>JAPIVC010000402.1:0-170765 GCA_030586385.1 Camponotus fellah | reverse complement strand
ATATATTATAAATATATTATTATATTATTAATATATTATAAATATATTATAAATATAAATTAATAAATATTTATCATATCATTTATATACCTCTTTGCTATTGTTTAAATATTCTTTAGGAAAAGAAAAATAATATGTGTTTATGATTTTAATATCCCATTTATAATCTGCGTCACATTTTTTACAAATATTTATAGTCTTCTAAAATAAACAAAAATATCTAGATAATTATCTAGATTATCGCAATAATTATCTCATCTTTCATCTAGATTAAATAAAAGCAAAATCTTTATCTCATCTAAGATAAATTTACGGATTTTTATCTTTTTCTTTATCTAGATAATTTTGAAATTATCTACAACAAATACTTATTGGAAATGATTAAAATCCATTAAATATCGCAATGCTTTTCCCTAAACTATCGCTATCTATCGCTAACCGTTTTACGCGTGTCAAAGATTTAGAATAAATATTTAAAAGTCGTTATACATAATATTATATTTAAAGAAAAACATTATTAAGAATATTCGAAGAAATGATGGATCGTCAAGGTGTGCCTTCGATCGATCACACAACGTTTTCGGCAGGTGGATTGATATTCCAGAGACGTCGACCGATACTGGAGGCCTGGTCGCTGATCCGAAAACGAAAGATCGTGAACGACCGAACGAACGAGATTGTGCAGCGAAACATTAACATGCCGTCACTGATGTGCGGTTATCAACACTGGATTGTTCACCAGCGTGTCTCGACTTCCAACGCGCAAACCGCATTACGTTCTCCACCACCGCATCGTTCATCGTCTACGTCAAGCGCTGAGCCAGTCGTAACCCTCGTGCCTTTCGTTGCGGATTCTTAACCTCCTCACGACGCTCCCCGAGGTTTTACAACACCCAGTTTATTCCCGCGAAAGGCCGGTCCTTTAGGTGAACGCGAACCGCCGCTATAATTCCGTCGACGTACACCCGGCTTGTCTTCAACCATCGGCGACCTATTTCGTGCCGCGCGTTCCTACCGGGATTCGAAAATGCTATTCCACTCTTGCTCTCTCTATCTCTCTGTCATTTTAATGTCAGAGCATCTTGCGACCTTTAACATGCATAATTGAGCACATATTTATAATTTAATGCTGTTTTAAATAGATACTATCTTACAATAGCGCATATTCTCATGCATGTCTCAAAATATATGTTCTTTTGACTTTAACAAAATTGAGAATATACATAGCGTATTGATTTATCTAAAATGATGTGAGGCAATCAGTTGTCTAAAATAAATCTTTATTTCTTATACGTTCGAGTAGGGAAAATTATTTATGCTGTTCAATATGCAACCTATTAAAGTCTAAAAGATACCATTCCTATTATATTCGCGATCTTTGATCTTCGAGCACGTTTCGGTCCAAAGGGAAGCCCTATTATTTCCACGCTTCTTCTTTTTTTCTGCGCAAGTTGAGAGATTCCGCTCCCCGTGGTAATTCGAAAGAACAGCGGAGAGAGAAAAAGAGAGAGAGAGAGAGTGAGTGGTTCCTCGCGTAAAGAGTCTACGTGACTAGGGCAGTCTTTTTTACCCCGAGAAACATGGACCATGGAGTTTCCTCACATACGCATAACACGAACCAGGCGTTAATCTTGATTTGCAACTAACCAGCTCCATCGTTCTCCGGCGCCTCCAGTGCAACCGTAAAGCATCGATTTAATCCCTGGAGATCTTTCGTTACGTTCTACTTTTGCCTTCTCATTCTTCCGCGAGCGTGCGAGCCATGTACCTTCCGCGAGAATCGTTAAATTTATCGGAATTGATAGCTCCCTTTGCACGTCTTAAGTTTTATTTATAACGTTCTGAATAAAGGTGCATATGAACGAGAGACGCGCATCACGGACAATACATAATTCGTCGATATTAATTATATATTAAAGCGTGAAAGAAATTTTTATTCATCGTATCGATACTGCTCTAGTACTTTTAATACTTCTGATAGATCGACGTGTAGGAAATATTGAAAGCACGCAGATTTTGCGCAATTTCGCCGCAGTCTCGACTGCGTATTTGTCAAAAATGAGACGAAATCCATGTCGGACCTATTTTATGTCACATCCAAAAAAAAAAATATATATATATATATATGGATATATACGCTGGCCGGAAGAGACATTTCGCTGAGGGTTATCATCTAGGCTCTATCTATCTCCCTCTCCCCCTTTCTAGCTCCTTCCGTTCTATCTCCCTTTTCCTTTTCACCTCGTCCTACATCAGACCTTGGGGAATGAAATAAATTCCACGTTTCTGAGAAATTGGAGAGCCTCGGGGGTAGAAGACATTTTCCTTGGACCTCCGGAAAACTCCTTATTCCGCGTCATCTGCTTTTCAATCAAGGTCGGGTATCGGCGCGGACGAGATGAGAAGAAGGTGAGCTCGGCTGCGAAGCCGATGGGAGGGCAGGAGGGAGAGAAGGGGGAGGGGGTAGAAAGAGGTCGGCAGCCGCCTTACCTTCAGGTTATAGATAAGTTGATATCACCCTTATATAGCATCGTCGCTCCATCGACCTCGCATTTTCAGAGCTCGTTTTTAACCTTGGTGCCAAAAGAGGAAGAGTTACGATGTTGACCGTGACAGAAGAAAATTTCCCTTCTTCTTGTATATATCTTCGCGACTTTAGATGATAAAAAGCATCTAATTTTTTACATTATTTTTATATAGGAATTTTTTGTTTTATAGGAGAACATATTTTGCATGTATTGTTACGGTTAAATATTCTATATAATTCTGACTTCTCTCTCTCTCTCTCTCTCTAAAATAAAATATTCAGTAAATCTGTAACTTTGGAATTTTTTATTTGCATTTTTATCAATATTTATTATCAATATTTATTTAAATAACAATAACATGTTATTCAAATTTGATAATATTTACAAAAAGCCAATTGAAAGTTTTGTTACAACAGGACATTTTTCATATATGTAAAATTCGAGCGCGAAGCGAGGAGAAAGAGAGAGAGAGAGAAAGAAGAAAGAGAAAGAGAAAAGATGCAGATTCGTAAACTCCGTTGTAACACGTGCGGTCTTCCGCGTGTGAAATGTTTCAAACTAATGTAAATTATATATTTGAGGCGACATGTATCTCTAACAAGAAAAGGAAACGGGTGATATTATACGGGGGAGAGAACCGCGCGGCGTTTTGTCACCGAGTTCGCAGATACAAGTTTCGTCGGAGGCGCGATAAGTAAAACTCAGTCCTTTTTATTTCTCGCAAGACCGCGCGAGAAATTTCTTTCCAAGTTTATACTTACTTTCTCCACCTTTTTCGTGCCGCCAGCTGGGTGGCCCTTGTTTCCACCACAATTTTAGTTCAGTTGGCCGCCAGTCACGCATAACAAACGATTCTCTCTCGTTCTTCCGCATTTCTCTCTCGCTCTTTTCCTCACCGCAAAACTTTCTTCTTTTATTTCCATTTGACCATTAACTGTAAACTCATGACTGCAGCAAGTTATGAATGAAGCGATATTCCCTAATATTTTAAAAGCGGTTCTGGGGTTATATCTTACCACAATGCTTATATTTATTTATTTATATCGAATATTTTTTTCCTGATAAAGAAATGAAAAGAAATTAAATACCACGAATGAGTTAGATTTTATTTTGTAAAAGATTATTATTATGACCAGAATTTCGCCAAACTTATGTAGATAAATGAAAATGCGAATCAATACTTCTCTATCAATGCCAAAGAGATTGCGAATGATCGATGATCGATCAAATTTGATTGAAAGTTTTCGAGTAGCCGTGAAGAATGATAGGATGCTACTGACGAGAAACAATTGCGGTTCGAAGACCCGTACTTCAAAATTGGCGGATGCCGGTTCCTGCAAACTGTGAGAGACTTTCCCCGAGTCCGAGGAAAGAGAACAAAAGTCCCCGAGGACCAGCGGACGAAGGAAGGCGATGGAACCAATATGTAGCACACCTTTTTTCCTCCTCTCTCTTCCTCTCTCTTTTTCCTCGCTTCTCAACCCACCGACGAAACCTTTGTTACTTGTTAGTGACTTTTATCTGGTCGCCCCGGGTTCTCGATTTATCTCCCAGTCTCCTCTCTCATTCTCTCTCGCCCTTTTTTCTCCCTCTTCTCATCTCCTTCTCCTTCTTTCGTCTTCTTTCTCGCTATCGCCTGCCTACAGCCCGCAGCCTCGAACAGTCCGGAACTTCTTATTCCGGATTTCAGACCCGTAGGCAAGGTTCTCACTCCCTCTCCCCTTCTTTCTTCTACTTCTTCCTCTACTCCGTTTTCTGCGGCCGCCGCCAGTCCTTTTGGTTCCACCACCTGGTCTTTCTTATCAGAGATAGCTTAATCTCTCGCACGACTTCTGTTAAGGTAGACAACCGGACTAGCACGCGCGCTGCCACGAAGACGCGAACGACTCTTCCCTTCCCCTGTGTAAATCATCTCGTCTTATCTCACCGCCCCGGAAACTCCAGAACGAATTCGATTCAACGGGAGTTCTTAATTCTTATGGTTAGCTGCGCGCTGATCCATTATCGATAATCCTATAGAGAATTACGATTATACAGAAAGAATTACACAATCGCAAATTTTATAATAGATATGAATACTAGAAACTGAGAACAATTTTTGCAAAACATCTTTGAATTAATTAAAAATAGTTTTGTTCAAAGCTATCAACTTTTAGATCGAAAAAGGGTTCGTAATAAATTCGTAAATATAGTAATCAAATATTATATAATAAATTGTTATATATACTAAATTATTGTGTGTGAAGTATAATTATAAATAAAGAAATACGTGATCATGTATTTTAATAAATGCCATTTTATTTTTCAAATTATCAATTTTGTGCTATATCAATTCCATAGTTAATGTGCATCGAATTAAGAATAAAGACAAAAATCTAATATCTATTTAATTTCGTTAATATGCACGTTAAAAAACATTTTGTATCTCTGTTAAAATTTTCTCGTGTAAAAACTTTTGTGTTAAATTTTGAACATACTCTTATGTTAATGTAACATATTATCATTGTGTTATTTTGACTTTTTTGCGTTGAATTAATATTCACCGTTTCTAAGAGTTAAAACAACACAATTAATATGTAAATGCACGAATTTTTGATGAAATATATTATATGTTAAAATGAACAGATAAGTTGTGCTATTTTTCTCTCTATAACAGTTTTCATATGTTAAATCGACATATCTCTTCTGTTATTTATCATAAAAATGTAAGAATAACATTTTCTTTTAATTAAATTTAACATTATAAATATGTTAATTTAACATAAATTTTATTTCCAGGTAAAGTTTAAATATTACACTTTTGTGTTAATTTTTAAACATATTACTTGTGTTATTTATTTACATATTTGCCTTCTGTTAAATTAACATTAAAATTAGAATGGATAAATTGGGACATGTAAAATATGTTAAATTTAACACAATATTTTTTTCTATGTATATACAATATTAAAAAAATTATTTAAAAAATTATTCTCGCAGAAGTTCAATAATATATTATATAATATATCATATGATATGTAATATATAATAATATATGTAATATATAATATTATAATTATATATAATATATTTACAATTATATATAATATATGTAATATATAATATATAATATATGTTATGTATAATATTATTTAATATATATATAATTATATATATATTTTTTTTATATATATAACATACATATACACACATTATATATATAATTATTTTATTTAATATATATTATTATTTATTATATGTGTATACATATAATATATAAATAATAATAATAATATATTATATATGAATATAATTTTAATATATATAAAAAATTATAGCTATAAAAAAATGTTAAAAACATTTCAAATCTTTGATGATTGATAACTGGAATTAACAAGTTTTATATTCAAAACAGTCGATAATTGTAAATGTGTGATATATGAATATTGCTTCATATTGCAATAAAAGCAAATGATTACTCATCAAAAATGCTTTATTTTTTTCAGTTCCTTGAGGCATTCTTCTACCAAAGAATCAAAATTGTCAATATTATCATAGTCATCACAGTTAAAACTATCGTCAGAGCTAAAAGTTGGCTGCTGATAACTGCTTAATGTAGCAATATTTTCAGCATTTCGATCAAACATTGAAGAATTATTTAAGTTGTATTCAAAACTATAGGTTGTGTGTGGCTGCTGATAAGTGCTTGACGTAACAATATTATTAACTTCTGTATTTGAAAGACAACTTGATGTAACAATATCATTAACTTCTAAATTTGGAAGACAACTTAATCCATCATTTAATCTGTACAAGATAAAAGAATAATTAATACATAATTAATAAATAATTAATAAATAATTCATACATTATACGTATATATATAATTAATACGTATATATATAATAATATTATAAAATTTTATCTAAATTGTGTGCACAATATATAATTATATATTTTCAAACTGTCATTATTAATAAAATCTTTATTATTTTAATGTCTTGGAATATTTTAGAAAACTTAAATAATTGATGTTCTGAATATTCGATATCCAAATGATATTAAAATATATTATCCCGATTATCTAATATTTTCACTTTTTCTTCACATTTGATATTTATACAAATTATTACACAAATTATAATAGTAAATTAATAAATATTAAATTTGTATTATATATTTTGATATAAATATCTAAATTAAATTGACTCAAATATTTATAATAAACATGCTAAATACTTAAATTTTTTATGATTTTATTCATAATTTTACTTACACATTTTACTTATTATACAATAGTATATATTAGTAATTTAAAAGAAGCAAAATAATAATATTATAAAATTTATTCTCTTACTCTGATCTGATTTCCAAACATACATCGATTTCATGAGCGTTGACCAAATGTATCATGAAATAATCATTGTTTTGAAAAACTTGATTGCAACAGCTGCACGTCATTGTATTATTTAAATTTTGTTTAAGATATTTATTACACAATATTCGATGTTTTTGCGCTGTATTTTTATCAATTTTGTGGATAGTTTTTAAATGGTGTTTCATATTATGCGTAACAGTATAATATATGTTGTAACTCTTCTCACAAAAATCACATTTTAGTCGATTGTCTTCTGTTATAGAATACGACCTTTTCTTATCATTCTTAATCTTTTTTCCTGAATTTGAAACTTTTGAAGTGACAGTACTGTCATCAGAACTATGCACAAACCTTATGTGCCGCTTTACATTGTCATAATTTTTTCCAAGTAAAAAAGTCTTATCACAAATTTTGCACGTTGCATATGTTTTGCTTTTTGTGAAATACATCCACGCATAGAGTAAATCCTCTTTTGACATAATGTCCATTTTGTATCACAGATAACATAAAACTAAATTCAAATAAAGAATTATTTTAATGAAAAATATAGAAGCTGGCAAAAGAAACAGGGAAAGGTCGCGGAATAATCTAAAATATAAATGTAAATATTGATACACAATCTGTCTGTCTAATAAACCTTACGAATAGTTGCTGATAATTTCACGTATATAGGAAGATTACAAAAAGAATTAAATAATCATAAATATTGCAATAAATGTGAATATTGAAAATTGCTAATATATAGAAAGTAAATCTATGAACCCATATTTGTAAATCAGCAACAATTACTTTTGTCAAAATAATTTGTATAATCAAGTCGTATAAGAAAAAAAAATGTGAAACGTACATATTTTTATTATTTATAATTATGTTAAAAAGATTTTCTTATTTAATATATTCTCTTATTTAATTATAATAATAACATTTTATTTATCAGACAGCATCAAATTTATTACATTCATTACAGTCATATATATATATATATATATATATATATATATATATATACAGATAGATAAATAAGACATGCGATATATAAGACGTATAATATAAAACGTGTAATTGTTATATAAATATAAATTTATATAAATATAAATATTGATACGCAATCTATAAATCTGTTTATAACGTCAAATTGTTTTATTATTTCTCATTATTTGACAAATATAGTTTTAGATTCATGTTAGAAATACGCAACATCTGTAACATTTAACGAAGTTACAATAAATGGATGACAAATTTAAAATGTATATTAATATACATATAATATAGTAATATAGTTTTAACTAAATAAATTTTATTTGAATATTTATAACACTCTTATAAAATATAAATGTTAGTGGGTGTGTATGTGTGTGGATGTGAGCTACATAAATCTAATTCGAATATTTTTATTTATAATATTTGTATATATAAATGTATTGAATACAGATATGTATTACAAATCTAAAAGTATGTAAAATCTATACGACATCAATGATCAGCGATTATTCATATCATAATAAATATAACTTATAATTGTGAAACTAATGCAAAGCTTCATGTCTCTTCTAAGCAAATTATATAATTCTTATGAAACTCCAAATATTTTCTGTAGACTATATGAAAATCTCTCGCAAATATCGAAAATAGATTTGCAAAGTTTTATTTTATCACACTTATATAATTATGTAACATTAAAAATAAAAGAAATTTTCGACATTAATTCTCTCTTAATTATATTTTTTCCTTAAACTATATGTACTATAATATGATAATTATGAAAAAAAACAGAAATAAAATTTCACAAAGAAGACCAGAGGAGAAGATAATTTTTTGAATAATTTTTCGCTTTTTCTCTTTGACAAATCACGTAGGGACAAATGATGTAATTTGTAACAGAACACTTTTCGTTTCGGGCTTTCGAGAGAGATCGGAGAGAAAAAAATAGATTTTCGCTACCATGTCCATCGTCGCTGATAAGTCGTCCTTCGAACAAAGCGGTTGATTTGTAAGGATGGCCTTCAAGATCACTTTTCTTTCGGGACCGCCATGGAAATATTGGAAGTAGTAGCAATCGAAGAATGACCCTATTCGCGCCTTTCATAGCAAAGTCTTAGATAATAAAGGTTCGTTCACGTGAGCATAATGGAAGACTGATTACGCTGTCCGTGCTATCAGCACTTGCTATTGCTCACCAAGAATCTTACTTCCGACATTTTCTCTATCTACCCCTTAAACACGCTATTTCTTTGTATGTGTCCGAATTGCCTTCATTATTTCCAAGTAAAATAATAATAATATGAAACTGCGAAAATTACATAGCTTTAATCATTCAATATAAATTATGGCTTTCTCTATTCAATTATTACATACCTTTTTATTATTTAATTAATATAAATTAAAAATTATATAAATTATTTGTATATTACTACACATATATAAATTTATAATTCTTAATATAATTTTTGAAATATAAGCGTTAATAAAATATAAAAATGTCGTCAGGGATTTTTACAAAAGAAAATTGCAGATTTTCGAGAAATTCATAAATTAAAACTATTTCTTGTCCATTAATTTCCGTATCAAATATTCTCTTATATATATAATATTAAATATTTAACAAAATATCTGTTTCTGTTTCAGGTAAGTTTTAGCTGATAGTACCTACGATTTATTCAACTACAAATCCAGCTCTGATATAAGTAAGTAATAAGTCTATATCCTTCTCGTTTTTCACGCTATAAAATAATTTTAATGATACTAAATTCAACTTTGCGAGAGAGAAAAACCTACACTATCGTTGATTTTATTGTTGCTCAAAGTGATCGCGCGTATTCCGTATAACACCTGCTGTGATTAATACTGAGAAGAAAGTTAAAGGGACCTTTGTAGAAATAATTTTCCGCTGAGTTCTTATCATAAACTTTTATTATCGTTAGGTTTCTTCGTCTTCTTTAAAGAAACATTATGACTACGATGACAGGTTGTATACATCGACTTAAACCGACGTAAACCGGTTAACGAATTAATGCATTTATGTACATTTTATCGACTTTTCCCTCGCTTGTACAAATGTCAAATCTCGCGGGATATTCTTATTACACGTGGCGCATTATCGTTCGTTTATCTATAATCGAGAAGGTTGATGCAACAACGCGGCCTTTGTGTCGACCTTAATACTACGTTCCTCGTTCATGTAAATTTCAACGGTAATTAGTTCGCGGGACATACAACGACGAGAGTTATAGGAGCCTTGCAGCGAGATGAATTATGCGTGCATTAAATGCCGGGAAAGGCAAATGTAATGTCTAGATTCTTGCAATATCCGGTAATCATTCGAGCAAACTGTCGTTAAAGTACAAAAAGAAATATCGCTCAAATATACGCTTTTCAATAAAATACATTTATCTAAATTCGAGTTTAGGTAAACTTATATCGCACGATCACGCTTATATTTCTAATCAATGAAATTATAGCTAATATTATTTATTGGCAATAATTCTATCAAAAATCTAATATTTATCGTGAAAAAAATTATCCGATATTTTTCACCTTTTTACACAACACTTTAATTATCTCTCTGCGCTCAACTTCTTATCGGATTCTCCATTGCTAATCGATGAGATCTCTCGAATCCCAATCAGGGTAGCTCGTACACGGGGGACGCGCGCCGACAAGAAGGGGATCACGATCACGGCGGCAGTCGTGGGATTTTTGGCGCGACCTCCGGGATACGTGGATCGAATTCCATGGAGGTTCGAAGGGGCTTCAGAATTCTCGTAATATCCGGCTAACGTCCGTGCGACCACCGAATTCAAAGATAGATTCCACGTGAGTGTATAAGCGTGTTGAAGCGAAGGGGCTTTACGGAAACGCGAGGAAAAATGGAGATAGAGACGGAAGGTAGAGAAGCACGCGAGAGGGTCGCGTTCTCGCGCTACCGAATGACAAATGGAGACCACAAGATTGCGCCTCCGACATCCAATTAGCCCGACCTTCCTCTCCTTGTTCGGCTCTTTCCTGACGCTTCTGTACCACCTCTAGGCCCACCCTCGCAATGTCAGGTGCAGGACACCTCGTCCGCAGCGTCCTGTAAATGACCCGAAGAGCAAGAAGACTCCGTCCTTTGTACGTTTAATCAACGAAGTCCAAACGTCATTCCGCTCGAGTTCGTATCATGTCGCCATTTTCGTCAGCATCTGTGGCCCATGCTAATCTGTATAGTCTGACAATTCTTAAGCGTGTAATTAATTAAAAACCGCTCGATTTTATTTATTTTCAATTTAAAATTGCAAAGTAAGAAGGAAATGATGATCGTTAATTGTAAAAATCAGGAACGCGTTATACATATATCGTATACGATTACGCTTGAGAATGATTTACATCAGAATGCATTTGTTGTCAATTAAAATTGTTCGATGAGATGTAACTTTCATTTCAACCTTTAACACGTACACGTCTATCTCGGCTCGTTCCGCGACGTGAATTATTCGTAATTCGCACTTAATGGAGAATTACTTGACGTTCCCCGAGTTAAAATTGTGCGCCATGCGCCAGTGAACACGAGGTGGCACGTCCTTGTCATCGTTCCCAGGCTGCGCCTTAATATTACGGAACCGAGTGCCGTCGAAGACGACGACGAAGTCGAATCCCGATGTGAAAGGCGACGGCGGCGGCGGCAGCGGCCGCTTCATAACGTCTAAAGGGCGTCTATCGTCGCCTCGTCGGAAGACAAAACCGGCAATTACCGTCATTCCTTCCGCACGATAACCCAGCAGCTACGTCCGCGTGTTTGCCGAACGATCGATTTTCTTAACCCTTGCTACACAATCTCTCTCTGATTTCCCGGGCGCTCCCAGAATCGCTTCGTTGCCAACCGGGGGTTAAATAAATTGTGAATTTCACGATAAATCGAGCGCGAGAGATCTACGATTATTTCGCGCGGGTGATCGTATTCCTTGATCCCGACTCGTAACGTAACATCCGAGCTCGAATTCCTCTTGGAAATATTCTTGGCCGGTGTAATTTGACGTCGAATAATCGGATATTTCGAGTAACGCGTCACTGTCTCGCAGCTCAATGTACATCCACAAATTTGTCGAAACATATTTAACATCAAATATCCTTCCGAGAAGATCAAAAAGATCAGAGACGCGAGGTAAAATACGGATGGATTTTCAGGATGAAAGATATCGGCAAATTTTTCCAGCAAAAAAATTATATCTCTTTACAAATATAAGCAAATAAATTTGCATAAATTATCATAATCCAAATCTGTATTTAAGTTCACGTTATAATCACAAAATATTTATATTACATAATGCCAAATAGAATACAATTAAATCAAATCAACATCTCGATCATTTTACATTACATTAGTTTACAATCAAAAGTATAACAAATTAAATAAAATCTTTCACATGCTTTTAAGAAGGAAGAAAAAATGGGAATATCTAATAATTATATATATTGTATATATTATATATCATCCAGGAATACTATTAAAAAAACAAAATTTTAATTAAATTGTAAATTATTAATTATAAATTAAATTAAATTAAATCGCATTAAATTAAATATTAACTGCTAATTTAATATTAACTAATAAAACATTTACGTATCGTATATCGTAGATTCGGTTCAAGTCATCGTGTGATTAAGGAACGTATTGTAAAAAAAAAAGAAACGATCTCGACAATTTATAAAAATACTCAAAGGGAAGTCGTAGTCTTGCAGTGAAGGGAGGGGATGCATATGTAACCGGACGATAAATCTTTGACAGTAGGCAGTTGGGTGGCAGTGTTTAGCGCGAGGCATGTGGCGGCCACGTTTACTGGCTGCACTAGGTACAGAGCAAGCGCCTCTGTTACTAATTGCTCATTAGTTTGGATCACAGACATTCCGATCTGCGGTGCTAGTCGGCGTTTATTTCCACCCGGTTGCCCGCGGACAACGATTTATTCGTCGATCCGTGCCCCAATTAATTAACTAACTGTTTGCTCGGGATTCGAAACAAACTTTCGCTAAACTTTCCTCATTCGATGCAAAAAGCGCGTCAATTCAAACTCGTCAATTTCTTTTAAAAATACTCGTTCAACGAGATATACATATGTGTAAATATGTAAATCAATAACTATGTTATATTTAATTGATTATTAATCTTAATTTTTCGAGATAATTGTTAGAATTAAAATTTTAATTAATGATTATTTGCTTCTCTTCAAACATACAGCAACTCAAGCGCAACTCGTCAATTTCTTTTATGTATATTTAATTGATTATTAATCTTAATTTTTCAAGATAATTGTTAGAATTAAAATTTTAATTACACGGTAAAAAACATTTTATATTTCTGTTGAAATTTCCTCGTGTAAAAATTTTTGTGTTAAATTTTTAACATACTTTTATGTTAATGTAACATATCATCGTTGCGTTATTTTGACATTTCTGCATTGAGTTAATATTCACCGTTTCTAAGAATTAAATTAACACAATTAATATGTAAATGCACGAATTTTTGATGAAATAAGTTATATGTTAAAATGAACAGATAAGTTGTGTTATTTTTCTCTCTATAACAGTTTCCATATGTTAAATCGACATATTTCTTCCATTATTTATCATAAAAATGTAAGAATAACATTTTCTTTTAAATAAATTTAACAGTATAAACATGTTAATTTAACATAAACTTTATTTCCAGATAAAATTTAAGTGTTAAACTTTTGTGTTAATTTTTAAACATATTACTTGTGTTATTTATTTACATACTTGTCTTCTGTTAAATTAACATTAAAATTAGAGTGGATAAATTGGGACATGTGAAATATGTTAAATTTATTTAACACAAAATTTTTTACTGTGTAATGATTATTTGCTTCTCTTCAAACATACTTTTCCTTTTTTAAGCTTGTGCGCTTTAATGCATGCTGGAAATTGATGTTGGCGATCGATTATAATATCTTAATAACGAATAGCTTCATTTAAAGAACAATGCAGAGAAGAAACGTGGACGCGGAAGGATGCTTTTCGCGGTTGCCGGAAGAGCGAGAGGACTCGAAAGATCAACGGATGCAATAGTGTTCTCGGGAATGAATCGTCAGGAAGTGTAGCGAGCGCGATTTGTTCGACTGAGAGAATACCATGGCGCGGGAGGGTAGGGGAGGGGGATGAGGGTTGAGAGTGGAAAGGACAGTGACGTTTCGAGATGGAGAAAAGGAGGGAGCGTTTTGCCGCGGCATTATGCGAGCCCGTCTTATCGTCCCGCTTCTAATGTTTGCTCGTTTTCGTGCCTCCTTCAGTTCCGGGCACTTCTCTTGGATCCGGCGTCTCCGGGCTTTGCGTGATTAATCACCATAAATAAATATCCCGCCTCGGCGCGAGATACCGCGCACCGGGAGAAAGAGATTACTTCTTGCCGAGGATTCTGCTACAATCATAGCGCGAGACGGGTAGAGAGAAACGCCCTTCCTCCCCCGTTTCCACTCGTTTCCCCAGGTGAGAAGAAGGCGCAACGGCGATGTAGCTCATCTCGCAGAAATAACGGGCTGACCATTAACTTGATTTTTAAATCTAACGTAAGCGATAGTCTTCGCTGCATTCCACGCAATAAGTTACAACGCTCTCGACAGTTGCTTCTTGTTGTTAGATATTGTACGCTAGAAAATCGAGAAAGTCTTAAAAAAGAAGTAATTCGGGTAATTATTTACATTAACGGATACCTTGCCGATTACACAAAATGGAAATTTTTTTGCGGGGTGGAGATGAGAAGAAAGGGCGGAATCTCTTTTAATACACTAACAGCTCATGTAAAATAGTGTATTAAATGTATATGGTGTCAAAAAATTACGTTTTAATCAAATATAATTCAATCGTGATGCTTTATCCCGGTCTATTTTTTAATTATTTAAATATAATTAAATATAATTTAGATTCAAAACGCACAGCCAAAACAAACGAATCATAACTCGAAGTAATTAATATAATGAAAAGCTTCGTGATACAATCTTTTAATAAAAATACTAAATTTATATGATCTAAAACATTCCTATATACTTTAATATTCCGCGTATATGTTAAAGAACGTAAAATATTTCGACAATAACACGTTCGGCCTTGACGGCGTATGACGCGTTGTGTTTACATGTTAGGGCCTCGATCATTCATACGGCGACATTCGAGGAGTAAGGTACGAAATACTACGTATTTGTCAAATTTTCTTTCTAACAATAAAACACAATCGCGATTAATATTAAAACATAATTCGTTATGATAATTATAATTAATATTTGCTTTTAATTGTGATTCTTACGCGATCGGGAGTGCCGTACAAAGTGTCTCACGGTCGTTGCGTATATAACTAATCTTAATTAATCTTTTTTTCGGGAGTGAATATAAGTGCAACAAAGAAATAGCAAAGGAGAAGGAAAGCAAGTTTGAAAATCATTGGGCAACGTATGGAGCAACAATATGAGGTAAATAATTTATAAATTATTTATCATTTATATTTATCATTCATTTATCATATTTATCATTATACATTAGTATTATATATATATATATATATATATATATATATATATATACTAATGTATAATGATATATGTATATATATATATATACATATATACAGGGTGTCCCGAAACTACCGCTCCATATTTTAAAGGTAGATTCTCTGGCCAATTTAAAAACGATTGGTGAAAATGTCGAAGAAGATCATTATTAATATTAAATTCTTGAATGTCGCCAGTAGATAAAATAAAATAACGTAATTTAGATCGACCACACTGGCAATTTATTGATTGGTAAAGAATCACAACGTTTCGACCATGGGTTTTGGTCCTTCTCAAGTGAACTACAATAGTTTACAATATTATGAACAATGAAATGTGAATAAAAGAAGAGAAAAAAAAAAGATCATTATTTTTTGCATATTCCCAATTTTTGTCATGATGTATCTTTCTAACTAAACCTTAAATTAAAATTCTATTAAAGTAAACTCTACCTAAAATTAATTAAAGAATGTGACTTTATTAATATTTTATTCCCATAAGGCTTAGTTTGCGAAAAATGCTTTATTTTCAATCATTTATAACTCGAAAACTATTAGTGCCTCGACATTTTCGCTGAGGAAAAATCGTTTTTAAATTGGCCAGAGAATCTACCTTTATAGAGCGGTAGTTTCGGGACATCCTGTATATACATATATATATATATATATATATATAAAATATTCTGGATTTTATTTTAATATATTTAAAATATCTATAATAAAATGTTCTCGTATTAATACTTTTATATAGGTAGTAATATTTTATAAACTGCTTCATAATAATATATTATTTAGAGATTTTATGCATAAAAAATTAGAATTTTTTTATTTTCATAAATTTGTATTCAAAAAAGAATTTGATAATTATTAATGGACACCTCCTCGATAATTTTGATCTTTACATATGTTTAATTTTTCTCTTTGTTCGATCTCTTATAGTTTTCGAGATATTTAATGAAAAATGTTTAGCGATTAAAACGTAATTTTCTGACACCAATTTGCACATGATAAATTTCCAGTATAAATTGTCCAATATAAATAATATGATGTATATGTAATTTTATAAACTATATGTAATATATAATATAATATATATATTTTTTAAATAGACTGCATTTTGACGTTAACATAAACGTATTAGTAAATATTTATAAGCGTAAAGAAAAATGACATAATGTTTGAATTTTTATAAAACCTTAATACGAGGAAATTAATATTGCATAAACCACGTTCTTGCCTTTCAAGCCATTCTTTTCAATCCGCTACCCGCCGTCTGGCATTCGTTTAAACGAATGTGAGAGGCATACCACACCGCATACATATACTCATCACGGCAAAGCGGTACGAATTTGGCGAGGGAATGTTTTTGACAAATCACACACAGCGAGGATACTCGCCGATCCTTTGTCCGGATCCTTCTTACCCTCTCGAGTCACAACGCGGATTCGCGAAACTTAAACAATTGGAAGCCGGACGGTGGACGACAGATACATAGCGAAACAAGATGTGTGCAATGTATCTCCGACTGCTCTTATGTATTTCAAACACATGCGCCAAAAAAAAAAAGAAAATGGAATGCGACGGATATAACAGTTATTACATTTTAAAACTTCTAAATATAGCATTAAATCATAAAAGAGAATAAAGTCGAATATTAAAGTCTTTCAATTCGATTGCGTAAATGCAATAAAAGTCTCAAAATAACTTAACTAGATTATCGATGTAAAATATTATTATTTTTGGAGTAAGTGGATCTTTATTTACCCGCAGATCCACACACATTTACACATACACAGCCACGAAAATTATTTATATCAATTTGCATGCAAATACAAGAGATACAAGAGATTTATAACACATACACATATACACATTCGGAATCGTATTTTATAAAATAAGAAGATATATAAAAATTGAGAGAATAAAGAAATACACAAATCTATCGATGGATGAGTTTTCTTTCGTATAAAATAAAATTCTTCCAAATTCCAATTTTTATTATTTTATAGCAAAATTATTAATAGGTAATTAATATATTTGTTTTAATTTGAAAATATTTACTGATAATATATACTGATATAGAGTCTGCATTCTTTAAATTTTTCTGCCTTTTTCAAAGGGGTTGATCCGTCAAGTGGCGCCGCTTACGGAAAAACTTTGCATCAAGATCTACCCCTTTCTATGCTGGACATTTTAATAGAATATTCGGTTTAAGAAAAAAATCTAAAAATATTCACTTTACGTAATTTAAAAATCAAAAAATATATGCCTTACGTAATTATTATCTTCTCGCAACATTTGCAATCAACGAATAAATTTGAATTCACTAAGAATCTTGATGCTAAAATTAAAAATGATAGAATTAAAAATTAATCAGAATTTTTAATTAATTTTTAATTACGTATTAACGCAGTAGTATCCAAGCCACCCCCAAAAATTTGCATTGGGATTTTAATCGCGAAAAAACATATACCAAACTAATCGAAAAGCATCTTGTAATAATAATATGTTTTCCACCTACTTATTAATATATCCATCTAGGAAAATATACATCTGGCAGATCGCCATTATTATACCGAATAACAGAATCGATTCTCAAGAGCGTTATACACGTTGGGGTGCAATAACCAGCGCGAAGTCCACCTACAACCCGCGTCGGCCTTCCTTCCTCCCCCCTCCTCTTCTCCACCGTCTCGTAGATAATCGCCTCGTAATTCACATATCCAGGGTCATTATTATTCATACTTGGAGTGAGACTGCGGTATGCAAAGGCAAATTGCCAGCCGGACCGGGCGAATACCAGCTTGCATACGTACGTAAGGGCTTAGTTTCTCCTCGAGCATTATGTAACGCATCGAGCATTATGATTATGCCCCGCGACTTTGCCGCGCGTGTATCGCGACTAAAGTATGCCACGAGAAAAAAGGTGAGTTTACTTTGGAAGTTAATAACGTTTTAGTTAACCGAACGTGATACACGCTTTCCCGTTAAAGGGGATGGAGCTCACGAGCGATGAGTTTATAAGCCACGCGCTGTCGTCGAGATCGTACATCGCGAGAATATAACGTAAATAATTATCGTCGCGACACGCTATGTTTACCGTAAGCTTCACCTTTAACGGTGAAAATGAACAGGATGAAAGCTCGACGTCTCGAGACGAGACGTTGACCGATCGGCAAGATTTCGGAGTAGCTCGCTTGACGCGTCAATTGTAACGCCGGGTTTCTATGGCACTTAAGGCAGCGTTTACTTGTCTATCTTTAAAGCATCTCGCGATAAAAGCGAATTGCCCTGCAAACGGTACGGGAATTGAACCGCTTTAGCTAGCGAGGCCAAATCTCGAAAAGCTGGTCAAAACCTGAAATGCCTTATTTCAAAGAGGTAAAAATTAAATGGTTGTACTAAAAAACATTTTCTACACATTTGCAGGAGTTGTTTCCATGAATTGCTCTATCAATTATTTCATGAAATTAAAATCGAATATTTCACTTTCATTATTCAATTTATAACGAACCGTAAATTTCTTTGCTTTATTGCGTGATGCATTACATCCTGAACAAAAGCTAACTTTGAACATGTAAATGCAGATATAAGGATAGACTCTTCCTTTGTATTTAGATATATCACATTCCTCTGTCGTTAATCAAAATTCTTAGACACAAATTTTTATTTTTTAAAGTTTTGGCCAGCTCTTCAGGATTTAAATCCTGTGCGACGTTTCCCGACGATTATAGAGGCAATAAAGGAAAGATTAGCGGCCGTGGCTGTTATTTGTTCTTGTTCAGACTCATAATTATGCTTTATTTCGCTAGTAATTGTACAAGCGGACGTAAAATCCGCATTTCTTTTCCACATCGATATCTCTTCCACCGATAACATATCCGAGTTATGTATGTCGAGGGTGGTGTACTTTATTGGCTATATCTTTTGTCCTTCGCACGCAAGTCAGAGTACTCGTCGAAGTCGCGCCACCTTTTTACAACACGCTCCGTCTTTCTGCAAGTTTGATGGTTGGAAAAAAAAAGAGAAAGAGACGTCGACGATCACGCGAGACCTGTAAACGGTTATCGCATCACTCGACCGGAAGTACGCTTCTTGCGGCCGGAAAAAATAGCCCGGCTCGTCTGTATAATTACGCTTTGTAATATTCAAGGATCTTTCAGCGCGAATCTCCGAGTTTGTCTTCCTCGTGGGGAATTAGACGGACGCAGTTTTATTCAAATTATTATCGATTCGTGCTTTGGAGACGCGATCCGACGCGAAGTTTCACGTTGTTCGGCCTGTTATTTTTTCACGGGTTATTTCCGAGTATTCATGGCCCGGCGCGTTTGAACGTGAAAAAAAAAGAGAAAGAGAGAGAAAGAGAGAGAGAGATCGATCATGCAGCGCAGATTTGCGGAATTCCTCCGGTCGGGCCCGCCCCGTCTCCGCGTGTCAAATGAAAATATGTCACTGCCAGTCGGTGGCAGTCGAAATCCGGACGCGGTGGCGTTCTCATCAGCATGCGAAAACTTTGTTATTTGTTTGAACACGTTAAATTATGCATGCGCAATATGCTGACGGCTTTCGACGGGGTTTCAGGGGGAAGGTGAAGGGCGGGGTGGGAGGGGACGGGCGGGAAAGGGACGGCGACGGAAGAGGAGAACGCGAGTTTGGGCGCGATTCGCGGGGGTAGCCGAAAGAACGGATGAGGGGGGTTAGAGAGAAACAGTTGCCACATAGAGAGCAGGAGGAGAGCGAGTCGAAAGGGTGCAGCCTTTCTCTCAAACGTAATTGAAACAACAATAAAGTACGAACGCACAACAATGAACGCGTCTAATAACCCCGAGCTCTTTGCCAGCTCTATATCACGGCCTGAAAACGAAGGGGCCTTGCGTCGGCTCTATCGCTCGAGGGGCGTGAAGATATGATTAAATTATACGACGGGGGTACAAGCTGTTCGCCGCGTCCGCCAAGTTTATGTTCTCGTACGATCAACTATCTTACGGCCAGGCCGATCAGTTATCCCGAGAATTAACTTATACACCTTCTTGAAAATACGCTTGAATTTTATTTTATCATTATTTTATCAAACTCAATTTATTAAAATAGTAGAAATTTAATAAAAAGTGTGTGTTATAAATTTCATTTTTTATTTAATCAACCGATTAATGTTAAAGTAACGTTTTAATTTTTCAAAGGTCTTTTTTGCAGTTTTTGTTAAATGCACAAGTGTCGGTCTAATGTTTAATAGAAAATCCGTGCGTGGAACGCACTGACGTTTCATGTGAGAATATAATTATATGTCAAACGCGAAAGCCTTTTCTCGCTTTTGCATGCGCAGACGTATATACATAATCCTGTTTTAAAAGTCATAGAACTATATTATGCACAGAGTGCTCGAATATTTTAACTTAATGCGCAGAGTTTGTACATGGTGACAAAAAGATAATCCAGTAGCTGAAGCAGAGCAATAGCAAAAAGTGGCGACACGGCGACGCAATGTTTGATTAATTTACTTAATTTACTCCACAAATTACAGACGATAATACTTATTCGAAAATGTGAACCCGTGATTGTTCGAATACGTCTAATATCAAAGGTCACTAAAAATCGTCAAAAAGAACAGAACGAATCTCTACGAATACGATTACGATTCAAAGACAAGAGCACGTCTGTAGACGTGTACGTGTGTAGTTTATGAGTTAATATGCCGCGATGTGTACGCGCGATGCATTTTTTTATCCGTTGACAAACGAATGGACAAACGTGACATGGTCGCGCTAATCAAAATCCGATGCAGCGACGACCGCCGATTAAGCGGTGGTCCCCTTCTGAACCGGCTCTCCGTCACGAATCCGCGACGAGGATGCGATCGGTCGATCGAACGGTTTTTGACATAGGTCCGCGATTGCGCTGACCTCTCTCCCCTATCTCCCTCGTGTGTATGTTTGGCATATATATATATATATATATATATATATATATATACATACATACATACATATTTATACAATGCTTCGTCCACGTCGATCGTCCCGAAGCGACACACAGTCGGCCGACCTCCCCTCAGATCCGTTTAAAATATGAAACATGCGGGAGGGATGACAGCTAAAATCTGCAGGAAGTTGGTACAATGCAGTCAGGACTGCGGGCTACGCCGCGAGAGAGGAAGCTGGTCAATTGAAAACAGGGTGACCGAGTTTCGAGCTTCCCCTCTCTCCCTTTCCCATCTCCCGCGTTTCATCCACAGCCGCGTTCTCCGCGTTATTTCACTGCCTCGAAAACCTGGCGCATCGACTTCTTTAGCAAAACCGCGTCTTCTCCGTCCTCCTCGCTTTCCGTCTCTTGGCAGAATGCATTCTTGTATGAACGGGGTGAGCCGTAAAGAAATAATCATGGCTCAACACATACGCGTGAGAAAATACCGTCATCACGGTGACCCAGCTTACATGAAACTGCAATTTCTTCGCTAATGCAGCATCTCTGATTCACGTAAAAAGAATTCTAACGTGTGCTGAAAATAACTGTCATAAGTAGGTCGACATTTTCTAATAAAAGAAGCGTTGCAATGAAGTCTTTCGATCGTTACACATTTGTGGCGACATTTCGTTTTTATTACATCCCGAGAACGATATTTTTTGTCACTCTATCGTATTGAAATTTCTGTCTTATTACTTATCCTAATTTGTAACCAGCAATGAATAATGTCAAAAATTCTTTTTGTGCATATATTATATATGTTTGGCAGGGAATGTTTAAGTACAATAATTGAAGCAGACTAGTTAAATTCGACAATTTAAAACAATTTAATACATTTCTCGTATGCGAATATCGTCTATTTTCGTTAAATTAATTGTTGCGAATCGTGACTGCACTTGCTGAAACTTTTGACTATAAAAATTATTTTTTTTCTTCAGAAAAATCTGTTTTAAGAAAGAATCTCGATACGATTCCAATTGAATGTTCGATTCGTACTGAAAAGATTTCGAATTTGATTTTATTTCTATACACTTGTCTAATCTTTTCAAAGAAATTGATGTATATTAAGTTTAAGTTTAATATATATAAAATTCTTTAACGAATAATTAATCTCAGCGATCACATATGTGTGTGTATATTATTTTATCAGAGATTTTGAAATATTTTTTAACTTTTTGTTAAGTAATTATAAATATAAGTAATATAAATAATATAATAAAAAATATAAATAATATAATAATATAAATAATATAAATATAAATAATATAAATATAAATATAATATAAATATAACAATAATAATTAAGAAGAAGATAAATTAATTTTTTTCGACTTCAATAAATATCTGTTTCTGACATTAAAAGGAAATTTGATTGAATACACATTCTCAACATGCTCACATATGATTAAGACATATCTGTCACTTCCACTCCTGCTTCTAATATGGATCTATTTATAATAGTTACCCAAATTTCAGATCAAGATTTATTGCGCGTTCAATCAAAATCATTGTCCAAATTTTCCATTACATTTACATGTATATTTTTTTCTCTTAATATAAATATATAATATATTATATTTATAATATAATGTATAATATAATTTTTTTCTTAATATGAATGTATAATATATTGTAATTATAATATAATGTATAATATAAAAATAACTATCATCATATGTTATCATTAAGTTATTTACGCACGCGGAAGTGCGCTTACACTAATGCTGTTACAGCTAAACAGATTAGCCGCATATTCTAAGTATTCGAGAAATATTTGCACGCGTCACTAATTGCTTGTTGATATTATAGGGTAAAAGCTTGACGCGGCACAATGGCGCGTACATACAACGTCGATATCGGGATAGAAAGGATTAAAACGCGGCGCCACGTGAAATACGTTTACTATCTTGTTACAACGTCAATCAAAACGAACGGCAATAAATCATCAGCGTATCATATCCCACGGATCATGTACCAAAAACTCCACCGTATACGTTGATAGCGCGTTAGATAGGCGCGTTACAATATTATCTTGCAGTAAAATGTAATAAATTTTCGTAACGCACCGCCAGGTATTTTATACGCGAAGTATATATATATTTATCGCGCGCGTGGCGAGATATCCAAAATTAAATCGTTCGCGCCATCAGGCGATATAATAAAGAGACAGCGGTCGACTATCATCATCGGGAACTCGGTCAAATCGAGCGGATATCGTTTGAATAGAGTGTACTCCAGCCCATTCGCCCCTTAAATTCCCCATCCTTTCGTCGTCGTCGTCGTTTCTGGCTTCCGTCTGGCGTATGTCGCGCGCGAGCTCTTATTAAAGGTGGCGATTTATCGCTAGTAATAACGGTGCGGTCTGGTACGAATATCTCCCGCCAAGCTTTCCTTGCCAAACGAGAGAAGCAAGCTCGCAAGATCGTCGCGCGAAGAGGAAGAGGTCAGAAACTGGAAAGTAAGGGTTTATTCGCAGTAACCCTCTCGAGTAGGGGTGGGAAGCGGGGGGTAGGTGGCGGCGAGGTGGTGTGTTATCAAGTGTGCGCGCGTTTTCCGGGGTAGATTAACAATTCCTGACATTTTAGTGGCGCTCCGGATGCGTTAACGCCACTTCAAGTACCGTAGTAGTGCTCGGCTGTAACGAGCTCCAGGATTGATTAACCGCCCCTGTCGAGCGACCCGCAACTACTACGTGCCTCTCTAAGCAAACGAGACGACGGCCCGACGAAAGATGCGCGGAACTTATAATTACCGCTTGATTAATTGCCATTTTGACAGATAACTTGGAAACGGAGGGAATTTTTCACCGACTAGTCGCGTCTCGCTGGGCAACGAACGGTCTACTGTGTACGGTCCATGCGTCGATTAATCTTCTTAAAATATCGGACTCTATGTAAATTAGTCGACTGTCTGCCGACTTTTCGGACAGCCGTCGGACGGTCCGGCAGTTACGTTGAAATCTGGAAAATTGAAAATATTCATCACGGAAATAGAAGAATGCACCAAGCATACGCGAATATCCGGGCATTCCGCGAATAAATGCACGGATATTCCATTGATTCGGCTGGCTTCCTCACTCGTGGATCTTCATAATGCGAAACCCAGCATCCAAGCACGCAAGCTTGAGATAAAGTAGAGACAGGTACGAGAGACAATCGACCATGAAATTTATCGGAAACGATCGATTACAGATACTTGCCTCGGATTATATACGATCAGATATTTATTGACAGGTATTAATCGTAAGTTTCGAAGGCGGAATGTTAGAGTAGTCTGAGAGAAAATCTTGATCGGTCAACAAGCGGCGTGATAGACAGCGGCAGGTGTTTTCCCACGTTGAGAGCAGTGATCGAACGATGGATCGTCCGAGCCGAGTTTGGATGGCGTATACAAGGAACGGGTCACCTGCTCAAGGGGTTAAGAAGACGAATAAGCATTATTCATACCGCGTGAACGCTTATCCTTAAGTTATTCATCTCATGAATTAGTAAACACGATGAAGAGAAGCTCTGGCTCGCGCACATCGGCGCATCCCTACAAGGAGAAGCTTACTAGAATATTAAATCCAACGAGATTTTTTGTCTTTCGTGCTTGCCTCGTCTTCGGAAAGTGCCTCAAATTTTAAAATTAGTCAATAAAAATTATTATATTCAATATTGTAATAATGATCACTCCAAGAAATACTTGAGATTTATATATTTTTCTTTGCTAAAGCTTGCAAAAAAAATTATAAATTGATAAATAGTTAAGAAAAGGACATATACTCATTCACATAATATTCTGTAGGTTAAAAATATAACACACGTATTTTCGTTAGATAAAATTTTCAAAGGTATAAAAGGACCTCAATATTCCCTCGTTCAGAACCGCAAGCCTTTCTATCGCGCTGGTCGGTAATATTTAAAGGAAGAGGAAATGACTTAGCGCGCGGCGAAAGCGAAATGGCTACCGCTCGCCTCTCGTCATGGCATCGTCGAACAGCTATAGGCTGGAAATAGATTACAAACGTAATATTTCAAGCGTCGTAAATATATCCCCCGCTGCCGGTGCGATCTGTGAACCTTTCGTGCTTTTTCATCCTTTTTCTCTGACGTTCGTCTGAGCGTCGACTGGCAGTTGCGACGTCGCGATCTAATTGGGATAAAAAGAATTTTTGTGCCGAGTGGCCCCTTAATTGGTTGCTCGTCATTAAGAGCAGTCTCGCAACTCTAATTATCATTGCGTAAACCTTAGCACGTCGAGGCATCCTTGAATCTCTCGTAAACTTTGGAATGTAGTTGAATTTGTCATGCAACAAGACGACTTATTTGTATCAAACATGTTTTGCAATTTTATTTTCGAAATATATCTAAATATAAAATTTCGCTTTATTCTCTCAATTTAAATATTTAAATTGATGACAAAATAACAAATCGAAATAACAAATAACAAATGTGGTTATATACGAATATTTTTGCAAGGACAATACAAGATCTAGTAAAAATGTTGCCCGTATAAGGCAGCTAAAACTTTGACATTGATAATATCTTGTAAAGAACACATATCTTCAATAGATTGAACTTGGTGATAAATATATATTATACAAGATATTATCAATATATAGATAATTGAAGGCATTTATATAATATTATAAACAGTAGTAGAGTTACACATAAATATACAGAGTATATCTATGTATATAGAGTACTGATTAATATCAATAAAATTATCAAAAAAATAATGGCAATGTCACGTCGAGTAAAAAAATTTATACATATAAATATATGAGTCGTTTAGATCGAAATCGCAAACATATGTGCACATGTCTTTTGTAAGAAATTATCTTAATATACTAGTATAATTTGTCGTCTAACTTGCAAAAGTTTTTCGTTTTAGTAAGATAGGTTCTTTTTTGTAAAAAAAAAAATGCTTTTGAATTATTTAATAACGAGACTACGAGAATATGTCGCTATCCGAAAATAGTCTCAACCTAAGTTTTCGTTTCTTGTTGCTGCTGTTGCTGTTGCCCTTCGTCGGCGTCCCAATCTTCCACCTCCGCAGGCGGGTAATTCCACGGTTGAATTTTGGCCGATCCGAAAATCGCAAATATCACGAAAGCCGAAACCTGCGCGACAATCGTGATCCAGAACGCGACTCTCCAACGCGCTATAGTATGCTGTAGGGGAATATAAATAAACAAATTAAATAAAGAATAGAAATCAAAAATTAAATACCATATACGATAATTTCTCTCTCTCATAACCGCGATGATATAATAAAATAGATAAACAAAATTTTGAACATTATTTTTATATCTACTTTAAAATACATATGTTGCAAGAAATTTAATCTGAATATTTTACGATTACTTGATAATTTTCTGAAAAATTACTTTGGAAATTACTTTACGATGAGAAGCAAATAATATAACGTTATAAATCTCATTCTCTATCTTTTAATGTTACGATAAAGTTAAGTTTGCAGTTGATTGTGCAATTAGGATTCAGTATCTCCCGAAGAAAATGTCAACTTAACTTCCTTATCGGCTTAAAGCTGTTCCACTTTCCGTAAAACTTGAGAAAAGTGGAATTCGCGCGGATAACTTATTAAAGATTCGAAGAAATCGACGATTACGTCATGTTGTTCTTAACGGACATTTCTCGATCGCGTTAACGTTTTTTCTATAATTGGCGTTAGAAATGTTCACTCACTCCTTCAGCTACGAGGGCACCGACTATCGGCGGCAAGATAAAGGCGGAGATGGTGCCCGGGGTATTTGTGATGCCCATGAGAATTCCCGCATAATTCGGGGCCAGGTCATTCTGATTACAAAGGTGACCGACGAATATAGCACCGCAGACTATTATGCTCAAAGTTAGCAGCACGGTCGATGTCACGCGATCGCAGCCAATGTACGCGATAATAACTAGAAAAATGCTAGGCGGTATAGTACCTGAAACAGAAAAAAACGGATTATGTATGAAATTACGAGTATAACGAGTCTTATGTGAAACTAATGATGCGAGTGTAAAATGTATTTTTTCAAAACACATGATATACTGATGTAAGAATCTACACGATGTACTGTACTATTCGATACGAATATTACGCAAACCGATTTTAAACATTGTTATTAGAAGTAGCGACAAAAGCATTGTAATGTCACATTGATTCATATTCGGAATTACGTAAAAAAATTTGCAAACAATATCTCATCTTTATTTCATTATATAGGGTGTCCCGCTCCATATTTTAAAGGTAGATTCTCTAGCCAATTTAAAAACGATTTTTCCTCAGCGAAAATGTCGAAGAAAATCATTATTTTTTGCATATTCCCAATTTTTGTCATGATGTATCTTTCTAACTAAGCCTTAAATTAAAATTCTAAAGTAAACTCTTAAAGTAAACTCTACCTAAAATTAACTAAAGAATGTGACTTTATTAATATTTTGTTCTCATAAAGCTTAGTTTGCGAAAAACCCTTTATTTTCAATTATTTATAACTCGAAAACTATTAGTGCCTCGATATTTTCGCTGAGGAAAAATCGTTTTTAAATTGGCCAGAGAATCTACCTTTAAAATATGGAGCGGTAGTTGCCGGACACCCTGTATAATATGTAAATTACATGTATGTTCAAGTTTGTGTCATAGTATCCGCTAATACAATTATTGGTGCTAAAATAAGAAAGAAAGATGATCTATAACTGCGTTTTTTAATTATTTAAGCAATCAATATTAAAAGAAAACAGTGCAAAAGAAAGTATTTTATATTTATTAATCCCGTTTTATTTTTATAGACACTGTAATATCTTATTAAAAATTATAATAAGTTTGATGAATATATATATATATTTGACGAAATTCTACTATTTTATTCTATAAGACCATAAGCTATGCATTTTTAACTTTGAATGAAGAAGGAATCTCTATTTATATATGTAATAATTTTTGGGGAAGAATGAAATCTGTAATAATTTATTTTGCATTTGAAATACGTACTTATGAATACCGCAATTTTACGAGCAACCGTCTGCGACCAATATCCCCTTTTCCGTCCCCAATCTAAAACTCTTCCGATTAACGGATTAGTGAAGGCATTTATGAGATATGGCGTGCAGACAATAGCGGAGTTCTATATAAAACAGATTGAGAATATTTACATACAAGTTGAAATTTATATTTTATGATTATAAACTGTGTGTGTAGAAAGTTTTGCAGAACAAAATTAATATTATATGCAAAGTGTATATTATAAAATATAATTTTATGCTTATAATAACTTAACTAATAATAACTCAACTAATAATTTAAATAATAACTTTAATAATAATTTAAAATAAGAGAATTTAGTATTTTCATTTAAGTAAAATAATTTATGTCTACAGCAAAATAAAAAAAAGATTACTTTCATCATTGTCTTACCGAAATTTAAATAATAACTTTAATAATAACTTAAAATAAGAGAATTTAGTATTTTCATTTAAATAAAATAATTTATGTCTACAGCAAAATAAAAAAAAGATTACTTTCATCATTGACTTACCGAAATTTAAATAATAACTTTAATAATAACTTAAAATAAGAGAATTTAGTATTTTCATTTAAGTAAAATAATTTATGTCTACAGCAAAATAAAAAAAAGATTACTTTCATCATTGACTTACCGATGCGATATCGTATCGCAAAATCTTGTTCATGTAAAGCGGTAACTGGGTGAGTAGGAAGTACCAGCAAAAGTTGCCTAGAGTATTAGTGGCGATTAGCGCCAAAAATGGCACCGACGTGAATATGCTCTTCCAGGGGATCTTCATCTTCGCGGAGCCGGGCGTACGATGGCCGTACGAATTGACGATGAACGATCTCTCCTGCTCCGATATGTACTTTTGCTCTTCCGGGCACCCGGCGAAAAATATATAAAAGACGACGCACCAAATCAACGGTAACGTTCCGTGGATGTAGAAAATAGCTTCCCAGCCCACGAAATTTAATATCAATCCCGAGGTAAGAATAGATACCACGGTGCCGAGCGACGTGCCGGCGTATATGATACCGACCCACGTGCTCTTCTCCTCGTACACAACCCATGTGCCCAGGAGAACATTCACTATAGGAAGATTCGCCGCGCTCACGAGGCCGGTTAAAAATCTCACCAAGTATAGTACGTACAGTGAGTTCGCGGAAACCGGTACCAATATCGTTAAGACCCCGTTCGCCAGTACGCAGAATAGCAATACGAACTTGGTGTTGAACCTGTGCATCGAAGAATAATATATTCATTAGAAATAAAGATATGCGTTTAAGACGAAAAAATATATAATATATATATTAATTTAATTAATTTTTTTTCAATTATGTTTGTAGGAGAAAAAAAGTCTGTTTACATGGGAAGAAATATAATTGGTGAGTCTCTTTCTCTACAATTACTTACCGATCCGCCAAATATCCCGACGGAAACATACCGACGAGATATCCGGCAAAGTAAATGCTAATGACCAGACCTTGCTCTCTTGACGACCAATCGAACGGACCATCAATGTCAGCTTTTACCGTAGTATTAAATTCTGGACATTCATCCGACCAATCTGGTATGCCAGGTTTCTTTTTCACCATACCGATAATAGCCGTCGCGACATTCACCTTCAGACCGTAAATAATCATATTCGCAATGCATAGCATTATAGCGAATAAGTACCTTACGCGTATCTCTAAAATTGTTATTGCAAGAGAATAGCGTTAGTTTCGGAAATGCAGGAAATAATCAATTAATAGTAATTTAATGTTCGATCAATAGTATGTTACATCTAAGTCTTATGCTTAATCGAGATTAATCAACTCGTTTTTAATAATTCTTTTAAGAATATATTAGTGACAATCAATACCTGAAATTTTGCAAGCTACTTTAAAATAATTTACATATTTATTTATATACATATGTGCATAAATTATGTAATATTATAGATATGTATGAATGTAGATTAAAACGGTATCATATGGCACAAATATAAATTGCATAGGCATAAATATAAATTATTCTACTCGCGTAATTAAACAATGTGCAAGCGCGCGCGGATATTATTTTAAATTACGAAAATCATTTTTATGGTTATAGATATGTAAAATAACACGTAGTAAAAACAGAAAAGAGTTCACCCAGTTTAATCTGTATTAACCTAACAAATTATAATGCGCTAACTATCGCAAAATACACGAGGAAATAATACGCATGTGTGCGTACACAAAAAATAAATTCACTAGCAGGCTCACGAATAATAAATTATTCCTTATAATAAGATAAGCTAAAAATTAATTTTTATATATGTAATTTTCTAAATTATTATGCACACATTTACATTATAATAAAATCTTGCGTAAAAATAGAAGCGGTATCGAATATTCGAGGTAAATAATAATAAAATAACGCGATTTATCGTTTATATGTAAAAAAGTCAAATATAAATTTCTTTTATACCGCTCATTCTAGATAGCACGCTCGAGAGAGATAATAAAATTATGGCTTGCAAAATTCTGCAGCTATATAGACACTAATAAAACGGAGAATATTTTCTTACCCATCGTTCTGAATATTCAACGTGACCTCGGTTAATGAGTCGACGACATCGATGATCATCACGTTTCAAATCGTCGCCAGTGTCGCTGTTTTCGTATCGTTTGTTTTCCTATCGATACACTATCATCCCTAGCTTCAGAATTTTATGCGACTTCGCTCTTCGCTCTCGTTCGCGCACCCAAGCTTGACGACGGCTATCAAAGTGTATCACTGACGAAGAGACGACACCCGGTACGATGACACCCAGAGATTCCTCCTCCACGAACGTCTTTTTTAAACTTGTGTGCCGACTCCGAGTTGAACTACTCCTATCGACGTGCGATTAAGCTGCTGCGAGAGAGAAGAGCGTACTGCCAGTCATTTGCAAAGTCAATAGTCCGATGTGTTTTACGACTTTACATACGATTCCCCTCGTAAATACGTTACGCCGACGCGATAACAGTATGTGCATATATTAAGGTTACGAGGCTACATGGAAAAAGTTTTTTTCAAATGCCAAGCGACGTTTCATATAAAAGACAGTTGTTTTTGTCCTTTATATTTTTTAGATAACATATACACGCGCCAGTTTGTTTTCAATATCGCGCTTAAGCAATAGTCGATATTTCCATTTTCAATGTCAAGTCTTTAAATATGTTCGTTTGCTAAATGTGAAATAATATTCTTACGCAAATTTCCAGTGCTACACTAATTTGTAAAAACTGACACAATATTCTTTAAAAACTTTAAAGTACGATATCACAATATAAATATTTATACTGTGATAATAAATACTTATACTGTGACAATAAAATATAAATCTGTTCTGCACCGTATTATACTTTATCAATTTCAGTTTATGAGACTGATATCGTGATCTTGAAACTATCTTTACAGTATTTACTCGATATCTACACGGTGTCGAAATTATTAACATTCATTAAAATTATAAAGCTAATTTTCCTTTTCGTTTAATGAAAATTTATCAATCGATATCTGTTGGTTAAATATTTCCACTAAGAATCTTTTTCAAAGTAAAAGAATTTAGTAGATGAGTCATGATACTTTCAAAACACTGTATAAATAATTTCAAGAGACGCAAAAATATATTATATATTTCAATGCATAGTGTGATGTGAGAGAAATGATAAAAGATAACAGAATATACTATTTGATGACGTATGCACGACTGTTACTGGAACTAGGTATAACGGAATGTGTGAGTTACTCTACAAAAGACAGTTCGACACGAATTGACCAGCGGTCACACAGTCACTAAACTAGATTATGGAAGCGGACGCGTTTTAACTTTCAGTTAATTCGCACCGTCAGTGGTTCTATAATATAAACAAGACTGCCTTGTATTTGCCACGTCATTACATGGAATCGATTTGAGCGACGCTTTTATCTGCTGTTGCATAAATGCCATATTTACAGAATTACTTAGTACAATTGCATAATCATGAAAACATTTCAAGAACCTTGCCGAATTTTGCTAAATACTGTATATACATCATAATAGATAAGATAAAATAATAATGTAATAAAATTATAAATAATAAATAAAATCAAACATATATTATAGATAATAAATAATTATGGATAATAACAAAAACATATAAATAATTAATAATTATAGATAATAACAAAAACATAGATAATAAATAATTATAGAAACATATAGATAATAAATAATAATAGCATGTGTTATACAATATAACGTTTAATTATAATTCATAAATGACGAAAAACTATTATAAATAACAAATAACAACGAAACATATAATTGATAATGAAATGTTAAATAAATGATTAAATAAACAGATTAAAATAACTGTAATAAACTGATTAAAATAACAGCAGTTTTGCAATCGTGTGACTAGTTGACTTTCAAGGTGATCTTGTGAGATGGCTCACCCTTTTTTTACTCGTTGAAAATGAAATTCCGATGAGATAGCACAGTGTTGCACCAATCACTCTTCTCTCAAACCGGTCTTGACGATGGTCTGTGAATTCACACCGTTACTCGCGCGATAATCAAAGCCAAGTGCGCCTCTATTTTTTGATTGTACAATCGTCGACAGTGTTTCGTCTTCGCTGGCAGTTGAAGATACGCAAGGTCTTATTCGCGTGATATCCAACGTGAATGTTCCGGCCGTTATCTCGATGAGTAGCCGGGTACCGAGGCTCTCAAGTCCCTTCCTCTTGCTGCGACACAGTGGCACACGATATATACCATACATTCTTAACAGATATCCGTCGGCGAGACGCCGCGCTTAATGTTTACGGGCTGAGGATAATGGGGTCTCCCCGGTGAGCCCGTGTCCAGACGGATGAGAAACATTCCGGAGCGCATCCTGAGACGACCTCCCGCCGATCACGACAACAGTCTACGGATATCTAGACACATCCGTAACGCCCACCGAATTATATTCAACACGCACGCGTCATCCTTTTCCGTCGACCGATTTCAGATGAACTTGGTAGATTGCTGTAATAATGGCTACACGATTATCTTTCTGTTTATTGCGCATCGTGCATCACACGTCGTTAAAGAGAGATGAATGAACGCCTTTCTAACATAAATCCATTTTATTTTGACAGCTATGTTTACACAATTTTTTACAATAAGGAATATGGAATTCATATAAAAATTAATAATAAATATTTCCAAAATATTGTAAACATGTTTATGCTTTTTTCTACGTATTTCGAAATAATACGTTTATCGCCGCACTCTTATGTGTATATTCCATATTTGTGAAAGATAATCAACCAGACGCATTCACTGTGAAAAATAGGTCTTACGTAATAATAATTGGAGGAAGAAAGAGAGAGAAAGAGAGAGAGACAGAGAGAGAGAAGAAAAAAAGAAGATTGAGAAAACGATATAAAACCTTGCTCTTTTCAATGATGATTTTTATTTTAAAAGTATCACACATATATTATAAATACTGTGCATTATTGAGAGGTATCATTCTATGCGTATCAAATTCGCATATTAACGCATAATTATCGCACATATATATATAATGAGAATAATATATCTATTTGTTTATTTAACGTAGAGATAATATAAATGCACATTATTTATTATATAAATACCACAATATACAATACATTCGTGCCGTTTGATTTTAATTTGGAAAATTAGATGAATTTTATATAGCATTTTATATGAGTATATCATTCTTCTTTTTAAATTTCAAGATGCAAGATAAAACAGCTCACATTTAAATCCGTACAAGTATTTCAAGATAAAAATAAGAATCAATTTACGATTATGTACGCCAATCTACATTGATAATATTAATAACTTGAATTTTATGTAATATGCTCTTTCTCTCTTTCTCTCTCTCTCTCTCTCTCTGTCTCTCTCTTTTTCATTAGTCAGCGAGTTTTATATAAAACAGTCTATATTCAATGTGCACAGGAAACTTTGACCATTGACGTCGTATCTCTCGTCTATTAAATTTTCAAATAATACTCAATATAATCTCTTTCATTCAGCAACCGAGATTTTTAACGTAACGTTATCGCGTGATGTCGCATCTCGTGCTTTCTTCTCCTCTCGCGGTGCAAAACCGCATACGTTTCTGCATCGTTCGCCGGCTGATGGGCAACGGCGGACACAAAACGGTGGACAATATATAACGACACGCCACCGACCATCGCAAAATATTTTTACCAGACCGCGGTCTCTTTCGTGCGGTAAGCATGTGACAAGCGTGACGAAACGTTCGTAGAAACGAGAAGCGCACGGAACGGAAGTGGTTGCCGCGGCAGTTTCGTGACGACGACGACGACGACGACGACGACGACGACGACGGCGAAGCTTGGAGACGCACGAGTTGCCGCCATCCTCGCGTCTCTTCTGGGCTTATTCGGCCCAGCGCACACCTGCATTCGTGCCCGGGGTGAATGCTCTACCTGCTAGAGGAATATGGCAGGTCGAGAGAGGGGTGCCGGCGAATCCACTCGAGAAAACGCAAAGCTTCGCGCACACCGATAAAAATGGATACGTCGCGGCATCCGAGACAAGTGGAGAGAAAAAAAGAGAAAAGAGAGAAAGGGAGTAAAAATGCGACGGGACCGAAAAAAAAAATCGAAAAGTGCACTCGAAACCGAGAGAGAAAAACATCGACCGGGGAGAGAACGACACTTTGCGTCGATTAAAGAGACTCAAAGGACTCTCGGGACGCGACGGGACAATGATGTCGATCGCGCGGTTAGTTTGTGAAAATCTCGGAGCGAAACTATGGCGCGAAGGATTTCGGGGACACTTCAACCGGTTTGTATTGTAGAGGCGTTTCGGGCCTGCTGACTCTGTCCGTAGTGTAAACACACGACTCTCGAAAGCACCGCTACTTCCAGACCCGTCGGAGACTCGTATCCCGGCCGAATACCAATTAGCTTTTGCCGCTGCTGTTGCTACAGGTTGAAGCGGATTGACTAACGAGCGAGATGCTCCTAACATTCTTTAATTTTCCCCCGTTTACTCGGACCACCTGCTACGAAAAGATGTCAAACCGACGTGAAATGGGTCCTATTCGTTTTAATTGATCCACGGTTCATTCATTATCATGGATAATTAGAGTTAAAATATTAAAATTTACCTGTCAAATCGCAAAATAAATCATGAAATTATACGATAATAAAATCAAAAAGACATCCATCACTTGTTTAGTATTTTAAGGATGTTTTGTACCTATTTTCAAAATATTGAGAATTTCATGAAAATTGTACAGAATGTCCTTACATATGTTTAGAATCTTTAGTACAATTTTTAAATCGATTTACTAAAGCGTTCACAAGTTATAAGGATTTTAATTTGCACCGAATTAATATGTGTTCTTATGGGAAACGTATAACCACGTCGATTTAAATGACAAAAAACACATGAAAATAATATTCAGAATTTGTTCAAAATTTGCAAAAGTTTAGATATAGAGGAAATATTTCGTAAAATAATATTATACAAGTACTAACTGATTAAAAACATATTAAATATAATTCAATGAAGCCATGTATCTGTCACAAGGCGAAATTCTCTGTCAAAAGTTAATCATTTCGATTAACAAAATTCGGAATATTTCAGTAAAAACGCAATAAATATTAAAAAATACATCTCTGCACTGTAGCTAAGTCAATCAAATTGTAATATTCCACACAATTTCTTATTCAAAATACACCAATAGTGGATATATTCGACAATATTGATTTTCAGCTACTTTTTGCTGGGATTGTACATACAAAACATCCTTAAGGCAAAGCGACAAATTTTCAATTTAATTAATAAATTAATAATATTATATTTATTAATTATATTTATTAATAATAATATTATATTTCTTAATAAATTAAGAAATAAATTAATAAATTTTAATTTTTTTAGCAGGTGCAAATTTAACTATTTTTAATTCTCATCATGATGCGATAAATAATATAAGACAGCATTAATAAAATAAAAAAATAAGTCAGAATAGTAGATAATAATTTTTTTTAATATATTCAATCAATTTAAATTCTGCTTAAATTTCCAAAGAAACTGACTTCAAACAGACTTATTCAAGAGTACGATTAATTTGCAGATCAAAGGAAGGAAATTTTCAAACAAATGCAACGCGTACATTTGAAGGAAGAAGCGTGGCAGATCGAAGGCAATGTATCATCTCTCGCTATCGTTCGCAAAGTCTCCGCGCGCGTTTTCCGCATCGTATTCAAACGAAACGGACAGAGTGCTCGTATCCCGTCCGAACGAAGAAGCGCACGCGCGGCATACATTTCGCTTCGCGAGATAAAAAAAAGAGAGAGAAAGAGAGAGAGAGAGAGAGGAAGATGGGAAACACACGTGCGCGGGGGAGACGAAGAGATGATATATGCGGACATTAGTTATACACGAGATGTATGAGGTTTCGCGTGGCGTCACTCTCTGCCACTGTCAGATTCCGGCCAGAAGCGCTGCTCTCTCCTCCCGACATAATCGGAACGACCCATATTTCCCCGCCGCAATGCGTCAAGCCGTGTGCGATTCCCCTCCGCGTGCTTTCCGTACCTTCATTTTTCACTCAACCGCCCTCAACCGTGATCTCTCCCGCGCCCAAATTCACCTTCCGTGTCGTCGCCGTCGTCGCGAACGTCTACCGCGTTTTCTCGCTCTCTTCCCTTCTCTTCCCCGGCCTTCTTTCCGCAGCCGGCACGACTCACCGACGTCGCGACGATTGTACATCGCTTCCGGTAAAATTCTCCCTAGAATACGGGAGCCCCTCGTCTCCTCCTCCTCCGATCGAGAGACGAATCGATTCGCGAAAATGCCGCCGGCGCAGCCAACGACAGTCGAAGCGTCGTGGCAAATATTGGCCGAGCATTTTCTATCTATTTTGACACTACGGGCGTATCTACTTTGATAAGTGAGCCGATACGCAAAGTAGCAAGACGCAAGTTTACGGTCACTCACCGAGTTTTCTCTTCGAGAGAAAGAAATAAAGGCAAAATTTGGATAAAGAATACATGAATAATATAAGAAATGGATGCCTTCAACGATTATATAAAAACTAAACAATTTTATCTTCTGGCAGCTTGACTTTTTTCCTTAATGTATGCGTGCATTTAGATTTTTTAAATATCGATTTTTTTCATAAATAGGTGATTACACATGCACGGTATGTTATTATTATTATTATATTCTCAGGATCTCTCTCTCGTAGCGACGTTGCGTTGACGCATCAGTATGAATGCATGTAGATACTATAACCAGAGCTGCTGGAAAACCTTTCTTGTAGAAGAGCATTGGATTATACCGGAGGCTGGGGGAAAGGGTAGGCAGAGTCTATCCTGATGAAGACCGTCGATATCGATTTTTCGTTAGAGAATGAAAAATGCAGCCGTTGCTTCGTAAAATATGTGCACTTTATCTTACGCGCTAGGAAATGCATGCGTCACGACATTACGCAGACGATGGTGCTATTGAACGGCCATAAAACGTTTGTTTGTTCGGCGAGTTTACACAGCTTTCATAGTTCAACGGCAGCCGTCGGTCGAACCGACTGTCACTGAATGAAATGTTAACGATGATGGACGAGCGCGCGAGGATCTCTTTCTTCCGTTTGATCCGTAGGGAGAAAAGGGACGTCAGTAATTTGTACGCAGTAGCCGAGTTATCGAGAAGTTGCGCGTTTCAAAAATACCTCATAATTAAATGTGATTTGCATTACAATCTTGACAATGGCGTTTATATCCGCCATGTGTCATAATGACATTATTATTCATTATAATACGTCCGTTCATGCGTACGTATTCATAAGTCGTGGAAATCGTCCACATTTATTTCCTTCATCGCGTCGTAATTTTTTAAATATTATTAATGACACAGAATTCATGTAATTTAATCTATGATCCCACGAGATGCAATGTATTATATTTAGCTTCCTGTGAAGGAATTTTTGATAAACCTTCTTCTTTTATGTTCAAGATAAATGCTAAAATGTCGCTCATTATTGAGATATATCGCATTGATATGTTCATTCGTGACGTAAGCAATAATTTAAATTTGAAACAAAGAAACGACTGTATTTTTCTAGGTGAAGAGCATATATTTTTTATTCATTCCAAGTCATAATTTACATGTCATAATTTATATGTCTACGCGCACTTGACTCTGACATTCTTACGAATATGTGTGTCGCACATTAGACGGAACAATAGTTTGATGTTTCATGGAATTGTCAGTACCTAATTCTCACAAAGCATACAACTGCAACACAAGTGGCGATAGAAAAACATATTATCAGACATCAATGACGAGAAATAGATCAATATTCATAAGTTTGGTATAAAATGATCTCGTCGAATCCGAGTGTCACAAGTCGAGTCCGAGTGTCACAAGTCGAGTCGATCGTCAAAGGCAAATCTAAACAATGCGTGTGGCATTAGTGTACCTGCTCGTCGCCATGACTTGCGTCATGGTCAAGGAGGCTGTGAGTATTAGTAGGAAATAGATTTTTTTTCTCAATTTTCTGTCACCAGATTTTTGTGGAATAACGAGTCGTTTATTCCAAGAATACATTTTATCACGTATTACGATATATTATTTTTTTTCCAACAGAATTCTACGCCATTTTTCCCGTTTCTTTTGGAACATTGTCCGTTATTCAGCTACCTTTTCCCAAAAGATTGTTGCTGCGAAACTAATAGAAGCTGCTGCCCAACGACAACGACTACTACGACTACCACTACCACTACTACTCCTGCAACTACGACAATGATGACAACTATGATGGCAATGATGCCGGGCGGAAGAAAAAGGCGCTGGGTTACTCCAAATTATTATAACAACTTGTCATCAGACATAAAGTATAATGCGACGCAAGAGAACAAATGTACATGAGCTTGTACATGAATATGTAATATATATCACAAGAGTAATATAACATATGTGTACGTGTAAACACATATTAGCGTCAGCGTAGAACATGATTAAATATTTTTATTAAAAATAGTAAAGTTTAATCTAGGTATTTAAAAATTAATATAATAATATTATATTAACGATTTAATATAATAATAATATAATATAATAATATTATTTGTGCATATTAATCGTATAATAAATTATTAATTTAAACTAGAATAAAAATACATAAAATGAGAGAAATTTTAATAGTTATTATTTTTTATATATTATATTTACATATTATTAATTTCTCTAGCCTCTTTCTCACTGAGAAATTCTCCAAAAGAGAGAGAGAGAGAGAATTTCGCGTAAAACGAAGGAAGTGATTCATCAATATAATTAATGATCGGATAATACCTCATTGAATATTCATGAGCGATGCAAATGTCAAAGAGTTGCTCCGATATCGATTTTGCTTTGATAGAGTTTTATACGCGTTAATAAAGAAGCAACCTTTGCGTTTAACGTTTGTACATCTGGATTCTCTCGAATTCGTGATAAATTAATTATCAGTCTAACTAAAATTAATTATTAACCTAACTAAAATTAATTATTAACCTTACGAATTAATTAGCGCACACGTTAAACACGCTCGTTAAAAATGGCGACAAAAATAACGAGCAACAAACACGTTGTAAATTCGTCTACGATGACGTTTAACGAGATGTAGAACGTGAGAGGAGATAGGAAAGAGTAGGCGCGTTGTGTCTCTCGCCCGAAGAGAGGCATCTGCCATCGAAAGTGCCTCTCTGTCTCGTCCTCGAAGACCGACGCGACGAAATCTGTAACGTAACAAACTGTAATGCCTCTCGCGATCGTCGTACCCTGAAATATAATAGCGTGTCATTAGATTTCTAATGTGTTTGCTAGGCACGCTTGCGCGTGTCGTCCGTTCGCTGACAACGCGGCGTTTACGAACCAGATACAACCTAATTACCGCGTCTCTCCCGGCCGCGTCTAAAACCTATTATTTCCACCCGATAGTACGGGCTAATGTAATTATATATCCATCCCGCTTTTGATGCGGCTTTAATCCGGTTCGCTCTCCGCCAGCATAACATCCCCTCTGCCATTTCCTTCCCCTTTTTCCTCGTACTCTCGCTTTCTCCCTCGCTCTCTCCACCTCTCTCCTGCGGTATTACCGAAACGAAACAACGAATTTCCGGTCGTTGTTTCACATTTAATCGTCGTATCGTGTTTCGACGGGTTTCACCCGTGTGCCAAGTGCTTTTTTAAATCGTGGAGCCTCAAAACTGGTTGAAGCAATCAATTTCTGTCCGCGATGCGTAATATATACAGCGTAAAGTGGCAAACGTTCCGCTCGCTTTGAATCGGGCGGAATCAAATAACGAAATTAATAATTATACGGAGGTACTGTTTCATGCAGAAATTGCACGTATCAAGATATTATTCGACGCAACATTTATATACCATCTGTTTGAAACGCGAACAAGCTGTTTAAATTTGCACAATCAAACCGTCGGGGTTCTTCTTCATTTTGTACTTTCTTATCGTTTCTTATCATCTTACGCGAACTGTTAAGTAATACATGCGACTTTCGCATCGCAGTTGACTGAACTTTACCTGTCTGTCGTTTGAACGCATCATGACGTTTACCGGTACTAATAACTCGTCATCGAATGAAAGAACTTTCTTCTTAACTCCGTAATCGCTAGACTGACACGAGTTTCTGCAAATAGACGCTCGATACACGCGAGCGCGCATTAATAGCGAGAAGCGTTCGAGGCAACGAGGTAAGAGATATTTTATCGACAGCGAAACGCGATATATCCTCGCCGTTCAAGCGGTAATTTGCACGTAACGATTCTCGTTCCCGGATATCGATTACACATCGCTGACCCACTTTTAATTCGGGCTTCAGGCATCGATCTCTTTCGGCACCATAATCGGAGCATCCGCGTTTTCGGAGTAGTGCCCCAGAAGTGGCCCAGAAGTACATAACGAGAGGAGAGCGATCGACGTTCGAGGGCTGATTATGGCGAACGTGTTGCTTAAAGTGCCACTCGGCATTCTCGATACCGTGAAATTTTACACCGATTAGGCGGGGCCAAAACACAGGTTGGATCGGAGACAATTGCCAATACCGTGCCCTAATGAGGCGAAACGGCCACAAATCTTCGGCTAACGAGACTTCTGATCTTTAAGACGCATCTAAAAAAAATTCTCTAGCTGTCGAGAGAGAGAAAGGTGCTTCCGACAGGTGTCGACAACTCGTAACACGATTGCTAATCTCTCGAGATGATGGGTTACGTAGGCAAAGTTGCGTCTGTGATTAGGTGCTACTTTACTACGGATGCCTCATCTATCGAAAGCAAAATGTATCGGAGCATTTATACCTTCGATGTTTGAAAAGCATCGCATATATCTTGTTATTATTTTCAAGAGTTTAATTCGATTAATATTTATCGACACGTATGAGAGTTTTATGATAAATATATTTCTTTCGCATATAAATGTTTACCTATTATAAAATCATTTATCATTTCCGCATATTATATGCGTATAATGGGAGCTATCTATCTTCTTTTCAAAATTTTTGTCTAAACTTACGTCACGTTTGACAGTGACTAATTGCTAGCGAGAACATTAATAATGCAATTTAAAACAAAACCGCTCATGAGAGAGGAGGGAAATGAGACTTGTAAAGACGGTGCCCGACTAAAAAAGAGCGCATTACAGCATTTCTTAATTCACGATGAATAAAGTCATATATTCCCAAAAATTAGAAAATAAATGTTTATTAGAGAAAAAAGCTATTCCGTGCTGAACAACCGTGTAGAAAGTCATTTCGTATCATTTTGAAAACCTGCATTCCGTCAGCTTTTTTACGTTCAGCGCATAATGCCCGAAGATTATCGCTCATATATTATCTCTCGTATGATATAAATTTTATCTTACCTCGAGCGCACACGTTAATTTCATTAATGTCCTGTTACAACGAAGAGCAAGGAAGTGAATTATCTGGAATCCGGTTAAACCGAGTGCCTCCAGAAAGGCATAGAGAACGAAGTTTGACGCGACTGGGAGTAGAAAAATTAAGGCAAAATATGAATGGGACGACGTAATAAGTGCGGTTTAATTGATATTTTGATTCTTGTATACATATTTTGCATATATCATTTATTTATATCTATACATACCTGGATATAGCTATTCTATTAAATATAGAAGCGTGACGGAGTGAGAACCGATGCATCTTCCGGACACGTGAAGAATGTATAATTTACGAAGCGGACTGTAATTTTTAAAACATACTATCGCTCACCTGACAAAGTGCACCTCTGAAAAGAAACTACCGTAAACAGCTGTCTATTTTGAGGGAGAACAGGTCTTGTTGAGGCCCCTTTACACGGATATTAGGGTATAATAGGGGAGCTAAGTTGGGCCTACTATTTCTTACGCCTCCTTTCTGTTCTTCGTGGCTCACGAAATTTACATGAGAAGGAATTCTGGGTTAGACTCTCCGTATCTTCCATAATCTCGATTTTAAATAGATTGTCAAACTATCTCATCTATGTGATTTATTAAGCATTCAAACAAACTGACTTTAGCCTTCCTTCTCTCTGATCAGTAATTAGATAAAAATTGAAAACGTACACTGAGAAAAATCGTTTGATTGTACCAACAAGGTGTATATGATTGAAGGCATTTTGATTAAATCAAACAAGAATTTCTAGTTCATGATAAGACTCGATTTTTTATAACTAGAATTTAATAGATTTTATTATAAGGATTTAGTTAATATTTTCTGGTTGGATCTAAAATTTCTTGTTACATTTCTTGTTATTTCTTTGCTTGCCACTCTTAACTCGTATTCAATATTTGCCATGAAATGTATATAAAAAACTAGTATTAACATTAAATCCAAAGTATATTTTTTTCTCTTATAAACAGTAGTGCCAGAAAAAGGACGCTAGCTCTCTGATTGTGGGTATTTGAGCATCCTTTTCTTGCATCACTGTTTATCAGTTTAATTTCTAACGAATTGAATTTAAAATAATATTTATTCAATAATCTGGATTGAATTTATCCAATAATCTTGTTGGAATTTAGAATATTAAATAAACTTTTGAGATTAGCTGGAAAAAATTTTAGACGATTTAGACTTGATGCTAACGAATTTAATATTATTAACCAGAAAATTTGGTAAATTTAACAAGAAGAAATTAATCAGATTCATCTGGTAATTCTTACAAGAATTCTAGTTCGTTCATTTTCCAGACCAACAGACACACTGGTTGAATCAGAATTTTAATTAATGCAAACAGATTTTTTTTTCAGTGTAGGACATACATAATAATGTTAACGATACGCCCTGGCTACGATTACGTTTCTAGAAGTCTAATGACGAGGATACATCACGCGAGGACAACGATTTAAAGATATAAGGATGCAATTGCACCGGTCCGGTATCTCACCTTAATCCACGACGAAATCGTTTTCGAGAAAGAAGTCTACTAGTTCAGTCCGCCGCATTTTTCTTAGCCTCGTATCTGGCATCTCGATGGCCCATCACCGTCGTACGATCAAGAAGAAGATGTCCGCGAAGGATAAATCTCTCACAGCCGAGAAAAATATCGCGGATTATACGAAGAAGAAAGAGAAGAGAGTGCGGAAGCGCAAAAAAATCGCGGCCTGTTTAAAAATTATCCTCCACGGAATGTTTGCGCGACGATGATGATGCGCAATACGGATTGGATGGAGCGTATCCGTCTCCTCTCGCCGTCTCCCGTCCAGGAAAGACTGCGAATCCCCGGGCGGGTCGGCGCTTAATAACGATTCCTTTGTTGCGATGGAACTGCCATTACCTACGGACGCAACCATTACTACCACCAGCAACGCCAACATCGTCACTACCACCGACGCAACCGTCGTCATCGCTATCACCACCGCCTATCCTGCAGCCACCATCACCAACGGATAATGAGAAGGTGGCCCGAGGGAGCCACGAGGGAGAGAGAGCGGGAAGTTGCGTTCTTCCAACAACGCGCCAGAAACACCGACCTAGGGGTACCCCTCACGAAATCGTAGGAGATCCTACAGGAATATACAAGGCGCGAACAACGTATACTATAAACACAATGTATGCGCCGCAGCAACCGCTGAAGAATCGAGAGAGGATTAAGCTTCGCGAGCACCCGCCGACGCAGTATTTTATCCCGTGTAAACGAGCAGCGACCGCCCGACCACGAAACCGCCTCGCATCCCCGATATATATCTGATTGGCGAGATTTAACGAGGAGACCCGCGCAGTTCGGATAAGATTCATGAATGAGATCTCTCGGAGCGCGCTCCTCGAGATGGAGAGAGATGGGGGCTTCTCCGCAACGTGAATAACGAGCAACGCGAGCCGGGCGTGGCCCTTCGTTTCCCCCGTGAACCCCAAAGACGACCCACGAAGAGTCAGGAATTTAAACATACCGTCTACTCGAATCGCGATTAACGCGAATCGTAAATTAAATGTTGATCTTTTTGGAAGGCAAATATTTGTGCTTCAATCTGTCACGAATTAATTATTTTAGTCGCGTTAATTAAATTAAAACGAAAGGGAAAATGGTGCGAGTGAAAACTACAAATTATTAAAGAATCGGTAAATATTAGTACTCGTACATGAAACCGAGAAAAGTCAAGATATGCCCCGCTTACACTTGTATCTCAGTTTTGCGAGGATCTCATAAAGCGGTATGGTTTCTTGTCCGGGTCAGAGAAACAGCGCCTGAATATTTATGCTAACATCATGACTTGAGGAGGGTACGAACATAGTATGAGATGCCGTGAAATTTCATATTGCCGATGAGATAGTTCCCTATGAAATTGCTTCAATGGTCCCGTCGAGGCTTACCTTGTAATTTCAGGACGCACAGCATAATAAGTTGTGCCGAAGCGTATTACGTTTCGCTTACAATTAGATTAATGAATATCCGAGTTGTTAATCAATCGTTGTTAAAACAACGTCAAAAAAAAATCATCATGATTTTGACATAAATCATCTGATGTGAACAAAACAAAATTGCTTTACTTTTAATATATTATATTAATATATTATATAAATATATTACATATTTTTAATTAAAATATAATATATTCTTGAAATAAACATATATAGAATAATACGAAGAATTTTGACAAATACAGGACGTAAAGAATGCAATCAATAATAATTTATTACACGAGCGAATTTATTGCAAAATCCGCGCAGAGCGAGACATACATCACTGAAAAAAATCATGTTCCGTAAGTAAGTATCGTCTATCCATGAATCTGGAGTACATACGAAACAAATTTACCGGCGCCCCCAGATTTATTGACCTTCACGAGCCCATTTCGCTTTATCTTATAAACCTTATTTAGGATTAATGACGCGGGAACGAGCCGCGGCAAAGATCGATAGCGCCCAGAGGTTCGTTACAGCCTCGTATTTCTTCGGCTGACAAACAGTTATTTTTCTCGACGAATCATTCTCGATATCCGCACGCATAAAACACAATTCTTTGTTCAAATTCTCGTTCGCGAGAAAAAAATATTTGCGAAACGTCCACGGCAAATTAACGACCGTCCGATTATTTATTCCAAATAATATTCGAAATGAATACGAATAAGAATACAACGCTCGGGAAATGATCATTATCGATCGGAGAAATCACGGACCCTTTGAACTCCGGAATCTTATCGCGGGAAGCACAAAGTCTCTGTGCGGAAATTTTAATTCATTCCCCGCTTACGATAGACAGAGCCGTGTCTCCCTGCGGGATGCCAAAGATTTCAGATAGAAGAGATATGGAATATTAAAACCGACGTTTTGTTCGTCTTGTATGCATGCGCTTCGATATATAACGACGTTGCTCGTGCGCAGCTTATAAGATGAAAATTCGAGATTGTAGTCCAAGTTATGAGTTATTGCCGATTTATCATAGGATAAAGTTCAAATAAACGTTATATATAATGGAATTAATATTAGCAGTTATAGCGAATCGTTGCTTATACAATTATTAGCAATTTAAATATTTCGAAGGAGAGCGAAATGACGTTGACATTAAGCTGAAGCCGGCATAAATCGATACTTGTAAGCGACACTTTTTCACAGGCTTCAGTATATGATCCCCGTAAAAAAAATATCGTACACTTCCATCAGACATTTATCAGCTTTAATCAGCTTTTAATTCGTCGAATAAACATTCTGGGATAATGTTTGTACGTAATTTTTTTAAACAGCACATAGCTGTTTAACTCGAGAGACGCGTTTTTATGTCGATATATATTTTCTCGTTTTGGAAAAAATGATGAAGCGAAGACTTGAGACATCTTTCCCCTTTAAGGGAAAGTCCACTCGAGTCCTTATTCTTAACGAATACAGAACATCTTAATGAGAAGGCCGCGATCTCTCTCCTCCGATCCGCTCCACTCCAGGCCTTGCGCTTTCATCATTCGAAGAGCGAAGAATCCACTTCGCCGTACCTGCATCGTCATCATCGTCAGTCGCGATAATGAGGACATCGTGTGCCGTTAACAAGACGCTGTCACATCTCGCTGTTCTCTCCACCCTCTCGCGACGCAGGAATGTCATAACGCGGCGGGTTTACGAATGTGCTTAGCTGGCGCCGCATTCTTGTCTGAGACGAGGCGTCAGGAATCATGCGCGTCGTTTTGCGACAGCCAAGCTCCTTCCTCGCAGCGTCGACGGCTCGCAACCATCTTAAGAAAACGTCGCGAAAGAGCAACGACACCGACTATTCCTTCAAGCTGCGGCTGCAATTTTGTAAAATGATGTCAAATCGTCGCGAAACATCGGAAAAACTCGTATAAAAATAATAGACGGACGGGAGAACGGTTTATAAACAATATTTACATGTCAGAAATTTATAAATAATATTACAATTTTCGCTTCTTATTTCGACGTTATTCTTAATACAGGAGATTTTATCGCTCAAGTATTCGCAAAGTCAATTTTAAGGATGTTTTGTATGTACAATCCCAGCAAAAAATAGCTGAAAATCAATATTGACGAATATATCCACTTTTGGTGTTTGAATAAGAAATTGTGGAATATTACAATTTTGTACTTTGAGTAAGAAATTGTGTGGAATATTACAATTTGATCTTAGCTGTACAGAGATGTATTTTTTAATATGTATTGCGTTTTTACTAAAATATTCCGAATTTTGTTAATCGAAATAAAGAAAATCGATTAATTTTTGGCAGAGAATTTCGCCTTGTGTCAGATACATGACTAATTTCATTGAATTATATTTAATATCTTTTTAACCAGTTAGTACTTGTATAATATCATTTGACCAAATATTTCCTCTGTATCTAAATTACAATTTTGCAAGTTTGAAACAAATTCTGAATATTATTTCCATGTGTTTTTGTCATTTAAATCGACGTGATTATACGTGTCCCATAAGAACACATGTTAATTCGGTGCAAATTAAAATCCTTATAACTTGTGAACGCTTTAGTGAATCGATTTAAAAATTGTACTAAAGATTCTAAACATATGTAAACATATGTAAGGATATTCTGTTTTAAATTCTCAATATTTCGAAAATAAGTACAAAACATCCTTAAACCGGTTAGAGAATGACGTGGAGATGAACGGAGATCGGAGTAAGACGATAATGTGACTTAAATCGCGTTTATTCAGCTTTTCCTGTGCGTTGCATCACGTAAGAAAAAAAAAGTACAAAGCAATCTCTCTCTCTCTCACACGCTCCACGAACGTTGGATCAATTGAATATTTTCATAAATAATGTATCGTTTTTTACGTTACAAAGAGAAAATATTTAACAATGGCGCGATCACAAACGAATAGCAGCTGTAATACCAAACAGTCTCATAACTGGCGGCATACGTATTAACATATTAATACATATCCACGTGTTATAGCGCATCAGTATGCATGTAAGCCGATGTACGTCGGGGCTTCGTTGTCCGGCTTAAACGTAGGGTGATCGCTGTCGGTAGACGATCGGAAGGAGAGGAGGGGGTGAGGAGGGGAAGGGGAGAGGAGGGGGAGAGGAGGGAAAGGGGAGAGGAGGGTATCATAATACTCGTAAGCCTCGGAGACACATTAAGAGGATCATATCGTTCGCGTTCGAGATACTACAAGACGTTTCTTACGGTTCGATCCGAAACGCGACGTGTATCCGTATGAGAGAACGGAATAAAGGGGAGTTATATAGAGTCCCTCTCACGCGTCGAGACGGCAGCCTGTCGCTTTTTTAATGCGATAAAGGTGTTCGCGTCCTCCGGGTATATTATCCCGTTGAACTCTGCCCTGAGCAAAGGCGGACGTAACCCTTTTTCCTCCGGTCTCTCGGGACCGCTTTCATCCAAGTCGCGAAGTCGGTTAAAGAACGATGCGCCTTTGCTTGAAGATGCGAGGCAACGATACATACATTTTCTGATATGTTTATCCTACGATGTTATATCTCGTCCTCTTAAACAAATTTCTCACGCAACGTTTTATTAATTCTTTAGGAGAAAGCAGAGATCACAAGTTGTGTAAACAATAATAATAAATATTTTTCTAATGTAATTTTCTTGTGTTCATGTTAATTATAGCGTTTTCAAAAAAAATAAATAACATGACTTATGTTTCGCGCATAATTTTAATTAAAGAAAAATTATTGCAATTTTTTTTTATATTTGAGAGAGAGAAAAAAAATTATCAGAGTAAGCTTTGTATTCTTTTTAATGAAAGCACATCTCATTACGATTCTGCGTATCATGCAAAATATATTCCTAAAAGAAATTTAGTTAATCGCGCAATACTAAGTGACTTACACACACACACACACACACACACACCACACACACACACACACACACACACACACACAGACAGACAGACACGTTCGTGTGTCGATTCATAGATATAATCAGCGAATTAAATACGTACAATTAAGAATCATTCATGTCATTCCTTCTCGCTGCACGATTTTGATAACAAGGTGTTTTGAAACTTGCGAAAACGTACGCTTTTTACTCGACAATTCCGCGTGTATCATTGTTGCAGTACAGTAACTTTAATATGTTTATAGACACAACTGCGCGAGGGTGGCGACGAGAACAAGAAGAAACTTCTGACGCCATCCTTTCACGTCGTTGAATTACGATCATTTTATGGGCAAAGATGGAAGAAGAAGAGGCGGAGGAAGAGAAAAGAGAGAAATTGCGGTTATGCTTCCGATAAAATCGCGCGACGCGAAATTATTTAAGGTGAACTGCTCTTCCAAGACTTTGTAGACTTCATGGGAGAGAATGTCGACGTGCTACCTTCCGGCATTTCTTAACCGAGCGAAGTCGTAAAAAGGGCGAAATCTCAGTTTACGGCCGGTTTGACTCTTCTGCATTACGATAAATCTAGAGGAAATGATCAGTTCGTCTCCCATCTCTTTCCTCATCATTTTTAAATACGAAAAAAAAAAATAATCTTTAATCTCAATTTCGTCTAAAATTTAGTATGCAAGTTTCAAGTTCGTTATATATAATTGTGCTTAAAAACGAAATATAAAGCTATAGGGAAAAAAGCCCATGCTCGTTTGTAAATAATTTGAGTGGAGTGCCTCGACTGTGCAGTCGAATCGTCGAGAGGTCCTTCTTCCTCGAATCCGTCCTTCCTCTTCTCTTTTTCTGTTTATTTCTCTTTCTCTCTTTCTCCATCTCTCAATAGTCTCTTCAAGTTCCGTCTGCGTACCTGAGCAAAAGCGCGGGATACAGCTCGGGAATGTAGGTATACTTTCCTGTGTGCATGCACACGTATACACGCACATGTCTCACGCAGAATAGTAGCGTCGTTTCAGACGTTCGGTACGTTGGCGTACGACCGTGCTTTTTGTACGCAACAAGCTCCGGCTCGATTGTTTCTCTCTAAAACCGTCCTCGGCGAAATGCACGTATTCTTTTCGCAAGTTTCACGAGAGTGCCGAGGTTCCCTTCCCCGCTTGTACCCCTTTAGCCTCGACGAATCCAATCCTTCCGCAAATTTTCCGCGCTGTTTGGATAGATACACACTCCCTACTTCTCCAAAAATACTCGTCAACGAATAAGCAGACGGCGAGGCAGTAAAGAACGATGGTATATAACGTAGTAATGACGTCGTGCAAGTGTTTGTGTCATGTCGATGAATGAATTTCAAAAAAAAGACAGGATAATTAAGGATGTTTTGTATGTACAATCTCAGCAAAAAGTATCTGAAAATCAATATTGACGAATATATCCACTTTTTTTATGTATTTTGAGTAAAAAATTGTGTGGAATATTACAATTTAATCTTATTTACAATGTAGAGATGTATTTTTTAATATTTATTACGTTTTTACTGAAATATTTCGAATTTTGTGAATCGAAATGATTAACTTTTGGCAGAAAATTTCACCTTGTGAAGATGCATGGCTAATTTCATTGAATTATATTTAATATCTTTTTAACCAGTTAGTTCTTATATAATATTATTTGACCAAATATTTTCTCTGCATCTAAACTACATTTTTGTAAATTTTAAACAAATTCTAAATATTATTTCCATGTGTTTTTGTCATTTGAATCGACGTGATTATACGTTTCCCATAAGAACTCATATTAATTCGGTACAAATTAAAATCTTTATAACTTGAACGCTTTAGTGAATCGATTTAAAAATTGTACTGAAGATTCTAAACATATGTAAGAACATTCTGTATAATTTTCATTAAATTCTCAATATTTTAAAAATAGGTACAAAATATTCTTAAGGTTTTTCAGAGAGTCTTTCAATGATAAATTCCGGCCAACCGAATAAATGTGTCTCATATGAATATTTCGACAAAGCAGATCCATATTCTTCGTCCCGAAAAGATTTGATTAAAGAAAGTTTCAGCTTTAAATTCGAAGCGTTTCGGTTTATTTCAAAAGACAAGTCTCTTCGCGTATGAAGGAAGAAGTTAATAACGTTAGCAATTAAAGTCAGCAATTAAAGTTCCATTGTTGATTCCTCGGCCAAGATCGCACTCGTGTACGTCATTTTGCATTCATTAGACATTCTGTCGTGGAAGTTTTTCCGTCGGATTCTATATCCGAGGAAGATAATCGAACTCATTCAAAACTAGTTTCCGGGCGAGTGAAATTGGCATTCTCCCCGAGGCCGAGAGCGTCGAGAGATCCGACGTTAGATTTTGTCAGGACATAGGATATTAGGCAACCGCGCTATAGACGAACGTAGCAAAGAGAAACGCGCAGGAATTCAGTCTGGGAACTCTCCCTTCCCTCCCTCCATTCCTCCGGCTTGCTCGAGTCCTCTCGTGCAATCTTGCTGGTTGCAGATAAGACTAATTACCATTATATCCACGGAGAATAGCTCGTGCACCATCATCCGAGAATCCTAATCTAACCTTTAATAATATCTCTCTCTCGTCGACAGTCAACAAGCCTCGCGGCATGAGACATTCCAACTTGGTCATAATTAACGAAACACAATAGACGCAGACTTCAGGCAAGTTGAAAGAATTATTTACAAGTACCTTTTCTCATGTGCATACATTTAACAAATTAACGTCCAAGTAAGCTAACAATAAATAAGTCTGTCACGTGTAACGTTTCTAAGACGTGAGCTTAACTATTTTATAGAAACTTACTACTAGTATCTAAATGTATTCGCGTAACAACTGTAATTTAACAAAGAGCGAAGTTTGAAAATTGGCTCTATATCAGGCTCGTGCAACTTGTATTTACGTCGCAGCGCACGAGACGACCGTGTTTATGCATGCGGCAAACTCGACCTTAAAGGTAAAATCATGCGTAGGGCGTGATCCGCCGTTAACGTTGTAAAAGGCGCGGAAACTTGCAGCTCGAACGTATCGTCTTTAGCGAAAAACGGGGGATCCTCGCTTACTAATGGCGAGTCGCGCGAAACTTTGGACGGGCGTTATGAAAATTTACGGATTTTAAATGCCCGCGAACGGCCGGGCGACATTACAAGTTTTTAGCCACGGAAACTTCGCCCTTATCTCCCTTTATGGTCGAGTGCCGTCCTGGAGAAAATGGGGTAACGCGAGTATCTCGAAGCGGAAACATCGATCTCTCCGGAGGGTCGTAAAGATGCGGGAGGGATGGCAAGGACAAAGAAGAAGAAAAAGGGTAGAGAAGAAATAGATACGAAAGAAGGAAATAATCCCAGAAATTGAAGTGGACAGCGTTTCTTTCTGCCTCGCGAGGTAATATTTTCATCCTCCAATGAAGAGGGATCCTCCGTTATTGGGTCAGTGGTACATCGATATTCTGTGCATCAAGACGAAAAGAGTGACTGTTTTGTACTTATTCCAACATTGAATATCCGAGCAATAATATCGTCTCTGAAGAAACATCGATTTTCGAAGAAACGGAGAAAAATGTATCTTTATACGTCGATGATTTGAATAAGTCTTGAAAAAATATTATAATAATATTATTGCACGTTCCTCCCTCTCTTTAGAGAGAACGCATTGTCGTTTAAAAGTAACATCAATAATTTTCAATTTCATATATTTCGATATCAGGGAAATACGCTTTTCCCCCGTAATGCTTTTTGCAACGTCTCTCTTTATCGTTGCTCGGACTTTTACGACGTGAATGTAGAAATCGGATAAAAACGAATCGAAATAGCACGCGCGGAATCAGCTTTTCGCTCTCGCGAAAATGGCCGGCTTAATTTATTTAGTCGCTCGGACGCCTCTCGACCGGCCAAGCTGCTAGCGGTGACAAGGCGAGGCGGCGTCGGCGAAGTTGGTAACTTTATGCTCCGCTTGTTTAGATTGGACAGGAAAGCGGTCCCTCCGGTTCTCGCCGATGTTGGTAATTTGGCTGACTTCGGAACCAACCAGTTAGCCAGCCAGCCGGCACCGGTTGACGGTTTAACCGTAATCACCGTGCGCAACGACTTTCCTCAACTTCCAATCTCAAGATTGTCCGTGTCGCCAAAGGCATTCCCGCAGCCGCGGATCGATCTCGCGATCGGGCGCCAGACGAACGAGTCCCTAACCGTGCCAGCTGTTACACTTGTCGGCCACTTAACCCCGTTCCCTAAGTCACTGGGTACGGGGCGAACGTATTATTATCCGTCGTAACGCATGCAACGCCGGTCTACTACGATGTTCTTCAAGATGTTCTCGTGGGCAATTAAGCGCGTCGAAAGGGAAACGAGGTGTTTCCACTTGGTAGCAATCTAACGTAGGATAATTATGAGATAAATGGAATGATAAATGCTCGGAGAAGGGCTCATGCTCGAGTTTACTGACCACCGTTACGCGAACAATCTTCCTGGGCCGTACATTTATTCCCTTATTTGTATTCATGTATACCACGTGTATATATTCGACCGCGTCAATCGTCCCGATAATGTCACTTCCTCCTGTTTACTAATGTCATGCGTGACGCGCGTTTGAAAATACGCGAGTCTTATCAGCAGGCGTCTAATTGTTACGTCCCGTGGCATAAATCGAGTAAAGACAAATAATTATTCAGGTGAAATTCCCGACAATTATGTCACAGGCGTGCGCAAACTCCATTTCTATGACGCATATGACGTTTCGCATTCCAGTTTCATGGTTTTCGCGTGTAATTCATCGGGTAGAGCCAACATACACATAACACACGACGCGATAGGATTCGACTTGTAACTGTATTCCTTCGAGTATATATCGTCGGCAAAAGCGATTAGCAAGGCGCGATTCTGTTTGAGATGTAGGCGTGCAAATACGGGTTTATTGATTCGCCACTAAATATTCGTCGCTCCGAGAATTGCCGATATATTATCGTTTATTTTAATTATGCTTTAATATTAAAAACGGAACGAGATTTATCGGGTAGATTATTATGAGAAATGTGGATATAAAAAAATTGCACGCAGAAAAAAAAATCGATCTTTTTCTTTTTAAATTCTGACTCTTGCAACAGATTCGAGATTCACCGAAATATTTGCAAAGTGCATGCAAATATGTCGAACCTACAGCTCTCTTTATTGATTCGCCACTAGATATTCGTTGCGCCGAAAATTGCCGATATATCGTTTATTTATTCTCCAATATAAATAATAAAATCGAGATTTATCAGATAGATTATACAGAGTGTTTCTTAATAAGAGGGATTTTCACATAAACATATACTCCTACATCCCTCCTGTGAAATTACACTTCTCCAAAAATAGGAATAAAAATTAGGTTTTTATTTTTTTTTTCAAATTTGGAACAAGTTAAAGAAATGAAATTAGGTGGATATTTTCTATTAATAAAAAGGTTTTTTATTAATATTTTTTTCGCCTCTCGTATTGTTATAAGGGGATAAAACTAGCAATCCCTATTCAATTTTTTATTACAATTTTTTAAAGTTTATATGAACAAATCTTTTAATTTTCAATAAAGAATCATCTCCTAAAATTTTTCGCATTTATTAAAAAACACTTTAAAATAAAGAGTGTAAATAAAAGAAACTTCGCACAGAAAAAAATCGATCTTCTTTTTTCATTTCTGACTCTTTACAAAATTCGAGATTCGTCGGAATGTTTTTACAAAATGCATGCAAATACGTCAAACTTGCACACAATTCTCTCTTCCTCTCGCGCTATTAACGTATCTTCTTTATACAGAAGTTTCGCTGATTCGGGTACGAGACACGAATGAGGGTGACCTCAAGTTCCGAAATTCATTACGGCGCGCCGCATCGAACTCTTAGCACGTATACAGCTGCCATTTAACCAGCCATTCACTCTACCACGTACCGCTTTCTATCCTCTAATAACTTCCCGATAGTCGAAACGTCACGAGTGCCAGCGAACGACTAGACTCTCGTATACGCTTCCAATAACCGCAGGACAGTTGGCAACTGTCGCACATGTCGTTTTCCAGGGCGCTCCCACCCGTGAATTTACTTTGCTGGCTCGGAAGATATATAGAACAGCTCAATTTTTCAGATTCTCTAATGCATGTCGCGGAATTGCCAATTCGGCTAACATGGCAAAGAGTCACAAGCGATCCGAATAATTTTCTCCGTCTCAAGTTTATACGTCATCAAAATGGCATTGTTTCAATCAAATTATGGTTGAAAATAATTTTAATAGGAAAAAAGTACCAAATACTATTTTTTTTTAAGTTTTCCAATGAAAATTTGAAATCAAAATTTATATCTATAAAAATTAATTTAAAAAACTTCTCTCTTTCTCTTTTATTAAATTGTATCATAGTCTTTTTAATATTATTTTAAAGAAATAAAATTGCTAATAATTAAAGTTTCATATCAAAAGATTGTCCATCTCTATCGCTATTTTGATTGTGTAATTCGTCAGAAGAAAGACACGGAAAAGAACTTTCAAACTTTGAAAACTCTCGATACTAACCTATTCTATACAATGAATGCACAAATTATACACTTCTGATCGATAAATTGACTGAGGAGCTGCAAACTTTATGTAAGCTTTAATAAAGCTCAGCGCTTAAGAGTACACCAATTTTCTTCAAATATCTTCTCTATGATGTAATGATAAATAAGAAAAATAAAATTTAATTTAAAAGATTCACGGACTTAATTCAAAAAATCTCAGCGAAAACTCCTTCGTATTCAACGCCATTTCGATACATCGAAAATTCCTTAATCTCGCGTAGGCTGGTATAATTAGCAGCGAATCTACATTAAAAGAGAGAGAGAGAGAGAGGGAGAGAACAAGAGAGCTTTTGGAGGAACGCTGGCGAGACAACTGGTGAATCCGGACCACGATGGTAACCTTCAGACGACGGCGACGACGGGAAGGTGGAAGCCTCACAACGGGGGTTTCGTAAGATGAGCTATGACGCTACACGGTAAAGTTAGCGGCTTAGCGTCAACGTTTGACAAATTGTGCGCCTCCGCCTCGCGCGCCATTGGACGACATAGCAATCTCCATTCTCTCTCTCTCTCCCTCTCTTTCTCTCTGTATCCGCGGCAATGACACTTCGCCTTTGTCCCGACTCTGACGCGCATTTTGTTGAATGGCCATCTTTTCGGGCGCACATACACAATGTGGCTCGCGGGCATATTAAACAACAAAAGACGTTCCTGGAAGACAGTCCGCGTGATTCGTAATTAATTACGAGCGGGATAAACACGTCACGATGAATCGCGGCCTGGACGTTCAAGCAGCCTTTGATTAATCGTCACTTGAAGATTGATTTAATCTCAGCGAAAAAAAAAAGAAAGAAAAACACATACAGTCTCAATGATACGCATATCCAGGTCCCTTTCATACAGATATCATCTTGGAACAATGCCTAAAGTGTAAAGTACCTCGTCCCGCACTGAGATATGACGCGTGATATTTTCGTTGTTTTATGCAACGCGACTTTACAGAACATCCTCTATAGAGAACCTTCGTGAGATCTTCCTCGTGAGATCTCTTTTAGCCAGAGACTCATGTCGGAGGAGCAATCGAGAAGTTAACAAGAAGGCGGGAGTTCGATAGAAAGACTCAACCTACGCGCAGAAGATGCGACCGATAAAGGAACATTGTGACTTGATCTCCCGCAACATCCAACGCGCACTCCACCTTTCATCACGACTCCGGATCTTCATCTCGTCTGTATCGCCTCCTTAAAGCGACGACTCCCCAGGATATCTACGCGCGCGCGCTTTGCGTTTCGTAGAAACGTAAATAAGATTAATCGTGACGTGCGAAACAGTCCGCGTCTGCGAGAGAACACGTGTTGCCCATTCCTGCTCTATCCACTTGGGTGGCACCGCTCGATTAACATCTGGATATCGCGATGCTCTTCACGGCGAACGACGTTCGATAACGACGTGTCTGTGAACATCTTGCGTCCAGCACGTGAACACGACGTGTTAACGGAAAGAATGAGTTTATTTTGCATTTTTATATTTATATGGCGAAAAATAGACGTGGAAAAAGTAATACAGGTCTGCGAGGTTTTTTTTTTAAGATGCAATAGTGACTTCCGATGCAATTTTGTGCGTTGAATCCGAATCTGGCCGCCGAATTTGCGTAGCATGTCGCGTTTTTGAGTAAGTTATAATTGAATGGCTCAAAAATCGCTATTTTGGCCAATTTCATGAATTTATTGCGAGGAAATCAAATTTTTTGAAATATTTCTGTCAAATGGCATCGTATAATACTCACTTTCGCCTTTCAAATCCACTTTCGATTATCGCTGCACGATTTTTTTTCGCTGAGATATATAAGACGAGATATATATATGACGTTGTAAGAAAATTTACGTTAAAGAAAATTTATATAGACAATATAGTAGTCCATGATCTTGAAATTTGAAAAGACTGACATACGTTCGGTTGGCCAAAAAAGTATTGTAAAGAAATCTCTAATAATCTCTAAAGTTGTTACACATTTTAATAAATTTTTCTAAATTTTATGTCTTTTTATTGTGATTCTATTCGCCATATTGGATGCGCCATTTTTAATTTCAAAAGGTATTTAACAGAAGGTATTTAATAATGTATATTTTTACCCTAATTTTGATTCGTGAGATAGAGAGATTGCACGGTTGATTCAGAATGGCTTATTTGACCATTCTTATAACTTGTATATCTGAGCAAAAAAAAAATCGTGAGGCAGTAATCGAAAGTGGATTCGAAAGATGAAAGTGAGTACTATACGATGTCATTGACAGAAATATTTCAAAAAATTTGATTTACTCACAATAAATTCATGAAATTGGCCAAAATAGCGATTTTTGGGCTATTCAACTACAAATAACTCATAAACCTGACGCAAATTCGGCGGCCAAATTCGAATTCAGGGCACAAAATTATGTCAAAAATCGCTATTGCATCTTAAAAAAAAATTTTGACCCCCTTTTTCGCAAGCCTGTGTAATTATTTATAATTTTGTAAATTATATCACGATGTAGTGACCCTCGAAATTGCGATTAAAACATGATTTTTCCTTCTTTCTCATTATAATATAAAGATGTTGATCTGTGCGAGCAGAAGAATATCGATACATCATCACCGCAACTTCAAAGTGCCATAATCTCACCCTACTTGCAATTAGAATAAATCCAAGGAAAAAAACACAGGTAAATGATTCTACAGTTTAATCTCGATTTTCCGAAGATACGAGGCAATTTTCGGGAGGAGGTAATTTAGAGGGAGGGCGACCTATTACTCCGAACAACGCGCTGTTTCAATAAACCCGTGGGAATTGACGACGTACAGGAGGACAGGACGAAGCGTCCCCAAAACCCGCACGGTGTGTGTGGCGGCTGTACTGAAATATTAAACGAGAAAGTGCAGGACGCGCCCCATACGCATCCGCGTACGCACGTGTTCCCGCGTGTACATGCATTACACACGTGTATCCGTGTACGTACTTGCTATTTTGTTGCACAGCCATGTACGTGCATATTAACCGGTTTCGGTGGTTCCAGCCTTGTGTGCTCGTCGACCGACGCTCTAGGGGGTCGCCGTACAGTATGTGTCTGATAAATATTATAATTAGCTGATGCGGCTGATGGGACAATATAATTCGTTTACGCGTTAATTCTTGCTGCCTGGCATCGTAGACTCCCCTGATAATGCCACTGCCGAAACGCGCGGTGTCAGTTGTGCGACAGCCAGTTGGACACTTTGCCGTTAAAAAGTCACGAGGACTTGGAACAAGTATATATATATCGTATATATACGTATATCGCGAAAGATAAAATCGAATTCGAGAGATCGGACAAAAATAACTTTTCAATCGCTGATAAAAGTAATCTCGATAAATCAATGCAAATCCCAATAATCGCTTAAGTAAAAAAATCGCCGACATAATGTTATTGAGAAATATATGTACTCGAGATAAATTGATACATATATATAAACATACACATGCACGTATATATATCTTTCATAATCCATCCCGTATCAATTTATCTTAAGCGTATCGAATCGTATCTGCGAGTGTCTTTCCCTTCTCTTATTTTCCCGTTTCCCCAACTTCCTCATCTCGTCTCGAGCTCCCTCCTCGTCCCACTAACGCGAACGTTATCCGATTATTTCCGACCGCCATTTTCCACGGTCCCACAATGCATCCTTCGATTGCGACGGGTCTCGATTGTATTTTCGTAAGTGATATTTGCTGAGAAAACTTTGGCCACTTCACTCTAATTGTTTCTCTCTCCCGTCGCGTCCGCTCTCGCGGAGAGAACGAAATCCGTCACGGTGAATAAATATCCCCAAATAGACGTACCCTCTGGACGCGCGCGAATCCGCTCCATTTTCAAAGAATCGCGATATTTTCCGCTCCGCGTTAACATATATTTTTAAACTTTCATCTTACACAATTCGATATCGAATCCCGAGTTTTCAAAAAATTCAATAAAACCCGAGAGCATCGGGCTCCCGTGCGCGTAAATCGTTCATAAAACTTTTGAATCCATCATCGAACGTCGAACTCGAGCTACCGCGAAATTTATTTTATACATTTGTGCGCATACGTGTGCGTCGTGGTTATAAAAATTTTTTTCAAATCAGTCCCGAGAGAGAGAAGCCAAACCATTATCCGGCAATAACGTGATTTATTACGGCCTCTAAAGTTTAACGAGACGTCGTAATTAATTCCGCGATATTCAAGAGGTAGACACTTTACCAGCGAATATTGCCAAGATGTTTGCTAATAGTATTCACAGTTTGATGCGCAATTATCGTATCGATTCGCTCGTTTATTTTTCACGAATTTGCGAATCGACGACAAAGAGTGACTCGAGAGACTTATTATCGGACTTATTATCGATATAAATCGATTCGCGCAATTGTGCTAGGTGTTAGAAACGAGATTACGCAAGATAGCGCTCTCTTTTAGGATCCTCCTGTGCGGTATAATGGAGTGATACGAAACAAAACAGAGAAAACAAAGGGAACCGCAGGCACGAGAGTGGGTTTCTGGCTTTCGGACCGGCCACGTGCTGGTGTTACCGCAAAGCATACGCGACCACGGACGGTACGTGTGGACAAGTGTACACCAAGAAGGCGTAATGGACAGCTGGCAATTCTCATGCGAATGAAAATTGTCCGTTAAAGAGCATCATGGTCGTTGTTAAACGTTGCTTTACACGTTTATTATAATTGACTATAAACAAATCACGCGCAGCGTGATGTCGAATCGGTCTTCGCGAGTTTCTAGTTTAAGATAAATTACCTGCTGTTATATTTTTCCTCCGCAATAAAAAAGATACACATTGATAAAAATATTGTAAGTTTGTAATTATGTTATTTTAACTAGAGCTAAATTAATGTTGCATAAAAAAAATTCTCCTCTTAAGGATGTTTTGTATGTACAATCCCAGCAAAAAGTAGCTGAAAATCAATATTGACGAATATATCCACTTTTGGTGTATTTTGAGTAAGAAATTATAGAATATTATAATTTGATTTTAGCTACAGTGCAGAGATGTATTTTTTAATATTTATTGAATTTTTACTGAAGTATTCCGAATTTTGTGAATCGAAATGATTAACTTTTGGCAGAGAATTTCGCCTTGTGACAGATACATGGCTAACTTCATTAAATTATATTTAATATCTTTTTAATCAGTTAGTACTTGTATAATATTATTTGACCAAATATTTCCTCTGTATCTAAACTTTTGCAAATTTTAAACAAATTCTGAATATTATTTCCATGTGTTTTTGTCATTTGAATCGACGTGGTTATACGTTTCCCATAAGCACACATTGTTATTGTTAATTAACACATGTTAATTCGGTGCAAATTAAAATCCTTATAATTATAATCCTTATAATTATATTGTAAACGCTTCAGTGAATCGATTTAAAAATTGTACTGAAGATTCTAAATATGTAAGGATATTCTGTTTTCATTAAATTTTCAATATTTTGAAAATAGGTACAAAACATCCTTAATATTTCAAAATATACATTCGCGAGGGAATAAATGAAATAAATAATTTTTCCAATTTCCAAGAGATATAAGGGGAATAAATGCGATAGCGTCGACTGACATCTTTCGAATAAAGTCGAAATATATTTAGGAAAATGAAACGTTAATCTACTTTCAATACAAACGATGCATCATCAGATACAAATATAGTGCACGAGCGTGTGGAGTAATTTACAGACTGCAGAGCGAAGAAGTGCCGTTTATCAATTATTGACATTCGCAGCTCTTTGCCAATATTGACACGTTCGCGCGCGTACGTGTATCGCCTTGCTGGCCAAGCGATGCGCCTGGTCGGAGCCGAAGCGAATAGCGAGATAGGCCGATGTTAATTCCTGAATTATTCTCGCCAAATCGAATCCCCATTTATTAATTAACCCGCGGCACGAAACCCGCTCGGGCGCGAGCGCACATAGCGTAGCATGGCGCGGCGACACGTATTTCCTGGCAAAATTGGGCTGACGTGCAACGCGCGCGGAATACACATTGGGAGTCGGGAGTCAGTCGATTCGATCGTCGGACGATTGCCTGTAATGTCGGGTACGTGTAATGCAGCGGCGGTGGCACGCCACCGTCACACACAGGGAACCGGAGCTAACGAGGTTCGCTACGGTATTACCAGACATCGAGGGAACTCGACATCGTCGTCATCGTCGTAGTCGTCGTAGTCGTCGTCGTTGTCTGGATGCGAGAGACCGAAATGTAAATGAGTCAATACACAATCGTCGTTACAACTTGGACGACTGTAATATTTATCGTGCGTCGTATCCGACAGTAGAGACTGTTTTGTCAGGCCGCAATTCCCATCTGAGAAGGCGATGAAATCAAATGTGACGTGACACTAAATGAATGTTTAAGTTTGAATCGAAAGGTGTTAGAAAATTACACTGACATTTTGCGTGTATGTTTATAAGTTTTTTATAAGTTTTTTAAGTTAAAAGTATTTATTATAGTATTTATAAGTTAAAAAAACATTGATTTTTTTATATACTTTAAAAAAAAAATGTCTCGAAAATATTTTAAAAGCGTCATTTTTAATATATATTTTTAAATATCGTATAAAAGTCTTCAAAATATCTTTACAAATATTTTCAAAATTTATCAAAAAATGTATTTTTGAAATTATCTGCGAGTATATTTCTACTCGATTGAAATAATAATTGAATTTATCGCGAACCTTTTAAAGCACTTATAGTTAATTGAGAAATGCTATTAAATAAAAAAATATAAAATACTATTTATTATCTATCAGTATCGAAATAATATCTAGATGTATGCACATTGAAAGTATATATTAACTAAAATAAGAAAACTCAAATCAGAAAATTACTGATACAAGAAATAAATGCAATTATGCAAAACTCAGATATTACGTAGCAAAAGAATTTTTAGATTTTTTCATCACGACATTACTTTTCGAAAGATGTTTTAATTGACGAATTTCGTGTAAAAAGAAAAATTAGAATTAAACGACAAACAATAACAAATGTAAACCTGGAGTATTAATAAAACACTTTATTATACTAATAATAACTTTATATATGAAGTATTTTAAATAAAACCCCGACAAAAAGGAGTACCTCGCAAAATTTCGCCGAAGGCGCGCGGATCGATCGATTTTCATGAATCTTCGTGAGACGACGCTCTACGTCGGTTGCTCGCGAAATGAATTCACGAAAAACGGGTGGGATTCTTTATCGGGCTGGCTATTCCCAGCAATATGGACGCATATAAGATCCGACCATTTGCAGAAGAAAAGGTCCAGGAGGACGCAAGTAGGTAGATACGTCAGGTACGTATACGATCGGTATACGATATCGGCGCCGGTGCACTTTGCAGCAGGCGCGCTGACGTGCGATCAGGGGATAAATTGAATTATCATAAAGAAATTGCGTCCGAATATTTCGTCCAGTTCGTATCGAATGCCGAGTAGATGAGAGGGCGCCGATAGCTTTTCCAATATCGCCACGAGCCGGAGACCTGCATCGGGAATTTTAAGAATCTAGACTTTTTTCCGGCCTCCCCGGTACGTGGACGTATACAAACACATGCTCGAAATCCCATACGTATTTATACTCCGCTAGGGAACCGACGGGAAGACTTGAGGAAGGGAAAGAGAGAGAGAAATCGGTTTGCACTTCGAATCACTTTATCACAATTGTCAATTGTCTGCCGCAGTAAGACAATCATCTCGCGGAATAAGGATGTACGGACTACGTGTAGAGGGATTGAGTGGATTTAGTCGTAGATATTTTGGATTGATTTTGATTTTCACTTTCAATTTACACGTGTCAAATACGATTTGGAAATTTGAAAACTCGCTGTCGACGGATGAGACATGATGAATACATTTTTGCGCTCAATCGAATTCTTAGATAGCTTCAGATTTAAATCACCTATATTAAATTTACATAATAAAATTAATTTGCCATGTGATATAAAATATGTATTTATTAAAATATTCAAATCATACTCATATAAAAAAAAGATTTTATATATATTGAATGAAATAATCATATAACGCTTCAATTTTGATTGACGTAAATCTAATTCTCTCTCGTATGAGTTGTAATATATATATATATATATTATATTCCGATATTATCTTTCTTTACATAGTACATGTGTAACATACGTCCGCATATCGATATATCGCTTAATTTTAACCACACGGACGGTGTATATAATGTAAGCCTAATATCGTTAGAACTTGCATGTGCAAGCGGACGCCATACGTTGTGCATCCTGAGCACAGGCATCAAATACCCGACACCGCTATTATACGCTCATTTCAGGTTAATACTCGACTGATGTTGTTACATCAATCTAACGACTGACGGTTAGGTATCGGGCATTAAAATTGACCGCCACTGAGGGCTGCATCAGTGAAACGCATTGTCTGTTCTCACAAAGTTATCGTGCACGTAAATATACGAGAATCTAAATTATCGAGTAAAAGGTGTCTAAGCGAGAAATATCGATATTCTTCTAAATAATTATTTAAATTCCTTTGCAAAATTGAAAATTTTAGACTTATTGAATATCAGCTTTGAAATGCAATTTGATTAATGATTAGTTCTTTATTATATTTCAAATTATATTTTTAAGTTTTCTTTCTCCTTCCTTTTACTAATGAAACTAACGAAAAGCTCCAACGTATTTTTAAACGATTCTAATGAAATCAAATTGTTAAATTTAACTCAACTGTACTCTTTTAAAAGAAGTCATCGATCTTAAGCACAGGATATTGCAAATATGATGAGAATAGGTTATACATATGTGTCTGTGTTCCAGCTGTAATAATGAATAATAAGACAATAATAGCCCATATAAACTTTATCTTGAATTCTGACGAGGATTACATTGCATTACGATGCAACAATTGGAAGAACCGGATGTTCGCTGCGAGGGGAAAAAACCAGAGATGAACACAAAGGTCGTCTCGTAAACGAGTCATTTTGAAATCTCGTTGCTTTCTGCTGAAGAAGTACCCGCGGGTCGTAAAGTCTCGCAAATCGTCCCTTTGCCGTCTCATATATAATACCCATGTGCTCATAATTCGTAATTTCATTTTGGAATTCGCCGACTTGGCGAACTTAGCGCGTGTGCGCGGCACATGTGCGCTGACGTGAGTCACACTGTCAGGCCGCAAAAACCGGGCGAATCGTTAAGTAGCCGCGCACCCACAAAAATCGTGTACGAGCAAATGTCACGTACGTACATATATATAAATGTATATATATATGTATTATGTATATATATATATATATATATGTGTATTTGTCGTGTGTATGTGTGTGTGTGTAGGTACTGCACATCGGACACGTCACGAACCCTCCGGGGGAGCGCCAAGGGGATGCGAGTTGCATCCAATTCATCATCGCTCACCCTTTGTGCCGCTCGCGCCGGCGACGCGGTTGTCCCATCGGATTGTGCGAATGGGAGAAAGTAAATTTGTCACGGTGTATATATATATATATATATATAGAATTTCGATCTGAGATGTACAAAGAGATCTCATTTTATCTTGCAATAACGATAGTATATATTTTTATTTGAGCGATTAAACACAATTAAATTATCTGTAACTAAATTATAAATTTGCAATTATAGAAATAATGTGCACTAAAAATATACTTATTATGTATAATTATTAAAAGAATCTATAAATTAATGCTGGGCATTTAATAAAAATTAAAAATATAAATAAATGTATAATAATATTTTAAACAGAAATCCAATGTAAAGAATTTAACTGATAGGAAAAATTTATTAACCTGTCGCTAAAAGAACATTTCGATTATTTAAGAAGAATCGTTGTCTAAAAATATTACCTAAAAATATTACCTAAAAATATTAACTGTTAAAGACTCGATATAAAATATATTTAGCAATATCGAGTTCTGTTCTCTTAAAGTAATACAGTACGCTAGAATTCTAATCGATTGATAATTATGCAATAATTATGTGCAAATATTCGAAATAGAATTGCACAGCAATAATTATTACGGAAAGGAATTTATATGCCATCGAATTTCGATTGGTATTTTGTTGAACATTGCTCTTTCATTATTAATATATCGAATCTACCGCGTTAACTAGTTGATCCACAGATTTCGTAAAGTTATTAGGGTTTCCCGCGGATGCAGCTTTATTATCTCATTGGGTTTGGGTATTCGGAGGGAAGAGAGGCATGCGGGTGTGCCGAAAGGCACACCTGATTAAGAATGCACCCTTCCAACGGTGTCCATGACCCGTGGTTAGGGCTGGTGACATTAATAGCGAGCACCACCGACGATCCAGATCCCCGCGGCTTACCCGCGTCTTATATTTAATTCAACGCCGCCGCTAATTCACTCCAACGCATATTCAATTATTTCGGAATATGCGGAATGTAGCGTCTTCATCGTTATATTTTTCGCTCTATCATAGCTAGAACAGCGACGAGCGAGATTCCCATTGCTACAATATTAACGATGTCAACGAGAGCTGATTAAATTAAACTTCAGCTTCACATGTCAAGATGTAATTTCAACTCTTAATTTTAGGAAATCCTCTCAATTTTTATTATTAAATTAAAGAAGAATTCAAAAGATATTTTAAGGTCATATTTTTTAATATTTGCGGAATAACAATATATTAAACCGAAAAGTTTAAAATAAGATATATTGAAACAGTATAAAAATGCGATGAGATTTTATACATGTTACTTTAGGCAATATACATCTAGTTAATATGTTTCTATTATAGATTGGTCTGCATTAATCTCCGGGTTTCCGGCGTCATTAACATTATTTCCGGTCATTACTATAGTTTACATCACCAAATAAACACTAATATATCATGCCACAAATAACAATTGTATAGTATAACAATTGTATAGTATTACAATTGTTGACGCACGCGAAACTAGGTTTATTAAAATTATAAGAACAATTTTTTCAGTTGTAGTTAGTTGTATCATTCTTAAGGTTTCGGGATCTTATTTAAAAGTGAATTCAACAATCCCGAATGTTCAGTAACACCTCGAGTCGCGATCAAAGTACATTCATGAGGAAGGAAGCGAAGGCGAGGCATTCTATTGACAAAGAAGAAAAAGTATCTATTTACAAGTCGCGTCGCGAATTCTGTTCATTCTCGGCGTTGGCGTGATCAAGGAAACCAGAGTTTTAATTTTCCGCTCCAGCGGTTTGCCAGCAGGAGAATCAATGAGAATTAGAGAGTAGGGTAGCACCCCGGCTTTTACCCTCGGACGAAAAGGAATACGTTGCTAGAGACTCGCAGGAGAGAAGGCAACACGCGGAGGGAATGATACGTGCCTTTACCAAATGCCTATTTATGTATAGCAATATATATATATAAATACGGATCATATTTACATATTTTATTCATACACATATATATATATATATAAAGTAGATCGAAGTAAAATAGATAAGCGAACGAAGATAAAAATTTTACATTCGTATCTCTTCAAGGGAAATATGTTCGAGTCCGTAATAATCCGCCGCGTCAGATCTCGTTCCGATATTTTTAGCTTGATACGCTTCCCATAAAGTCGTTCGTTAAAGTATACGTAGTTATAGCAGTTTCTTTTTTTTTTTCGGAAAGGTCATCTTGCACCTTTGGGGCCGGTAACTCGGAAGATCTTCCGGCGCGAGAGCGAGAAATTTAATCGCGATTCGTTCGTACGATTAAATGTCACCGGTGCCATACACGCGAGACCGGCACATGGGAAGACAGAGACAACGGCGACTGGGGAAATGAAAGGGTGCAAGACGGAGCAACGGAACGCGTGATGCGTGCGCGCGAGAAAGATAGAGAGGGAAAGAAAGAGGGAAAGAAAGAGAGAAAAGGGCAGACGAGAACGAAGGGTAGATCAGCGGGGCCCCAGATTTCCCCAGTGATTGTCTCGCAAAGTCTCGCAGAGTCTCGTCAGACCATTCATCGGCGACGTGCCGAGACTTCGAGTCTAGAAGGTTGCAGTCCTTCTTCGCTTAAACCGTCGCCTCGTCCTTTTTCAATTCCCGAGGACGAAGAGGCGAGAGCGGATCGCTCGATGTTAGCTTGCGCGTATTTTATCTCGCACGACGTCCTGTCTTCTTTTACACATCCATCTGACTTTCTCTCTCTCTCTCCCTCTCTCTCTCTCTCTCTCTCTTTTCTCTCTCTCTCTCTCTCTCTCTCTCTCTCTCTCTCTCTCTCTCTTGCTCGTCCTCTTCCCTATTCCCCTCTTCATCGTTCATCCTTTGATGATGGAATTGCCAACTGGCCGATAACACTGATTGAAAAAAAGGCTCCCACACAAAATCAAATTTCCAGCTACGAGCACCCCCGATATAGCGGGGACACCGCGATACCGATTGCTTTGATCGCTACACATATATGACCCTCCGTTATGAAATCTCTCGCAACCGCCCTAAAACCTGTTGGAAATTACCATTATCGAATGAATTTTATTCGGAGTAATCCTGACATTTTAATCACGCAATAGTAATTACGATATGCTTTGACGTGTAATCTTAATGGCGGAATAATATTAATGTCATTCGATTGACGGCTGCGAAGGGTCGTAAAAATTATAATATATGGTATATATAAAGTAATTTATAAATATTTCGAATTAAAAATATATTTCACGTCGAGACTCTCAACATTTGTTATAATTAAACAACATCGCGAAAACCACTCGCCATTAGATTACAAGTCAGGCTTTCCCCTTTGATTAACGGAAGTCTCGCCGACTAAAGAAACGATTTACATCACGGCGAAACGCGGCGAAATTTGCGAAACTGGTCAGCCGGCCGGCGAGGTCGGCGCGTATTAATTAGAGACCCGCCCTTAAAGTACCGGCGAGGCCTTAAAGTACGGCAGCTACGGTCTGGCGAATTCAGTGCTCGGATTTCACGTAGTCAGACGCGGGTTTAGTGCGCCGTGGGGGTAATTATTCAAGCGGCATCCCTCGTGGCGGGCGAGTCACGCAAGGGTACGAAGGGCGCGGGCGAGCCGTGAGGGCGTGAGACGACGAGGCGGGGTGGGTTTCCGAGGCGCGTCATCCATCACTCCGTAACGTACGCATGTACCCGCGAGTGCCCCGAAATAATTGAGCGAGAGCGAGGCGCGGAATCGTTTCTTCTTCCGGCGAATTTCGCTCGCCCTCGAAAATCTAGCCTCCGAAAGAGAAAGTATTATTGTGTTTATTCGTTTCGATTATCGATAGCATTTGCAAGTCGATTTTATAATCCTCTGACGTATGAGAATCTTCCAGTCCCATGTGTGATATGAATTTGTATAACAATACGATTATTTCTATGAACTCTTCTCTTTTTCTAACGCCCTTTCCTTCACTGAGAAAAAAATCTGGTTGCATTAATTAGAATTTTAGTAGATTCCATTAGTATGTTTGTTGGAAAATGGACGAACTAGAATTCTTGTAGAAATTACCAGAAGAATCTGATTAATTTCTTCTTGTTAAATTTATCAAATTTTCTGGTTAATAATACTAAACTCTCCAGAACCGAGTCGTCTAAAATTTTTTCCATCTAATCTCAAAAGTCTGTTTAATATTTTGAATTCCATCAAGATTATTGGATAAATTCAATCCAGATTATTGAATAAATTATTTTAAATTCAGTTTGTTAGAAATTGAACTGATAAATAGTGATGCAAAAAGAAGATGCAGCTCAAACACACACAATCAGAGAGCTAGCGTCCTCTTTCTGGCACTACTGCTCGTAAGAGAAAAAAAATATACTTTGGATTTAATGCTAATACTATTTTTTATATACATTTCATGACAAATTGAATACGAGTTAAGTTAAGAGCAGGCAAAGAGGCAAGCAAAGAAATTAATGTAACAAGAAATTTTATAAATCCAACTAGAAAATATTAATCAAATTCTTATAGTAAAATTAAAAGTTATAAAAAAATCGAGTCTTATCATGACTAGAAATTCATGTTTGATTTAACCAAAATGCCTTCAATCATATACGTCTTGTTGGTACAATCAAACAATTTTTCTCAGTGTTGGTGCATAAACAATCGAGTAATATTAATGTTTCTCAAAGAGATTTTAATTGCAATGGCGAGAATCTTACAAAAGAAAAAGAATGAATTGTATGGTTGCAATATCGATGGTGAATGCTTCAACTTTGATCGCGCTTTCCTAGCTTTTATTATTCCGGAGCCGAACGATTAGTATTCCGTAAAAAAGAGGAAGAAAAGAACGAGGGGAGCGGACTTTCATTATTTATTTGTGCTGTCTGCGAAAGGAAAGAATGCTCGAAAATATTGCGCGAAAGAGCTTCCGTATTCCGGAGGGTAACGTCGATAATGAGTGCAATTAGCACGCCTAGACGATGAAGCAACCGCGTGAACAGCAGAGTCGATTATCGGGAATACGCTCGTTCGAGCTGTTTCACGCTTGGCGACTCGAGGCAACCGAGCCATTCATGCCGCGCGATCGTAAGAAGAGAAAGGTAGAAGGGATGAATGTCTTCATTGACGTGAAAGGAAACACTCTCCAAGTAAGAGTAAGACGGCGGTGTTTATTCGTTAGCGCCGTGCGAATTTGAAGGGGAAACAATGTATTCGTCTTTACTTAGTCGCCTGTCCGACTCTCTTTATTGCTCCTTCGCCATCGACCCTGCTCCTGCAAGAGTACGGTAATCCGACGCTGCGGTTTGACCGCCTGCAAACCTGACCGGGGATCTGCAGGCCTCCCGCGAAGGTATCCTCTTCCACGAACCACGTCATTATGCAAGCATCAAGTATCCCTTCAAGGGAATTTTCGAGGAAAATACCTCGACCGTCAGTTTCGCAGACAACGTTGTTTGAAATGTCGAAAAAATAAGAATAGATCAAAATACAAAAAGTATATAATTGCAATATAAGTACACTAATCGAAGAAATGTTAATTTCTCTTCTCGAGAAATAAATATAAATTAATATATAAAATAATATTTAATAATATTAATATTAAGTAATATTTAATAATATTTCAACGACATATTATAAACTAACGTCTCTTCTCAAATCAATTTAAAAATATCGGTAAAATGGAAAAATAATATTTAATAATATTAATATTAAGTAATATTTAATAATATTTCAATGACATATTATAAACTAACGTCTCTTCTCAAATCAATTTAAAAATATCGGTAAAATGGAAAAATAATCGTTTTCGGTTTCTTATTTTGTAATTTACATGAAAAAATCATACTAGTTTATGGTTATGAATTTTGTACAACATTTTCGGTAATTACTTGCAGGATCGATATTTTTTTTTTCGAGGAAACGATGCAAGCCATTACTGTTAAGTTTCTCCCAAGTGAAATGCACTTTAACGTTGCGACGCTGGGACCCTTTTTGCAGCACTACAGATAAAACAAAAGGGAAAGAAGCGACAGAACGGCGCGGAAAATAAAAGAGGAGAAAGGAGAGTATACGGGACAAGTAAGGCGAGGTACATATATGTATAACATATATGCATGTATATCTCGCATACTTTGCACACGAAAGTATACATGCATTGTGACAACAAAGAAAATTAAGAACTTGAAGCAATAAATCAGCTTATGGAATATTAAAGAGAACGGAAGCAAAAGTTTATCCACGGCACGAATTTATTATGGCGAATCCTTTTGTTCTTCGAAGAGCGAGAAAAAATAATAAAATTTAAATATTTAAGAAAAAAGTATTAAAAAAAAAACTTATAAATATCACAACTTTGCTAAACTTCACTCCATTTTTCATATTTTGTGATCTGTCGAATAGTTGCACTACTGTCTCTGTACATTTTTCCTCAGACCTTCTCTTTTGAGTTCTATAACACGTTTCCGCGCCTCTATCCCTCGGGGCATTTTGCAGCAAAGAAACGTGAGAGCATTCGTAACATGGCGATCGAGGTAACTCTACAATTTTTATAAATAAAATCGTAAACCTGCCTTGTTTGCGGATATTCTGAATATTTATTCTCCTTTGTTCTACGCTTTTGTTTCCATTTCCGCTATGAAGTTCCTTTGGCAAGTCTCTGCACGATGTGGATTTGACTTTTCAAGAATGTCGATAGAGAACTAAAATCAACCAGCAAAGGAATCGACATCTGAGATATTGCACCGTCTTTTGAGTCCGCTAGTGATTTATTCCAGGGGATTTTCTACATCTATTTTAAATATAAAACTCGAATAGATTAATTAAGCGAGATGAAAAACTAAGCGTGTGATACGAGTAAGAAACCTCGTCTATGAATAATGGATAATATTCAATGTAAATGCATATGTCGCATAGAAGTATGCATTAAGAATGATCTTATTGTAAGTAATGCCCAATATACATACGTCTAAAAGATTTGCAATGGAAAATGCAAGAATTTAGAAAAACGCAGTAAAATATTTTCCGACGTAATTTACAGTCAACATGAACTATTCCTTCCAATAGCCCATCCAGTCAATGCATCTTGTTCGGGTCGCGAAGAGTGCAGGATAACAAATCGGACGAACTCGGGAAATATATGTACCTATGTATTCGAAAAGCTGCTACGGCTTCGATCCTATGCAAATCCAGAAAATACCAAGCGCAATACTCGTCGAAACGTCCATTCTTGCGAACGATTCTATTTAAAATCGATTCAACCCCTTTCGACTTCATCCTCACATGCTTCAAGAAAATCGAAGACTGCAAAGTAGGTACTTGGATAAGTAACTTGGAACATATGTATAATATTTATTTATTGACATTAAGATATTTAAAAATTAATAAAAAAATTAATAAAAATTTCATTATTAATAAATGATTACATCTCATGAATGAGAAGCGTTAACATACAAGAGAAAATTCATACACGTAGAATATTCTTCATAAAATTAATTCACAGAAAAGAAAAAGAGTAACTCAGAGAAAAGAGAGAAGAAGAAAAAGATGGTTTTATTTGAAAATTATCTGTTAGATACTTTTTGTGATTATATAAACACAATTAATATTGTTCTGTCTTGTATCAGTAAAAAGTAAACTGTGTATTATCCACTGTTTTATTAAAAGATACATGAATGTGTTAAAGACATCCTGTCGATATCGGATATGAATTTTGAAATCGTACGCCGCAGACCGTTCGCTGAATTCGTCAACAAAGCTTGACAGAAATTTGCGTTTGTTATATAAATGGTACGGGAAACGGCCGAATTTGAAGGGAGAATCCAATATAGAAAATACATATATTTTTACATGGGAAATACATGTATTTCGAGCCATGTTTCGACGCACACAGCTCTGCGAAAAGCTGGTATAAAATTTCTTAAGTTTATCTTACCAGCTTTTACGGCAACAATGGATAGTAAAAAAAAGTTTTATCGTCCACACATGCTCACTTTCCATACGAGTTTATGAAGCGGCGACGATGCACGAGCAATACCGTGAATTGAACCAATCATGGTGATGCACGCGCCGCCGTTATTCTCACAACGATATTTTCGGGTATTCGCGTACAAAAGCGTGTAACGTCCGAGACGATAAATATAACCGAGAGTTACGCTGCTGTGACGTGATCGCGGAACTTTGCGGCGCAGGTGGTCGAGACCGTTCAACGTTGAAAATTGTCTGTAATTTTATGGCTGTCGGAGGAAAAACGTGTGAGCGGGTTAACGGGTTGGCGGATATGTATTGCGAATTATAGTGAAAGCGCGAATTAAACTGGAGCAAAATCGTATAACGCGAAACTCTTCAGTCTAGGAAATGAACTTTGCGGTATTCGCTATGGATTCCAAATTTAATTTAATTTGTTAATACGACCCTCTCCCTTTTTCTCTTCACCTAGTATGTTGCACGCGCTCGTGTGTATCGAGAAAGAGACGCGCAGGTCTAATGGGAAGGTAAAAAGGGTATACTATTCCATGGGTTGAGCCATATTCAGACTGACGCGGTAATGCGCACGAATCCATTTAGCGACCGCAACGTCTCCATCCAAGAGAGCAAGCGGAAGAGATTCGAAGGAGAAAACTAGAGAAATAGGCGCGCAAGCGAGAAAGAGAGAGAGAGAGAGGAGAGGAAGAGCAAAGTAGGAAAATCTCTCATTCCTAAGAAGAAATTCTCCTGGTACCCGAGATGCACGTCTCCTGTCATTAATGACTAAGAATACTGCAGCAAGCAAAGCACTAAAGACGACGCCGCGTCTTTCAGAGGAAATATTTTCTTGTCTACATTGGTTTAAGAGGAAGAAATGTATCCAATCTACGTTTAAAAATATATCCGAAATAATAACGACGGATATTTTTCAGTTAATCTCCTTTTACGTAAACTTACGGAGCTTTATCGTTAACGAAATCGAAACGAGAGATTCGATATTAATAATGGAATGTGTATGCAAAAAAAAAACTCTTCTTAATTTAAGCTCGCAAAGATTTTCGCGCGTCGACAACAGAAGGAACGTCGTTTTACTTCTCATCCCTCGCTTCGTCCTCGGAAAAATATTATCTTCCGAAATCCCACTTTACTGGCGTTGCGGATGCCTGCTGTTTCGAAAGAACCCTCGTTCGCGGAGGCACGAGGACGAAAAAAAAAGAAACGACGAGGAACGGAGAGGGCGTGTCGAAAAGACAGAAATTGCGCGAATTATGCGAATTAAGTGAGCTCGCTGAGTAGTGACAAAGCTGCGTAATGAAGATACCGAGGAAGGCGTGTCGCGAGAACGGGAGGGTGACTGCGAGGCGCACGGTAGGAAAGGAATAAGGAGTAGGTGAAGGGTATAAGGCGAAATGAAGTCTGCAGGATGGACGTCGAGGGGGGAGAAGGGAAGCTGGTAAAATTCTTGGAGTCGTAGACTACGAAAGAAAGAGAAGACAAGAGGCGGGGAAGGAGAGCTTCGCTCTTGGAAAGTGAAAGAAAGAGCGAAAGATGGAGCGTCGACGAGACGACGGTTGTGCTCCAGGGGTGACGGTGTGTGTTGGTGGCCCGCGAAAACCAGGTGGAGAGGGAAATGGAAGAGGAGCCGCTGCTGTTGCCGCCGCTGATGTTGGTCGTCGTCGTCGTGAGAGAGAGAGAGCGTCGCGTTGGGGTTGTGTTGGAATAGACGGTGCGCCACATGCCGCGCCCGCAGCAGCCGATGGAAATGTAAAACTGCGACAAGTCTTGGAATAAAGTGGCTGAATAAAATACAACTAAATCCCCCGTCGCGGCTCGGCTACGCCGACCGTGGGATTCCCGGATGGGGGCTGATGCGGAATGCGGCGCGATGCCGCGACCATCGCGACTTACCGCAACGCGACCGACTGCGCTCCTGCGTCCTCCTCCTCCTCCTCCTCCTCGAATGAAACAGCGAGAAAAACTTTCTCGCGGGAATACGCGAAACGGGAAATGGCAGTTACACCTATTCGCCCGTGAATTCGCCCGTATCTTCCCTAAATTCCAGGCATCTCGATACGAAACTGACACTTACAGATGTGTACGCTGGCATCGCTTGGAACTGTCATATTGAGATCTTTGGCAAGTAGATCGACTGATTATATTTACTGTATGAATGTGAGACACGTCTCATTTATCATTCTTGTAAATTAGCGAATTTACCGCTCATTGGTTCGCCAGAATGTCCGTTTTAGGAGTCGAGATCGCTTTTAACTCGCGGAAATGACGGAAACGGTCCGCGCGGCATGAAAGATCGCCCTTTCCGTTTCTCCTCCGCAGACACATACGTTGGATACGACGGTACCTTGGGTGACCGGATGCATTATCTGCCTGTTCGGACAACGTGCAAGTGTAATTAACACGCCGCCGCTCATAACGAGGACAATGTACGCAGTCGTACTAATGAGAGCAAATTAGCTCGTTTGTGCCAGTTTAGCTTCACCTCCTTGCTCCACCGAGCCCTTCCCTCTCTCTCTCTCTCTTTCTCTCTCCTCTCTCTCTCTCTCTCTCTCTCTCTCTCTCTCTCTCTCTCTCTCTCTGTCTCTCTCTCTGTCTCTTTCTCTCTCTGTGCGGTCAAGAATGCAAATTTGGCCGTTTCGCACACACCCATCTACACCGAATGCGAATTTCTGCCGAGCTTCGTTGACGAATTCAACGTTGTCGACGGTCTGCGGTGTACGGTTTCAAAATTCATATCCAACGTGACGGGATGTCTTTGACGCGCTGTTCGCGTTCATGTACTTTCTAATAAACCCTTGAACAATGCATGACCAATTTTGTACTTACATAAGACAATATTAGTCGTTTATAGTTTTTATAATTAAATGTCACGTAATGATAAAAGTGTCTAGAGAATTTTAAAAAGAATTCTTTGCTTAAACTGATTAATATTCTAGTAAAATATTTTATTATACGATATAAATTTTCAAGCCTCCATTCGCCATTTATTAGTTGTTCTCTCTCTTTTTCTTTTTTATTAACAATAAATAATTAAATATTTTAATGCCAATTAAATGTCATGCGTGATGATTCTACGATGCGCGTCATTTTTAGATATTTATTTTGTAATCTTTGATTTTCTCTTGAAGCATGTGAGGATGAAGTCGAGAGGCGAGTCGAATCGATTTTAAATAGAACCGTTCGCGAGAATCGACATTTCGACGAGTATTGTGGCTGGTATTTTCTGGATTTGCATAGGATCGGAGCCATAGCAGCTGCTCGAATATATAGGTACATATATTTCTTCCAGTTTGTCCGAATTGTTATGCCGGACTCTGCACATACACATACATATATTTTTAAAATGATTAAATTTCATAAATCAGTAGAAAAAAGCATCATGCTATTTTTAACTCTTCAAAGTATCTTTTATATATTTGCGAGATACTTTATAATAAATAAAAAAAATTTTCCAATTACTAAAAACCAGGAAATTACAATTACCAGGAAATGCACACAATTACAATAATATTGATCGGCGTTGTATTGTCTTTTAAATATGGCCAAAACACATTTAGGAATAACCGTAATCTATTTTTGATACAATATGGTGCAAATAAAACTATTTTTGTATTATATTTTTTTTTTAGCCAACCAATATCGTAAAAAGCCGGAGCAAACAATAACCATATCGAGCTTAACTGAATTTCAACACCTACACTCATATATGTAGTATATTCGTTTTTATAACATAAAGTCGGCATACATGACGGAATTATCATAGAAACGGATTTTTTTCCTGATTATTACATTATACGTGTTGAAATATAGAATATTCTCTGCAAGAATACGATAATTTGAAAAATTTTAAAAAGCGATTTCGATTAAAGAAAGATTTCTTTTTCTTATATTTAGCTATCTGTATTTCATTCTTAACGATGATCAACACAATTGCGATGCTTTATAAAACTTTTATCAAGTTATCTTGGTGGATTTCTTTCCTCTTATAATGATTATAAAGAAATTTCAAATTCAGAGCTTAAGCGGATTTTTAAAACATGAATAAAACATAAATTAAAGTGCGGAAAATGTTACGCGGAAAAAAGAGTCACCGTTATTAATTACTTAATAACTTTTCTTCTCATTGTATTTTACATTCGTTTAGCAATTGCGCGAAAATGTTGAATTTAAATTTATCTTTCACTTTCCTTTCGAGCTCCGTACAAACGTATATCATGACGTTATATATATATATCAGGTAAAATATCGGCGGTTATCGTTATTAGAGGATCGGCGTAGGTTCATATCGCAAGTTGCTAATTAGTTCGCCAGATGGACAAACGGTTTGCAGTAATATTGGCTCGGTTAGCTAATAAGTCCCCGTATATTACAGGAGCTAATGAACTTTAATCATTCCCGTTTATATCTCGATTTCCAATCGTTGAGAGAAATAATCGAGCATTACTCAATCGATAGCAACGTATTTTTATTAACCCTTTATATAATATAAAAATATTATGCTATTTCTTCCACAGACAATATTTGCCAATTAAATTAGACAATTTTCGAACATCGAAGAAATATTATCATGATGTAGCGACAATATTTCTAATCAATATTTTTCCTAAATTACATTACATTCGTTACGTCATCAAAAAAGGACAACCATAGTCATCAGGGCAGCGTTTCCAAAACGTGCTCGGGCAACTCGGGATGGTTGAAGGAGTTCTCGAGCTTACGTACGAGGGATTGCCGGTGATACGTTGGCCGTTAAATCGGCTTGGAAATAGTTTCCGGAACTAATTTACTCGTGGGGGTCAGCGTCGTCTCCTCCACCGAATATCCTCTTTATTTAACGTCCCGGCTATCGTCCTCGAAATCGCTGCGGTCGCGAGGAGCGAACTTCGAACATCGGACGTAACACCCCGATCCATTCCCTGACTACGAATCAATATTATCTTTGATCTAACGTCGTCAACGCTTGAATATATAATAGTTCGAATACCGAGAATTCCTCGATCGAATTATTTGCAATCGAATCAACTAGTGTTGCCTTAATCCTAGATCGCTGATAGAATATTCATTTTACGTATCAACTTACAAAAACTCGTTATAAATAAAATTGTTACTTTTCTCTTGAAATAATCTTTAATTATATTACGTCGAGAGAAATGTTCGCGTCTTTAATTTTAGAAGATTATTCTTGTCAACTTTACTCATTTTAATTACGATTTGTTTCAGGTGATTTATCCCTACGTAACTGTGACTCCGGCAAGGAGTAACTATCGAGGTACATGAACGAAGGACATGAACTACTCGCAAGGTAAGCCAATCTTGAAATATATCACGTATTCCGAAATATAATGTAGAGGTATATTTCGACGATTGTCCTCGCTATAGAGGAAAAGAGGGACGCGTGACCGATATATCTATCGTGTATCTATCGAATTCACCCAAGGTTTGTCCCCGTCCGATTTCCAGCCCGGCCAAGTGAGCGGGAGGCGGTCTGAAACAGTTCGGAAATTCACTCAACTAATCAAATACCGCTAAAACCGCTAAACAAGTTAGGTTAGCAATCTACGTGCTCCGAATGGTAACTTCGAACTGCTGCGGCTGCGAAGCGCGAAAACGCTCGCGACTGCCTCCGCAATCCGCACGCCATCTTCGCCCTCTCTCATCCACCTACATTCCTTAACGAGGGGAAACGACTCGATGCAGACGTGTACGGATCTCCTAATCGACGGTCAAAGTTACGCTATTGCAGGTTTTGGCTTCGCCCGTATGTTACCTGGTTGATTTAAGAATAATCAAGATAAATGCGTTAACCCTTTTGATTAGAAATTATTGTGAGAGATTAGAGAAAAAATTACAATATCTTTAAACACGTTGAATTATATAAATGCTGAATCTTTATATAAAAAGTATTCCAGAATATTAAAAGTAAAAGTTTAAAAAAAAATATTAAAAATCAAAATGCACTCGTATACTATTATACTTTATCAAACGCTCAATTATATTCCTTAAGCGAATAAGTAGCCTCGTCATTTTTAATTGGATCTAATCGCAAACATTAAAGTCTATTTAAATAATGAACGAGATACTGATCAAGTAAAAATATGGAGAGAAATTAATGAAACTGATTTATTTTTGTTCCTAATTAAAAGTTCATTGTAGAATCGAATATTAAAACGCTATTACAAAGTTTTTTCGTAAAACAAAAAAGGCAATTTAACACGAATGAATGATCGTATAAACAAAAATCCACTCATCTTTGTCGCGATAAATTCTCGTGATTTAATCGCGCAAAAAAGCAAGAGCGAAAAAGAGATATTAAATAAAGACATCAAGCATGTTTGTACGTGAATAAAGAGGTACTCTTCTCCGCTTGATATGCGTGTGTCTAGGCCATTAAATCTCCATACAAACACATCCGGGACATTTTCACGTAGGAACTGCACATAAAACGGACTCGTAACTCGCATTTTTTACAATCTGCCGATCGGAACTATTCAAAGCGCGTTTGGCGAAGCTCGCCAGGCCGTCTGAATCATCGTAATAAAATCGAACGTGACCGGACGACGCGCCGTGGCTTTTGCATGACGTTTCGTCATCCCTAAAGCGAAGGGGTAGTTCGATCGAAGTAACTAACTCCACTCAATGAGAAGTGTTAAATGTACATCTCGCAAAATCACGCTACGTCGAGTAAGAAGTCCGACCTAGTTACGTCCTCGGGTGGATGGGGTGGGTTTTGTGCGTGTATGTCTGTGTGCAACACCTGTAATAGTAAACGGAAAGTCCAGCCATGCGTACGTATCGCGGAAACGCAAACGAAGTCTTACACCTCGCTCTATCCCCGTGTACTCTACTACTTACGAACACGCTAATTACCTAAAGGAATTTACCGGCATTCGTTCCTTCCGCGTATCTAAAGACCTCGTTTAAGCGTTATCAGCGTTTCGTGAATTTAGTAGCCGTATTCCGCAAGGTGGAAGCTCTATCACGGCGTTAACGCGATAATAAAAAGGAGGAACATTACCAGGGCCATGTAATTAAAACTTCGAAGACCTCGGAAAGAATATAAAATATAAATCTTATTACAAATTGAGATAAAATACAAATAAAACGTGTGAAAAATCGTTTGCAAATTTATTCTCTCTCTTCATTACGTACAGTTTTTCTGAGAGTGTGCATTGTAAGGATTAGGAAATATGATCCGCACGAAATATGCGATTAATCTCTTTCTACATAAAAATTTCACGGAAAATCGTCCTTTTCCACAATATTAATTTTCGTAATTAAGTATCTGAATAATTAGAAAAGATGGAAATTCAAAAATTAAACTTTTAATAATTTTCCTTCGTTTTCCATTACATATTATCATTTGTAAAAAATGCGCATTCTTTCTTTCTTGAATTATATTTCAAACGATCGAGTAAAGAAGAATTCGCATGTGTATGAAAACAAGGAATATTTTGGCTTTTCGACTAAAAGCACTTACTCGCGTAGATCCAGGAAAGAATACGATGGGAAAATACAAAATTTGGTATAAATTTTATTTGGATCGATACTCTGACACAGAATCCATAAAGCCGATTAAAGTTCGATAACCGATTGGTTGGGCGCAGCGCAGTTCCCCGTTTCTCGTTTCGGCAATTTAAATTTCCAACGGAACTGAATACAATAAAGACAGTGAATCGGCGCAGATTGCAAACAACTGTTTGCCAAGAGCTCAAATTACGAAAGACAAATCAGGCTGATCTCTCGTCCGTTATTTACTCGGCGATTTCAGCAAATGAACCGCTCCAAATCGATCTACAAAAGCATTTCGTTTTAGTCCGCATCGATAATGACACTTTGGTTTCGCTGCGTCAACTACGATTAATTGATTCGTGCTAGTCGAGCCCATCTATTATCGCCGCAGATGCACGCGCGCGGATTTGTTGTAAATTGACTCACACGTCTGGCGCTCAGCTGCGCGATTTAATTATACGGCCGATGAGAAAGAGAGGGAGAGAGAGAGAAAGAGCTCATTGCGCCAAAAGTTCAATTAGACTCGCGGGTTCTATTTGTACCGGGCTGATCATCGATAGGAAATTTCACGCAAAAGTGCACGCTTTCCATCAGACGAATGGATTATGGAGAGACGATAGTGGATTTTACACCATTTGGGGATGCGTATCGAGCGGTTGAAATTATTTGGCGATCGAGCATTCGACGCATTGTAAAAACGCTCCATTTCTCGACGCGATTCTGTAGAGACGCATTATTACACGCGCTTACTACTCCGCCCGCGTTGTTCGGATCGTCGAAAATTGTATAATTTATTCCGCGCAATTCCCGTAAAACGTCGGGGACGGATAAATAATGACGGGGCGAATCAACGGATATCTGGAAAATTGGCGCGTTATTAACAGTTTCACCGATAGTCGATCTTTTCGCGAATATTTCCTCGCGATATTTTCGGCGGACACGAACTGGTTACGGCTATCTCGTATATCGGGCCGGGCGCAATCGCTTTTCGAACGGCCAGAAATAAACGAGCCCGCGCCAGTTTATGCAGCTTTTAATCGCGAGGAGCACAAAAGCGATGCGCTGCGAGATATGTATTATACATGCATACGTGTATCGGCGCCGACGCGCGCGGATGCGCCCACGCATCAGCGTCCCGCGGACTTGCGTGCGCGCGTATAATTCCGGAAACCGGGGGTTGAGATACTCGAATCCATGGCCGGTGGAAGGCGCGCTATCGAGGACGTTGGTATCGTCGGCGTTGCCCCTTGATGCGTGAAAAGATTGTAAAGTCGCGATATATCGGCTTTTTTTACGCCCTCCCTTCTGCTACCTTCACGTGCTCTGTCCTCTCGATTGTTTTATCTTTATTATTCTTCCGCGTTCTTTCAATTACGACGGCTAATCAGTCCCTTTGATCGCGCCCGACTTCGTCTCGAGCATGCGGATACTTTAAACGCGCGTATGCATTTTTCTCCCGTCCTGCGACGGCGAAAGAGAAATATCCTTTCAGACGGTATTTATGCGTTTCTATGAAATATGTTTAAAATATTCAAGACTTGTTTGGCGGAGGGTATTACCGCGACAAAAGAATACGGAACGCGCGCGCAGTCGCTGCGAGTCTCTCCTCTTTGTGCGTCCGCCGAGAAGACTCGGGGATTGGAATTAACATGGGATCCGGAGTGCGTTTCCACTGAGGGAGAACCGGCGTGTCTCGTTAATATGGATTTCACTAACGATCCGACTAATTTGTACGCTCTCTTCTTCATTCGGAGAGTTATCCCTCCGTAAAATAGCAAACGAGACGAAAGTGCTGGAAAGGCGTCGCAAGGACAAAGGATGCAGGCGGGATCAGTGTCCTGTACATCGGCCTGGATCCGTGAAGAACCTAATGGCCGTCTCGGCATACATTTGCATGTGAACGACCGACGAAGGTTTCGAGATTACGAGCGTGTCTCCTCCCTTCGCCCCGTGTGGCCTTTCTATTGGCCGGACGAGATAATGTCGAATATGAGTACAATTAGGCCGCGAGCGAAGAGGGAGAGAAACGTTGACGCGGGACGACAGCACGTGTCCTCGCACCCTGGGGATATGCTGATAGGTTACCTGACGCGACGTGAAATGCATTCGCAATTAAAGGAAGTCTCGCAACGTACAGCTAGAATTTAAAGAAAAAAAGCGTCCTTACATTTGCATTACAATGGTCAGAAAAATGGTGGCGAAGAAGGCGAAGGGAAAATGTAAACATTAAAGAGTGTATCGCTGAATTTTTCAAAAAGAAATACTGTCAAATTAGACCGGGAGTAGGTGTAAATAATGGTCAAGCGGCCAGAAAGGTCGACTTCCGCGAGAAAGGGTACGTGGCAAAGAGAAATTAAGGCAGCGGTTGCCAGAGTGTAATGAGTGCTAAAGCCGCACTGGCGTAAGAACCACAGAAAATGCGTAGAATCCGCAAAATTCAAAAGGTAACGAAATCACGAATAAGAGAAAGAAAATAAAATAGGGAAAATGAAGGGCGCAGAGAGAGAGAGAGAGCGAATAAAATTTTTGATTCTTAAAGCTCCGTAAAAATATACAAACATTATAATATATTATACATAATTTTATTCCAAGTTACATGTACAATTTTTATATTATAATTTTCGTATTAATACGTAATATCGATGTTGCAATATGCATTTTACAAAAGTACAAATTATACCGAGGATGTACAAAATCGATTTTCTTAATTTCCTCAAGCATTTTAACGCAGTTTTATGGGTACATTTTTTGTCCTATTCCTTCCGATGAAGAAAATTATATTATAGCTATTATGCGTCTAATTACCTCCATTAATTACGCCCGTTCTTGACTTCATTCGGTATGGAAGATTAATCTTGAAGTCCACGGGGCGCGTTGCTGCACCAGTGAGCGGGCAGAAAGGATGGATTAGTCACCTGCACTCAGGGCATGCGCTCGATAAGAGCCCTCGTAACGTTACCTGCCGTGCGGCCGCCGCCACCGTTGCAATCGCCGTTGCCTCCGGCGCGCACACAATCGCCATTTAGATTTCATTACGTGCCTTAACTGCGCGCTATTTACGAACCGGCGGATAAATGTAAGACCCGTCGCCATATACGTTTCGCCGTCTAATAAAGTACGCGCGTTTCAATGCATCTGTCTTGCCGGCGACTACATTGAGATTTATACGATTGTCGACAGTATCAAAATTACACAACGACCTCGTACAGCGAGACACCGTATTCCGCGCACGACTATTTAAGAATGATTGTTATGGTTATGATACCGTCTCGACGAGAGAAAGAGAGAGGAAGAAAAGAGAAGAAACGGAAAAGGAAGAGAGAAACTCGCTCTCCAAACGTGCGGCGCTAAGTTTTAGGGACAAGAAGCTCTAAATTTCGCGGAGGATTGCTGGACGAGCTTTCGGGTAAATTAAGGATCGCACGTAAGAGAGACGCTTCGTTGGGACACCCTCGATGACGGTAATAACACTAACTTCTCGTCAACCATCGTCGAGAAAATCCTCGAAGGATCCTCTCGTCCAACGTGGCAGTATTTCGCGAAAACTTCTTCAACGATGCCATCCGCAAAGCGAAAGAAGGAAGAGCAACGACGTCATTTGCGAAAGAAGATTTCCTCGGACATTCTTGCTCTCGAGACTCGAACGCCAAGTCTGTAATTTTAAGCGACCAATTAATATTTCGCTGACAAAACGCGATGTCTACGTTATTATTTGTCGAGAGACTCGCCAAGTGGGTCACTCGCAGTCAACAAAAGAAACGGAGGATACGCTTCGCCTGATTTTACTTTCTCGACCAATCAATACCGGCGTCTTTTTTCCTTCTCCACTCGAGAAATCCAATACTCTTCGATACAATTAAATTTTCCGATATTTCGATATTCTTACCGATAACGAGCGGGACCGATAGGTCGAACCGAATCTTGAGGATGACGTTTAAAGGAATAGCGCGACCTGACCGGGCGAAACGAAGTCCCGACTAAGGAAACTGGCTTTGATGAGTCCACAAAGGGAAGCGCGCGCTTCTATTTCTGCGATGCGGAACGCGAATCTCAATCGTCAACGACTTCGTCTTCGGCGATGCCGTTTGTGACAGAGAGAGAAGAAGAGACAGACAGATGTAGAGAGGGAGATTGTGCGATACAGAGGCGCACGAGGTTAGCTCAGGCGTGATCCAGCATAATGCGAGAGCAATTTGGTGAATGGAGTTAATTCAATAGAGGCTCTCGAGCACGCCTCCGGTACTCGGGGGGCCTCTTCAGCGTCTGGTGAACGTTAACCTCCGCCAGATATAGCACTCCTACGTCGTCTGTCCGCTTCGCTTCGGCCGACGGACGTACGAATCGCGGCCCTTGCAAGTTCATTTAAGTCTCATGCGGTATGAATCGAGACTCCCGGGAAGAAGTACCCGTTTAACCACAACGGTCTCTCTACCTGGAATGTATTTTTTTTTCTCCCTTTCACCAGTCATACAATGTTTGCATTCAAGTAACGAAGGCATACTGTAGCGAATGCAAAATCTTTAAGCGTAAACATTCCATGCGCAATATTCTATAAATATTAATATTTACAGATTTCTCTGCCCACAATCGAAACATTAAATAATATTTTTAGTTTAATATCTTAGTTTAATATCTTAGTTTAATATTTAGTTTATTTTTATACTAAATATTGTATAAAGATGTGTTTTATTTTATTTTTTTTTTTTGTTATATTTTATTATCGCTTTATTTATCGCTTACTAATCCCATAAATCAATACTGTAATAATGGAAAATAAAAAATTCAAGCACGCATAGTCTGCGAGACGTCTGCGAATCAAGCCGAGGAAGAAAAATGGCGCTCGAAGGGACACTGGCCGGTTCTTCCACAGCTTGCCTTGCGAGACTGCGTATATCCGCGGACGAACAGACGATAAATCCACCGCAGAAAATAAAACGAAAGCTAGAGAGAGAGAGAGAGAGAAAGAGAAAGAGAGAAAAGTATCGAGGGAGATGAGAAAGATCTCCTCAGTCGTACAATGCGACTCGTTACAGACTCGGTCCCGTTCATTTTCTCTCTCTCTGTCCTTGGCCGCTCTCGCAGACACACACGCTGTTCTCGAGCTGTCTGCCAATCGAAAATCGTGTCGGCGATCAAATTGAATTTCCTACATCCACTTCCTTCTACTCGTTGAAAGCGGGGGCGTTCGACGAGTGGCCGAGGAAAAAATCTCACGGGATTTTACGCGTTCGAGATGCGTGCGCGAAAACGATTATAAAGTAACGCCGACGAAAGAGATCGTCATCTACTGGCGTAATATTTAAACGCACGATAATAATTTTATATCACACATGCGTCCAAAGTAGCACTTTCCGCACGACTTTTCCTTTTGCTACTGGACGCACTTATAATATAAAATATTGTGTGATACATGTAAGGAATGGTAAATTGCACACGAACGCTACGTTAACGCACTCGCCTTCGGCTCGTGCATTACTTCGCGTTCGTGCGCAATTACCAACTTTCCGCACTTGTATCACAATGTACTATTTTCGCAAGTATCGCTCGAAATTATACCGTATTCCGAAATGTCGATTTTAAATAACAAAGTCCGGTTTTTCATACGCGAAGATAATGAATAACGCGAAACATCGTGTCTCTCGTGTCGGGACAATTTTTAATTATGTTAAACGTCAGTCTATCGGAGGGACACTTGGCGATAAACAAAAAGTCCCCGTTATTTCCCAACGGAACAATAGCTTTCGTTTCCACGCAGTTGAACGGCGGGCGAGTTGACGCGCGGATTGACCCTCGAATGTTGAAAAAAAAGAGAGGGAAAAAAGGGAAAAAAATGGGGAAAAAGAGGAACCGAGAAAAAATACACAAAAATTGGCAATGCTGCGAAATGATCGGCCGCTTGTGTTCGCATGGACGTCGCTCGTATCGTACCGGGCCGCGAGACAACCGTTGCACCGGGCACAGCGAATCCGTTTTCGCGCCCGGCTGTCCGCGGCAGATTTTTGGTGCGGATGCGTTATGGGTCACCCCGGGTGGCGGACAGTTACGTCGACGTGGACAATCGATGTTAGCTATCAGTTGCAGTTTGCGCGGGGCGGTTATGCCCGGGACAATTGTTATTGACAAATCGTAATGTCGGTCATCAGTCATGACCGTGACAGGGCACCTGCAGCGGCCGCGTGATCGTCGTCGTGAATGCGTGCGCGTGTGCGTGCCCTCTATGCAAAGACGGATTGCGCGATATTTTAGAGATATTGCGTTAATGAAAGCTTAGTGTGCGAAATTATTAACGATAAGCGAGAGAAAGATACAACTCTCTCTATATAAATTAGAAATTTTTCCATTATTTTGTATACATTTTTTTGTGTATCTTGTTTGTCAAGATTATTATTCTCAAGATACGTGTCAAAGTATTTTTATCAAAAGCCATTTAAATAATCTATAATTCATAAATTCGAAATAAAATTGCATTTATAATTTTATATATCGTGTGATATAATAAAAAAACATATGTATACATATTAAAATATGCGATACATAAATAATAATGAATAGAATTCTCTTTTGAATTTTGTCGCGACTCGTAGATCATCTAAACCTCGAGCTAAAAGAATTTTAATTTATACACAGAAAAAAAGGATATTCTTGATTTGAAAATATATTTAGTTTTAACATGGAAATTTTGAAATAAGATTATATCGCGTTAAAGAAAAATATAATTGCTTAAATAATTGCTTACTTGAAACCATTTTATACCCTATAGTTCAATCCAGAAAAATATATTCTTATGATTTCAGATTTAATTTTCTTGAATGGAAAAGAAACAATGTTACAGTACTGGCCAAAAATATATCACCTTTATGTTTTTTGGGAATAACTTAACTCAAAGTGAATAACTTAATTCAAAGTGTATATATTTCTATCTAGTCACATGTTTCAATAGTAGGTATATAGATTATTTAACAATAGACTTTTCATTCAATAATGAACACAGCAACTTAAGAAAAATTAATTAAATATATACACTTTGAATTAAATTATCCTAAAAAAGGTGATATATTTTTGACCGGTACTGTAGATAGAAAATAACATTTTTAAATCGAAGATTATAATTTTCTTAAAATAGAATTAAATAATCGATAATAAAGTAGAATTATATATTCTTGAGGTGACAATTACAATATTAAAATAAGACTATAATATTATTAAAATTTAAAATTAAATTCTTAAATTCTTCTAAGAAGATTATAAATTGTTGCGTATATACGAAGCAATGAAACGCGTTAATTTAAGTATATAAGTTTTGATTTAACACTTGTTTTTTTTCTATGTAGCTTTCACAATAATTTTCACAAATCATAATCACAATAATTAAATACATATATGCATAATATTACTACTTTTTACTATGCCTACTTTTAATATATCGAGTTTTTCCTTTCGAGTTTAATATATCGAATTGCTACGAAACAGAGAGCAGAGCAACCGTATCAGCAGAGTTAGTCGACCGCAACGGAAATGTACGAGGGACACGCGGCTATCTCGTCAGTGTCGTAAAATGGGCGTAAAGACATCTCGGCGTCTGGATCGCGCTGGATAAGCCGCGGAGAAAAAGCGAGTTCCCCCTGGCGAGCATTAATTACGGGCAACGCGTATACGACGACGTCGACGCATTATCGACATTGTTATTCATGATCACCGGGGTCCTGGAAGGACGGACGCGACAGACCATAACGTCCGGATAGGATGCCGTAGGTGAGCCTGTCTCTGAATGCCACGACGTTGCTCTGACGCTTATGATTAGCGAACGTCCGTGACGTGTTTCGCCAATTTAGGCACACCATACGCTTTGTTATCATCTCCCACTGACAGTCAATGTTCTCTGACGAATGACTATCGAGTCGATCGTCTAATTTGTGAGTATAATCGAGAATATCGTAGGATACTGCACGGACTCGAATACGATAAACTCGTCGTAATGAGCACGGCACTTCAATTTCTATCAGACTGAGTTGATTTTTTTCCGTTTTCCAATCATTCAAGCTACCTGAAAATTGTGAACGCGATCGGAACGTAAAATGCGGAAAATAATTTTCAGTTTAATATATTTTTTAAAGGGAATTTAAATATTAAAAGATTCTCTCTCTCTCAAATTTACATTAATTCTACGCATAAAAGATTTACACATTTATACATAATTCTAGATTGAAAGTTGTACTTTGAATTGAATCATATGCATATTTCTGGATTGAAAAGTTATATTTTGAGCTTCACGGTGATTTTAATATGTTGACGTTAAAGTAAAATATTTATTTATATCGCAACACGAACATAATTAATATGTGTAATAGTGGATTATAATAAGAATTGTAATATAGAAAAGATATTTGAATAGAATTATTATCCCCAAGAAAGAGAATGGTAAAGAATGCTCTAGCGTGTTGAAAGTGAATCGAGCAATTCACTGGTGAAACGATCGCTCTGACACTTAAAAGACCATTAAGAACTTAATGATCACTAACTGCCATTCATGAAAATTTATTATATAGTATGACGAACATTACTGAGAATACTATTACACTTTTATGAGCAAAAAATCTCTGCAGGAGGTTTGAAATTAAATAACGGATAAGACATCGGGATTCATTTTTACCTTTGCAGCTCAATTCGAAGAAAGCTGTTTTCAACGATGTACAATTTATAAATAATACTTGAAACTTTAATGAAATTAAAATATGTATATTATAAATTAATTAGGAGAGATTTATGTACATGAGAAAAATTCCGTAAATTTAAGGGAATATCCTTGCGTATGAATATGTGAAATGACGTTATATTTATCAACTTATCTAAACAAGCTTAATGCACGAAGCTTGCGGGCTCGTATTAAATTTACATGGTTCGGAGAGCAATTCTGACAATCCACGTTCCAAGTCGAAATTACGCTGAATATTACGTGGTGGAGTTCCGCGTTCAGTTTCGAATTATCGACGATTCCCCGAGTGCACCGATAGAATCCATTGTTGGCTCATGCACTCAAAGTGGAAGCGACATTCGCGGAGACGAGCGGAAGACTTGTGGGCGATGAACGGATGGACATTCGGAATCGAGCTTAGACTAACCCGCTCCTACGTCGAAATGACCCTCTCTCTCTCTCTCTTTCTCCTTCTCCCTTGCCTCTCTCTCTTTCTCCCTCGAGTGAGATTCGACGTGGCTTTCGGGGGACGAGATATCGCATTATTCCCGACTGAATGGGGTAAATCAGGGTCTCGTAGAGTTCCGACGTGGAATCGGCGGTTCTCTCTCGGATCGCTGATGTCGAGAGGATGAGGGTTAGCTGGCGGCAGAGCGGGCTGCCTTGGGAATTCAATTATACCTACGGAACAATGGCACCCGCGCCAGTAATGAAGGGACCGTCGCCGGGAGGTCATCAGATTACGTGGTATTTACAATATATAAGCCGGATGGTTGGCGGATGAGAAAAGAGGGCTCCTCTATGGCGGCATTTCTTTCCCGAGTCGCGTCTCCTCCCACGAGACGTCGCATCGAGAGAGTTAATTCGTAAGACGGAGGTGGATTATCGTCAATTCTTTAGATAGCTAAGAAGAGAGAGAGACTCGCGCCGCGCGAAGACTTTCTGGCACAATTTGACGGGATTATGTGATTAAAACAAAAAAAAGGCCATCGAAAATATTTCGATTCCGCTTCGTTTTGCGTCCCGAGCGGGATAGTTTTTTTTCTCCGAGACTGTTTATCGGAATGAACGAATAGATAATTTCGCTTCGGCCCGCGCTCGAAGCAATTCCTCCGTGAATTTACATCGATAACGTTACGACGCAACCCATTCAATGCACTCTAGCGTACCGTTGCAAATTGGATGAAATGGTAGCCGCGCGAATACGCTACTCGTCCGAGCCGCGTGTTACGCGATAACTTTTGACACTAACGTTGGTTTACTGCGGACGTTACGTTCGAACGATTCGAACGCAAAACGACTGAATAAATATCGCCCTGGCGCGGAACGGAAATATTTAGTCCTGTCTTTCTCTTTGATTCGGACGGAGAGATTTCGTAATTACGTTAAGAGGGAGAGGAGAGGGAAGAGATCGAGGTCCTGGCTCTCTCACGCTCGATCGGCCATGCGTTCAGGACCGGGAATGGATTCCGTCAATAATCTCTTTAAAACGGACTAAATTCATTATCCTGCTCTGTATTCGGCGAATGGTCGATACACACAACCGAGCCTTTCTACATGACCTCTCTTCCAATCCCTGAAAAAAGGAAGCTGCGATCGCGGTGACTTATGGGGGCGCCTTATACGAGTCGCGCAGCGTCATCGCAAAATCAATAGACGACGAATAGAAATCCGAAATGCGACTCAGAGATCGCGATCGTTCGCTGTGTTTACCTACGGTATACAAGACAATTCAATTTCACGCCCGCGGATTACATCGCTTCCTTAAATTTCTTTCCGCCTTTTAGGCGACGAATCTTCGTCGACGAAGGATCGCGGTAAAAAGATGAGAGGAGGAAAGCGAAGGTGATATGAGGTTTTCACTGGCCCAGATCCGAGTTGCAACTAGGGAAAAGAAATGGAAAAAGGAACAAGAGAGAGAGAAAGGAGTTATACGTCGGTACATTCCGGGATATTTTGCATATCGATTCCTATGGAAAAATGCGTTATTCATAGGAAACGGAATCGTACGTTGCGGAAACAGAGGGTGATCCGTGCGAGCGCGATACACCGAGCCCATTTGAATCGAGAGTCGACTGCGACACGCCGTCTTCTCACGACAGAAGAAGTTAAAAACGAGAAGAAACTGACATGAGGAAGGAGGAAGCGGAAGGGAGGAGGAATCGCGTATAGGGAGAGCTATAACGAAGAGGGATGAGATTCCGCTAAGTCATCTCTGATTTCTTTGCGTCGTCTGGAAAAGATGTCGGCTGGGGGAGAATATGTCACGTGATCTATCTTGTCGACAGTGATACTCCGAGTATCGAGAACACATGTTCAACTTGTGCATTAGTATAATGTATCCGTGTATCGCGATAAAGCGTCTATAAAAACATCTTATATAATAATAGTAACATAATAGTAATATACAGTACTAGTCAAAAATATATATCACCTTTATGTTTTTTGAGAATAGCTTAATTCAAAGTGATTAACTTAATTCAAAGTCTATATATTTCTATCTAGTCACATGTTTTAATAGTAGGTATATAGATTATTTAATACTACACTGTAAAAAAAGTATGTAAAATTACACATATAATCAGTGTAACAATTACGTTATTTATAACGGAAATATATAAATTCATGTACTTTTACAAAAATTAATTTTTTTATTTTTTATTGTGTAAATATTCGTTTATATTTGATGAAAAATTACAAGGTAAAAAGTGTAATTTTTAGATTTTATGTAAATGTACAATTTTTTGTAACATTTATATAAAATTTATATAAAATTACACTTAATAAACGAATATTTACACAATAAAGAATAAAATAACTAATTTTTGTAAAAGTACATGAATTTATATAATTTCGTTATAAATAGCATAATTGTTACACTAAATATGTATGTAATTTTAAATTAAATTTAATATGTGAAATTGTATAAATATATATACAAAATGTATTATTACATAAAAATTTTTAGAAATCTACTTCTAACATGTAAATTTATTAGTTCAAGATGCTTACTTACTATTTAAGATAATAATTTTATCTATGAAATGTAAATTTACTAATGTATGTAAATATACACCTTTAATAATTGGTCTCAATATTACCCATTATAATAGTTGTAAATTTACACAAAATTTTTTACAGTGTAATAGGTATATAGATAATTTAATAATAACAATAGACTTTTCATTCAATAATGAACACAGCAACTTAAGAAAAATTAATTAAATATATACACTTTGAATTAAACTATCTTTAAAAAAGGTGATATATTTTTGATATATTTTCGGTACTATAATAGTAATATAACAATCACGTAATATGTAAAGATTGAAACGCTTTTCCTGATTATAATTATATATTTTTGATGCAAATGCATTAATACTTAATACGTCGTGTTTTGAAATCGACATGTAAAGAGAATAAAGCTTTAGCACGCCAGAATATCCGGAAATTAACTCGCAGTTTTACCTGGTCTATATTTTCGTTTGATGACGTCAATGGAGGACGGAAATAAAAGCGACTGACGGTAGTGGACTATCGAAAAAATTGTTTTACATCATTGTACGTTGCATTTGCGTGAGAATTTCCAGCAAATAAAAAACTCTCCCAATATATATACGAGTACACTTCCATCCTCTCTTCTTTTTAATTTTCATTCTTTCATATTATTCATGATATGCATATTTATCAGACTGAGAGGCAGAGAGATAAACTTATGGAAATTTTCTATAACATTTTTATAACATGAGACCGTGAGTTTGTGAGTTTTTTTGATCGCTATTATGTAACGCGGCGCGGACAGGAATTTCAAAATTAGTATCACAGCGATCGGCGCTGAAGTCAGAGCGATGGAAATTCTCCCCCGACGAATTATGGCAGAGAAAGTATGACGCCGCGCTCTCAAGCGTTCCCAACGGATCACGAATGAATGTTATATGGGTTCGAGCTCCCTCGTTCTTTCTCTTCGTCTCGTGTTCTTCTCTTGGCTTCGTGTTCTTACTATCGTAGCGGCCCCTTCGTCGCTTTTAGTCTCTAGAAGAGAGAAAAGCCGAGCGACAAAAGTCGTCAAAAGTATAATCGAGCCTACCGATTTTTATCTGGATTCCGCGACATCGATCCCTGGGCGCTAGGAAGCTCACCGAGTAATAGGAATGATTAAGAAATCTGCATACATCGCTCCCGGGATAGCTGTGCGTGGGCGTCTCGCAAAAAAGGGGGAAGGGGAGAACAAGAGATGAACAATCACGAACCGCTCGATCGTTGGAGATCGTTACACGGTTCTCGCTCCGACTAAATAAGCTCCGCTCGCTTACATGTAACGATGTCAGGGGCCGGTTGACATAATGAACAATTAATATGCAAACAGCGAATACTTAATGCTAAGCTGCACGGCAGATTCTGATAGGCTATTCGCGGGATTCATTGGATTTTACGAGGGAGCATCCTCCTTTCCCCCGTTTTGGTTCCCGTTTTGATCCTTCACTGCGATATATCGAAAAATCCAGAATCATGCTGCAAAATAATTTTAAAAGGGAAAATGTGAATATAATAGAATCTCGTTAATGTAAAATATACACGCAGTATATGATATTTGTAACTTGAAAAGTTTAAAAGTTTAAATATGAACGACAGATAAATAAAGAGACACGAGATTACGTGTATAAGTATATTAAAATTATATTAAAGGAACTCAAGATACATTAAAGCTACTTATTTTTTCAGCTAATACGATTTACTCTTAATAAGTTTACGAAAATTCGTTCCAAAGTCAGTGAAAGTAAAATACTGGCAGAATTAAATACAACTTTCTCAGGCGCAATAAATTTAATTATGCTGCTTTTAGAAAAAGAGAGAAGGTATAATTTAGCATCAAAGATACTTGCGAAAAAAGGACGGATGAGACTAATTGGATTTTCCGGTCAATTTTCTTTTCTGTCAGCTAAAAAGAATTCTTTGTCCGGCAGTTCATCAAATATAAATCGTCACCGTCGTCAAAATAGAGTTATCCTCAATCGTCTTTATAATATGATATATATAATTCTTTTTCTCTCTCTTCTATACCGGATATATAAAGAATTTTTATCCGTTCCAGTAATCTTATATTTTTTTCCAAAATACAGGCCATACGTAATCAATCATATTACATTATATATTTACATTTATATCAATCAATAACTACACACACACATAACATGATTACATAAACTTTTGAAAGGAAATAGGATTTTGATGAGCTATTAAAAGTATCGGAAATTTGTACGTGCGTACATATTTTAGATAACTTATTTGATAAATGAGAGACAAATAAATATTATATTGTCATGAAATCTCTCTTTGTGAAATATAATATTATTAATATTTATTTTATCTGTACATATATATTATATTTTATTTTATTACAATATATCATTTAGCACGAAAGTAATAATAATCAATTAATCTGCGTATAAATAAAAGATTTCAGTATTTAAATTACGTAACGAAATAAAATAAAATGTTTTTTTAAGCAATATATTACGAGTTATTTATCTTGAAATATATTAACGTTTGTGTGCAAAAAATTTGTATATTTACATATAAATATATTATTCAACAATATTTAAACCTATAAAGAGGTTTAGTGATTTGAATTTTTCGCGAAAAATTTTCCATTTCTTGGCAATCAATATTCCTTATTAAAAGCTATTTCAGTGCCCCATTGTGCCAAGGATTGGCCTAGTACTATTATTATATTCATGAAAATCCTTTGCAAACTCTATTCACGCGTTGTAATCAACGACAGAATATTAGATCCTTCTTTCCGTTGTAGCAAAAATATAATTAGTTGTTCGATGAAAAAAAAACTGATAACACTGATTGCAAAAGCCGCAATGAATTGAGCATGAAATTAATCCGATTGTTTTGAAATAAGCTTAAATAAATCCGCAAGAAGAAAATTTATCGTTTGTAGCATGCATAAAACTAATGAAAAAAGAGCTAAGCATCACGTTTCTTTACTTTATAGCAAAAGAGAATTGAGATTTAAATCTATTATAACTATATATGAGATTAATTATTATACCCGAAACAAAGATAATTAATTTAATTCTGATAAAAAAGATGTATCAAACTTGGGCAAAGTACGTGTGTTGATTTATTTGAAAATACAGTCAAATTGAAAATACATTCCAGCGAAAAGGAAGGGTCGAAAACGAATTTTGTCGTCTATACGCATCGCGACTATATCGCGTAATTTAGGAAAATTGGAAACAACCCTTCATATCGTCGGCAGGGAGTTTCGTGAAGGCTCTCGAGGCACTTGGTATGGAAGGTTTTAATAGCCAATCTGTGGGACGCTGAAGCGATCTCTTATAGCGCGACATATTCGAGGGTTCGAACGCATATACAGTTTAATTCAAGAATACCGGGGACACCGCTTACACGTTTTCTCCACGTCGCTATAAGTTAGTTATTTCGTCTCGAAGCCTTCAAGAATATTTGTTTCTAATCAGATTTCTAAAAGATTTTAAAGCTAAAAAGTATTGCAAACTAACGCATATCTTGCTTTTAAATTGAAATAATTATTGTATTATTATCGTATTGCATTAAATCATAATCTCTCTCTTCTTATTTTTCATCTAAAAAACTTTTTAAATTAGCAATCTCAGAAATACTAAGAAGAAAAACGTATTATAAATTCTATATAAAATAATGAATCAACGAAACATTATCATACATCGTTTAATTAAAATAAGCGTGGATCTTCGCGAACGAGAAGGCAATAAATCACGATGCGTGCAATCGCGACAAAATCGATATATTTTTACTCGCGCCATAATGTTATCTACGGCGACGATTCGAAAGCAAGAGTAACAAATGAAATGACGTGACAAACGATTTCATCCCCTCGATTTCATTCGATGTCACACCCGCCGCCGGGGCGCCGGCAACGCGCACCATTCTTCGCCTCGAGGCGAGATATTTTAGTGTGGCAGCCCGGCTTTCGGAAATCGCGTGCTTAGCCACGCGAGAAATGGTCCATGGGGTGTCTTGGAGCAAGAGAATTTCGAGGGTGGTAATTATTAGCGGTGCCGATTCTCCGTCGTCGTAGCACGATGTTCACACGCCCAGATGTCGCCCGCGAGGCCTGAAGGGATTCTTTCCTAAAGGGTTCTCTCTCTTCACGGGCAAAATCGAGCCAACTATTTCGCCAGAGTAATTTCGGGGAGGGCTTCAAGAGTTGAAAGATTGACAATTCGCGACATCGGTCGATCGGTTTAGTTCGAGAAGATAATCCAATGTTCCTCTTATGCTTTAATTGAAGAGCTTTCCCTTTAAGCTTCCCATTTTTTTTCCATACCTTGAGAAAAAAACCGATATCGTGACAGATTATCTTTTGTAAGCAATCATTACATATATCTAATATGTAATCAAGTGGATAAAATCATGAAAATTATTAAAATAAATTAATTGTTTTTGAAAAACTTTTATACATTTAAAAATGTTGCAATAAATAAAACGTATAAAATTGTACGAATACAATTTTTGGTCGATTTTAATGTGCTGTAAAATATCTGTTAAGAGATTTGAAAATTAATAAGATAATTTATTAATCGTATTACATACACCATACCGGATGATCTTTCTTATAGAAGGAATAAAAAAGAATTATAAATTATTTATTACATAAGCACATGCGAGAAGTGTAATCAAACTGTTCTTGATCTGACTTTAATCTTAAGAAATCTCCACAAGAAAGGGGCTTAGAGCTCTACATAAGTTCAACGAACGAACTCCTTTCTTTTACTTTGTACCGTATGAACGTTGGGAAACGCGGACCCTCGTCTTCGTGTTCCTCGATCATGATCTAATCCGGGGGACTTAACTGTCCGACTTTACGTATCTTGTGGAATTAGGGAATAAAGATTATTAAGTGACGGGCCGAAGGAGCCTCTCGAAACGAAGGGACAGCCGGAAAATCCCGGTTGAAGCGAGTGAGATTCTCTTAGACGGTACTGATCTGTAAATGTCGTGAGACCAGAATATTCTTTTGCGAAACGCGATTAAATTTGCGGTACATTCGTAATTAAATACAAAGTCCCGTAATATGAAGTATATTTAAAAATAAAATCGAGTAAATGTAAAAAAAAACATTTTACTTTGCTTACCGCAATTCGTAAATTAAACTTTAAGTTTCGCGTATTTAAAAACTTTCTAACAAAATTTTATAATTCGAAAAAAGTTGTTCCATATAAAAATCTACGATCTTTAGAAAGTTGTGCACTTAATGTTGCAAATTTCTCGTACGTTGCAAATTATCGCGAAACAAAATAATAAGCTAACTCGTAATTTTTAATCTAGCTATTTTCCAAGTTAGTTATTTTTCGGTTTTTTCATCAAGTACAGATTGTAAAAATCATGCGCTAATTTTATATATCATACTCTTTTCATTATTGCATATCCGTTCTTTTTTTATTTTTACAATCAAAATTTCAATCAAAATTCGCGCGATCTGAATTAGACTTGCATTTCGTCGCGAAACGATGTTTGGTGCGGATAGAAATGTAACAACGCGTGAGACGGAAAACTAGTACTTTCCCACACAAGTTGATTCTTAGCGTGAGGACGACGTTACAGAGAGGGTTGAAAGTAGATCGTGAGGGAAAAAGTGAGAGAGGAGAGCGGAAGAGGATGCTGAAACGAGTAAAAGGATCCGTCGAGCGAGAAACGAGGTAGATAGATAGTAGCAAACTGGTAAACTTTCCTAAAGCATAACCGTTACCGTAAGGCAATGACGAAGTGGCACTCTGCGCCTCGCGTACAGGTAGATTCATCTGCTCGCCCAAGGGCTGCATCTTACTTTTTGCGTGGAAAATAGTTTCTCGGGTTACCGCGTGCGTTAGTTTCATGTTAGTCAAACTTCGTATCTATGATATTTTATATGAAATTTCCATTTGCCGAATAACATCATCCGGGTAAAATCCGGAAATATATCAAAGATAAAAAAAAATCGATACGAGAAGTAATAACGCGCATGCGTGCATTAATTAATTCTTGTTAATCTTTTCATTTTATTTTTTTATGAGTGTAAGAATTAAAATAAAAAAGTTTTTCTCGCATATAAAAAATTAGAATCACGTTTGATTTTTTTCATTTTTACAGTCGTGCAATTTCTTCCTTTCTTCCACTTCTCGTTCGCGATGGAAATTCAAGGAGTTGTGCCCTCCGGGGACAGTGCGATCTGAAGGATAATATCGGAGTGCCGTTTCGATTCGTGGATTGTAAACCCTCTCGTCCGCGGCCAGCTTTCCCGTCGATCTTCCCGTTAACGCGTCTAAGTAGCCTGGCTTCGTTCAACCACGCTAATTCAATAATATCGCTGAATCTATTAAGCGGATCGATCGTAGGAGGAAGAAGGAGAGGAGGAGGAGGAGCAAGAGGAGGAGAAGCGATAGTGGTAGGAAATGGACCAACGTTCTAATTCATCTCGTAATGCTCCTTACCTACCCTGTACCAGCTCTCAGTGTGGTAATGGGTTTTCGCTACCCCTCAAATTTTGCTATATCCACCTACCTATCGTGCCGCAACCGACGTACCCTCTCCACGGAAGCGCGATGGAAGATCAAATTGATTCGATTCGACGTCGGGGAAGATACCAGACTAATTGGCTATCATGAGTTTTGCATACCTTGAAATTCTGATTAATAGATGCCTTCCCTTAATTCGAGAATGTCTACAAGGATTAGATACGTGTTGTTGGGATATTACTTAAATAAAATCGGATAAAAATATATCGCCGAATTAATCTCGCTTTAAATATCTATAATTCAGATAAAATTCCATTTATAATTTCATATATCGTATAAAACACGAAGCTACTAAAACTAACTAAAAAATTAAAAAGCGTATTTTTAAAAGATTCTAAAAAAAACGCGTTGCGAGGGTACGATCGCAAAGGTCCCATCGTACCCAGGTGAGGAGGGATTTAACTTGGTCGCTCATAGGCCATCGTGAGCAAACCGTGGACGATCCTGTCGCCGAGCCCGTTGATAAATCGTCTCGCGGCTCGCAGCATCCGGCTCGACATTGCCGCATCGTCGTCCGACAGCACCGACACATCGCTATTTTTAAAGAGATAACAAATGACGCTTATAATAAGCGCATTCAGGCGTGCCCGCTTTGCGTAATCCTGTCGCAGACGCGGGTGTATTTTTATTTCTCGTATGTACGCACCGGCGGAAACTGCCTCTCACGGTCTTCGATAAAAATTGTTAAGGTTTTAAATAAACCGTTGAAAAAATTCGACATAAATTTCGTAAAACGAATAATTAACAACGATAGAATTTTATATTGGATAAAAAATCCTCTTCAACACAGAACTTTGTTTTAAAAAGTATAATAATAATAATAATAATAATAATAATAATAATAATAATAATAATAATATAAATTATATCGTCGTGAAAAATATTTGTAGTTTGTAGGAATGAGAAATATAAAAATGAATAAAAGTGTAATATTTTTTCGCGTTATAAAGCCTGATAGTAATAACTTTCTCATTGGGAGAGTTTATTAGCGTTCTTTATATTTGACACTTTCTTTACGATCGACGTATATGAAGTTGTTCCGGCCGGTAATATAATGCTGGCAACCGTAAAAGTTAATATACTCTCGATATTTCGGGAATACAAATCACCATGTCATTTTCCTCCCCTTCGCCTCTTTCCTATTTCTTCCCGGATAGCGTATGAAATTTCCATAACTGTAAACCGGGCGCAAGGCAATCCCCCGATTCTAGTTTCTCATGACTGTGCAAAGTATATTTTCGCATGCTGCCACTTCATTAACTTTTTATGATGCGTAAACAGAACCCCAGAGATGAAAAAAAGTCATATTCGCGTGCCAAATGGTAATGTAATGTTTACTATCAAAGCAATTTCAATCATACGAGAATAATTTCGAAAAATTATTAAAAAATATTTTATAGAGCTAATATATAAATAAAAATTCTCTCAAAAAGAGAGAAAGAGAGTTACACAAAATTTTCAAGCAAATATATGGCATACTGAATGCACTTTGATTAATAAACGTCTCAGGTTTCGATGTCTGAAAAAATTTTTTTTGCAATAAATTTAGGTTTAAATGTATTTTTTGTCAATTACTGTTAAAAGCTATGGATCAAGATTGAAATCTCGTTTGGTAATCTCAGTTTGACGTATCATAAAAGTATATTGATATGACGATCAAAACGATGTAAGCTATCGTGGATATGTGTCTCTGTGAATTTTTTATCACCTCTCGGAACTATCCCGCGATTATGTTAAAACGCGACACTTTTTACGATCGCTTTTACTTCCGATTTTACTCCCCGCATAGGATCGGTGTTGCTCGCCACTACACGCGATAGTGCGGAAAACTCGTAAAAACGTGTGCTTCTTCGTATCTGCAAAACAACCGTGCAATCCAAATGCAAGAATCGACTTTACGAACCGGATAAAGACGACCGAGCGACCCTTCTTGACGCGATCGCATCGGAATGATTCATCATGAGAGTTAACAACACTTTTTTAGTGCTGGAAATAATTTCTACGAGAAAATAGATGAGAGTTATATAGACAACTAAAATGGATTATACGTCAAACTTGATAAATATTTATACAAATTGAAAAAATTTGAAATGCGTGACAATTTTATTCGCGGCAATTCTCGCAGATAGTCATAATGTCATTAAATTTCCGTTACAAAAATATAACAGAAATTGTTGGAATAAAGATAAATCCTCAGCTCCAATGCATCAACGCTGTAACGCTGTACGTCATTTTATAACATTATAGAAAATTATAAAAAAATTCTTCTTTTTTCATATGAAAAAAAGAAGAAAATTTAATCAAAATTACATAAAAATGAGAGAGAAAATATTATTAAGAAATATTATTAAGTACAATAAAAATAAACAAAATCTATAAATTCTCTTGTCAATACATTTTCTGCAAATTCTAGAATAAATACAGATTAAAAGAGTTCCTGTGTTCTGTTTTACGCTCAATTTATAATATCCCGTGCAACAAAGGCCAAGCAAAACTCTGGACGTCGCCGTCGCAAAATGTGTTGTCGATAAACAGCGAACAATTGATCTCAATGGTGAAAGTAGAGAGAGGAGGTACGGTCGAAGGTATACACGGCGATCATTCTCCGATCTGGCGTGTCGACAACGCGGGAAGCGCATAGCCCAGGGCGACGTTCATGACCCGCGCAAGTTGCTCTGCAAAAACTATCCGTTTTTACGATACTGCCCCGCAGGCCGCCTCTCGATTCGCCCGCGCGATCCGATACCGAAAACGCGGCGCCGCTCGAATCGAGCGCTTCTCTCGCGGCCGCCCCCGTGTTTCGTGGTAACACGGTGTACAAGGAGGGATATCGGAAGGGTTGAAATATATGCATCATGGAACAACGAGGAGGAGGGAAGGAAAGAGAGAGAGGGAGCATGCCCGGTAATATCAGATTTATTTTATGAGCGAGGTAGAGCGGTGTACCATCTCGCGGAGCAGTCCTCTGCCGCACCAATGATTCAGCCGCAACTTTCACCCTCGCAGCCCCCTCGATGCCATTGTACGCGCCCTCCCCCTTTCGCGAAACTTTTATTCGCGTCGCTGATCCGCCTCGCTGGCGCGCGCGCCACGGTTGCTTCTCCTTTCCCGCCGGTTTTGCTCGCCGAGAAGCGAGAAGAGACGCGAACCACGAGTGAAACGTGCTCGCAAAAGCTTTTGGGACTTCGAAGCAGGCGATGTTCCCTTTTTTTTTGCGCGCTAAACATGATATAAAAGAAGTATAGGGATACGCTGCTGAAAAGAGAATGCGTCGCGCTTTAAAGATATAAGTAATAGAAAGATGTCCTGTCTCATGTTAAATCATATGGCAACTGCAATTAATTCGTAAACAAAATACAATTATATAATATACAATTATATAATTTGTGTAAAAAGAATATCGAGAAATATCTCGGCAAATTTTATTATTCTAATTTGAATTCGTAACAAAAAATATAAGAGAAGATATCAAATTGAACAAGGATTTCGCTTTCGGAAAATCAACATACTCCTGTTTCTTAGTAATTAAATGTTGCATTCCATTACAACTGATTTGATGAAAATTTATATATCTTATCAAGATAGAAATATATATAATATTCATATATAAATATATTTATAAATATATTAATATTTATATATAAATTTATATAATATAATATAAGCATGTGTTTCTCCAACTTGTTGATCTGTGCGATACATTGACTGTAATAAAAGTAATATACTTCCAGCTGATAAATAAAAAGATACTACTAAATAAGTAAGATAATATATCTCTTTAACATAAAATCATATTGTATATATAAAATAAAAATACATTATAATCTTCGGTTAATATATTTTTCTTTTTTTTATCTTGATAATTTGATACTAATTACTTTGACAGAAGTAGTTGTTGCTAATTCACAGATTTAGACAGATCTATCTTCCAGAGATGAATAATTTTTAATATTCATACTTATTGTAATATTTAGGATTATTTATTCTTTTTCAAAATCTTTTTATAAACAGTGAAATTATCAGCAGTGAATAAACACAAGATATGTTAGGCAGATTTAGATTGTGTATCACTATTTACATTTATACAAAAACACTTTTTCACTACTTTTCTCTATTTCTTTTATTAACTTTTATATCTTTCGTTGAAAGTATTCTTCGTTTGAATTCAGTCATATAGAGTCTCTGAAACAAAACGAATATTATGTCTTCCTATGTGTGGCCGTATTATACAAAAGAAAATACAAGTGCAACGTGCAATTTTTGTAAAAAATATTATTCTCTTAACCCATCCTATACCAATATAAAAAATCACATAAAGACGAAACATAAAGACGAAGGTATTTATAATATTATTATCCGTTTCAATGTCAAGCGACGAGATCGCGCTTCTTCTGTTCAGTGCTTAAAAATGCCAGCACATCAATTTGTAAATTCACACTAATAACATGTTCGGTTTTTGACGATGCGTGTCTTTACTGTTACTGTTTGGTCATAGACAAAATACAACGAAATTAAAGTAATATAACACTCTGCAAGTGTACATTTTTTAAATATTAAAAACAAGGATGGCGGCTTAGCTATTTTCGAATTCGACTCAGAAATTAGACAAGCGCTATCGCGCCGCTGGCATTTTTCGATCGAGTTCCTACAAAAAGTCTATGGCACTCAAACGGCACTTAAACCAAATATTTCCAAACTAGGAGTAAGCGAATACTACTATAATGAAATACAAGAGAATAAATTAAAATGTGAAATTTGTCATAAAATATATAATAAGCTTTACATCGTTACATCCACAATGAGACAACATTTATTAATTGAACATAAAATTGATGAAAATATAGCGATAGAACATAAAAACTGGATAAAAAATAGTAAGGATGTTACATTAAATCCGGATGGTACAATAACGTGCCGACATTGCAATGAAGTTTTTCCAAGGAATTATATCTATTTAATGGAACATTTGATCACTCATGATGAAGTCAATGAAGTTTTGGCAATCATGTAAACGGGGTAAGAGAGAAATGAAATAAATCGAATATTATTATTTTATCTCTTTTCATTCTCTTATTAAATTATAATTTTTTGTACATAATGAATAAAATTATATATAATAAGTAAAATCATCAAATTCAACATATTTAATATATCTTTATCACAAAGATTATGAATATTGACCCATTAGCTCAGAAAGATCAAACAGGTTAACAAAGATTTTTACGTTCTAGTGCTTTAGACATTCCAAAAAGCAGCTACAAATAACTAATACGCAATTTTTATCAATTTGGCAACATAAATAACTATATATCACTATATTTTTGATTCTGAGTTAAACAGCTCTATTCAAGATTTTTATAACATTGCTGAATATAATCAGCCATTGACTTCGAAGTAATATTTAAAAGTAAGGAAATAAAAAATTTTTATTTATAAGTAAAATTTTTTTTATTCCTTAACATTTTATTTATCACGAAATTATATTAAACTACATTTACTTTATATTTTAACAAATATAATTGTTGTTTATTATGATTTATCAAACATCGACAAAGAAAAATTTTATAATTATGAATTATTTTCGGCTATTTTTCATACTATTAATATCTATTAAAAAATTTATTATATAATATTATATTTAACATCTCTCAGATATTACATATATGTTATGATCTATTATTGATTTCGAAAATAATTTTTTTTTAAAAGTTTTCGGTACACTTACATACATATGTACATACAGATTATATATATATATATATATATATATATATGTATACATACATACATATACACATATATATAAGGTATTTTTTTTCATACTATTTGTATAAAAAAATTTATTACATAATATATTGTATATAACAGATATTACATATGTCATGATTTTCACATCTGTCATTGATTTTGAAGGTAATTTTTTAAAAGAAATCATTTATATATTGAAAATAATTATTTATAATTAAAATTTTAATTTATTTCCTTACAAATTATTTTAAATTTTTTTCTAACGAAAGAATAATGAAGAAGGTAAAAAGAAAAAAGTAATTTTATAATTTTTTGTAATTTTTTGACAAAGATATATTTTCGGCTATTTTTCATATTATTAATACCTATTAAAAAATTTATTACATAATATTATATCTAACATCTCTCAGATATTACATATATGTCATGATCTGTTATTGATTTCGAAAATAATTTTTTAAAAGAATTCGGTACACTTACATACATATGTACATACATACATGTATGTATATATATATATATATATATATATATACATACATACATATACACATATATATGAGACATATTTTTTTCATATTCTTTGTACAGAAAAATTTATTACATAATATTGTATATAACAAATAGTACATATGTCATGATTTTTACATCTGCTTTTCATTTTGAGGGTAAGTTTTTAAAGGAAATTATGTACCAAAAATAATTATTTATAAGTAAAATTTTAATTTATTTTCTTACAAATTATTTTAAATTTTTATCTCATTATTTTAAGCTAAATCTCTTAATTGTTATGTATTGTATAACAAAAGAATAATGAAGAAGATGAGAAGAAAAGAATAATTTTATAATTTCTTCTAATTTTTTCACGTCGGAAACAATCTTAGCTCTCAAATATTCTATTATGTAATAATTTTTTTTAAAAATGTGGATTAAACATGAGAAAAATTATTTTAATGTGATTTTCTATGTCAGCAATATATAACGTGATAAGAACAAAATGTTATTTATTGTTCAAAATTAAGTATAGTTTTAAAACTTCTTCCTTTTAAAAACAGTTTGGTGTTAAAATGAAAATAAAATTTTTATGATCAACTATTTGTTATTCTATGTGCTTATTACATATAGAAAAATTATAATCAATTATTCATCCTATAATTCCTCTATTTATATTCCTTACATCAATTTTGAATTATATTTCAAATTGAATAGACTTATCAAAATTTGTATATAATTCAATTTGGATAAATTTTTACATCCTATCCTTCATCTCACGCAATAAGCTATCCATAGTTGTTTCCTATTGTTAGATATTATATGCTGAAAAATCGAGAAAGTCTTAAAAAATAAGCAATTAAAACGTATTTAATATGCCTCTTGAAAAGATGTTTGAAAAGAAATTTTAAAGTAATATATCTAATCATTCTTATAAAAATCGAAGAATAAACTTATTTTAATGGATATAGAAAGATATGTAAATATTCAAAAGGTGAATCTTTTTCAAGTTCCTAAGATATTTATTTTTAAATAAATAAATAAATTATCGTAAATTGTAATTATTTTAGTACAAGTATGAAAAAAAACAATGATAAAATTTTTAATTCAAAAAATCTTAAAGTAATAACTAATTTGTTAGAACAATTATTCTCGCTATTAATTAAGTGGACACACATAAAGCTTGCTTGCTTACCAGAGCTCTAATAATTAATTTATTAAATGTAGTAACAAAATATTTTTTTTAATATTATATAATGTTATAACATAAGCCGCGATTGTTTCCAATTTAATAATTTATGCATTTACTATAATAAAAGTAATATGTATTTGATGCAATTTAATAGAAATTTATTAAGTGAATAAGATAATATTTATTAAGTGGATAAGATATATTTCTTTAACATAGGGATATTGTAATACAAAGAGGAATATATTATACTCCTCGATTAATGTATTTCGCATTTTTCCTCTTCTACCGATGTGGTAATTTATCATATATATTTTGATAGAAGTAATTGTTGCTAATTCACAGATTCATAGAGAGATCTAACTTGCAGAGATGAATAATTTTTGATATTCATATTTATTGTAATATTTATAATTATTTATCCTTTTTTTAAAATCTTCTTATAAATAATGAGATTATCATCAGTGAACAAGCAACTAAGCACAAGATTTGTTAGGCAGACTTAGATTGTATATATCAATATTTACATTTATACAAAAACATATTTTCACGACCTCTTTCTGTTTCCTTTATTAACTTCTATGTTTTTCGTTGAAATTATTCTTCGTTCGAATTTAGTCAGATACAGTCTCTGATATAAAACGAATATTATGGCTTATGGATACAGCTATGTGTGGCCGTATTATACAAAATACAATACAGGTGCAATGTGCAATTTTTGTGAGGAATATTATTCTCTTCAGCCAAGGTATGACAAGATAAGAAATCACATATCGAAGACACATAAAGGTATTTATAACATTATTATCCGTTTCAGTGTCAAGCGACGCGATCGCGCTTTTTCTGTTCAGTGTTTAAAGGTGTCAGCGCATCAATTTAACAAATTCACAATAATTGCACGTTCGGTTTTTGTCGGTGCATGTCTTTACTGTTACCGTTTGGTCATAGACAAATTAAGACAGAATTGAAGTAATATAACACTCTACAAGTGTACATTTTTTAAATATTATGAACAAGGTTGGTCGCTTAGCTTTTTTCGACTCAGAATTAGACAAGCGCTATCGCGCCGCTTGACATTTTTTCGAGTTTTTACAAAAAGTCTGTGACACTCAAACGGCAACCAAATATTACCAAACCAAATATTTCCAAACTAGGTGTAAACAAAGTCTCCTATAAAGTAACACAAGACAATAAACTAAAATGTGAGGAATGTAAGCAAATATATAATAAAAGTTACGGAGTTACAAACAAAATGAAATCACACTTATGTACTAAACATGGAATTGATGAAAATAAAGCGGAAGAACATAAAAAATGGATAACAGAATATCGCAGTGATAATGAGAAAATTGTTGCACTAAATTTGGATCATACACTAACGTGCCGACGTTGCAATAAAGTTTTTCCAAAAAATTATGTCTCTTTAATGAGACATTTGTACACTGATCATAAAGTCAAGGAGATACCTGAGGAATTCAAATAAACGGGGTAAGAGAGAAACGGTGATAAATCGAATATTATTATTTTATTTTTTTCATTCCCTTATTCATATATATTTTTGTGTACATAATGAATAAAATTATATATAATAAGTAAAATCATCAAATTCAATATTTAATATATCTTTATTACAAAAATTATGAATACATGGCCCATTAGCCCAAAAAAATCATACAGGTTAACAAAGTTTTTTACGTTTTAGGCAAAGTGCTATAGACATTCCTAAAAGCAGCTACAAATAACTAATACGCAATTTTTATCAATTTGGCAATGTAAATGACTATATATATATATATCACTATATCTTAAAGATTCTGCGTTAAACAGCTCTCAGTCAACGGATTTTGATAACATTGTTGAATATGATGGCCCTTCCGATCTCGAAGATATATGTAAAGATATTGAATTATTGACCAGCTCTCAGTCAACAGATTTTGATAAAATTACTGAATATGATGACCCTACTGAACTCGAAAATATATTTAAAAGTAAGAAAATGGAAAAATTTTACGCTTTGATGCGTAATAATTTGCTTTTTGACATAACATTAAGTAATATAACACGAAATTATAATTACAATACATGTACAGTTTTACAAATATATTGCTTAATTATTAAGCATGTCGATGTATTTATTAAACATCGACAAAGATACATTTTCAGCTATTTTCCACACTATTAATATCTATTAAAAAAATTTATTACATAATATTATATTTACCATCTCTCAGATATTACATATGTGATCTGTTATTGATATCGAAAATAATTTTTTAAAAGAATTCAGTACACTTACATACATATGTACATACATAAATATATATATATATATATATATATATATATTATATACACATACATATACACATATATGAGATATATTTTTTTCATACTATTTGTATAGAAAAATTTATTACATAATATTGTATATAACAAATATTACATATGTCATGATTTTTATATTTGTCATTGATTTTGGGTGTAAGTTTTTAAAGAAATCAATTATGTAACAAAAATAATTATTTATAATTAAAATTTTAATTTATTTTCTTACAAATTATTTTAAATTTTTATCTCATTATATTTTAAGCTAAATCTCTTAATTATTATGTATTATATAACGAAAGAATAATGAAGAAGATAAGAAGAAAAGATTAATTTTATAATTTCTTCTAATTCCTTCACGCCGAAAACAATCTTATCTCTCAAAAATTCTATTATGTAATAATTTTTTTTAAAAATGTAGATTAAAGATGAAAAAAATTATTTTAATGTGATTTTCTATGTCATAGCAATATATAACGTGATAAGAACAAAATGTATGTTATTTATTGTTCAAAATTAAGTATAGTTTTAAAACTTCTTGCTTCTAAAAACAGTTTAAAAACAGTGTAAAAATCAAAATTAATAAAATCTTTATGATCAACTATTTGTTCTTCTATGTGTTTGTACATATAGAAAAATTATAATCAATTGTTCATCCTATGATTCCTCTATTTATATTCCTTACATCAATTTTGAATTATATTTCAAATTGAATAGACTTATCAAAATTTCTATATAATTCAATCTCGATAAATTTTTGCATCCTATCCTGCATCTCATGCAATAAGCTATCCATAGTTGCTTCCTTGTTAGATATTTTACGCTGAAAAATCAAGAAAGTCTTAAAAAATAAGCAATTGAAACGTATTTAATATGCCTCTTGAAAAGATGTTTGGAAAGAAATTTTAGAGTAATGTATCTAATCATTTTTATAAAAATCGAGGAATAAACTTATTTTAAAGGATATAAAAAGATATGTGAGTCTTCAAAAGGTGAATCTTTTTCAAGTTCCTAAGATATTTATTTTTAAATAAATAAATAAATTATCGTAAATTGTAATTATTTTAGTATAAGAATGAAAAAAAAACAATGATAAAATTTTTAATCCAAAAATTTTAAAACAATAACTCATTTGTTAAAATAATTAGTCTAGCTATTATTTAAGTGGACATACATAAAACTTGCTTGCTTACAAGAGCTCTGATATTTAATTTATTAAATATAGTAACAAAATATTTTTTTCAAATATTATATAATGTTATAACATAAGCCGCGTTTGTTTCCAATTCAATGATTTGTGCATTGATTGTAATAAAAGTAATACGTATTTATTGTAATTTGATAAATAAGAAATTTAGTAAGTAAATAAGATAATATATCTCTTTAATATATGGTTATTGTAATACACAGAAGAATATATTATACTCCTCTCTTATCGATGTAATAATTTATCATATCTATTTTGATAGAAGTAATTGTTGCTAATTCACAGATTCATAGAGAGATCTAGCTTGCAAAGATTAGTAATTTTTAATATTCATACTTATCGTAATATTTATGATTATTTATTCTTTTTCAAAATTTTCATATAAACAGTGAGATTATCAGCAATAAATAAGCACAAGATTTGTTAGGCAGATTTAGATTTTGTGTCAATATTTGCATTCATACAAAGACATTTTTTCACGACCTTTCTCTGTTTCCTTTATTAACTTCTATGTTTTTCGTTGAAATTATACTTCGTTCGAATTTAGTCAGATACAGTCTCTGATACAAAACGAATATTATGGCTAGCAGCTATGTATGGCCGTATTATACAAAATACAATACAGGTGCAACGTGCAATTTTTGTAAGGAATATTATTCTCTTAAGCCATGGTATGACAAGATAAGAAATCACATATCGAAGACACATAAAGGTATTTATAACATTATTATCCGTTTCAGTGTCAAGCGACGCGATCGCGCTTTTTCTGTTCAGTGTTTAAAGGTGTCAGCGCATTTATTTAACAAATTCACAATAATTGCACGTTCGGTTTTTGTCGGTGCATGTCTTTACTGTTACCGTTTGGTCATAGACAAATTAAGACAGAATTGAAGTAATATAACACTCTACAAGTGTACATTTTTTAAATATTATGAACAAGGTTGGTCGCTTAGCTTTTTTCGATTCAGAATTAGACAAGCGCTATCGCGCCGCTTGGCATTTTTTCTACAAAAAGTCTGTGACACTCAAACGGCAACTTAAACCAAATATTTCCAAACTAGGTGTAAACAAAGTCTCCTATAAAGTAACACAAGACAATAAACTAAAATGTGAGGAATGTAAGCAAATATATAATAAAAGTTACGGAGTTACAAGCAAAATGAAATCACATTTATGTACTAAACATGGAATTGATGAAAATAAAGCGGAAGAACATGAAAAATGGATAACAGAATATAGTAATAATGAGAATAATGTTACAGTAAATGTTGATAGTACAATAACGTGCCGTTGTAATAAAGTTTTCCCAAAGAATTATGTCGATTTAATGAGACATTTGTACACTGATCATGAAGTCAAAGGGGTACCTGAGGAATTTAAATTAAAGGGGTAAGAGAAAAACGGCTATAAATCGAATAATATTATTTTATCTTTTTCGTTCCCTTATTCATATATATTTTTGTGTACATAATGAATAAAACAAATACATATACATTATAATATTATAATATATTAAAATCATCAAATTCAACATATTTAATATACTTTTATTACAAAGATTATGAATATTGGTCTATTAGCCCAAAAAAATCAAACAGTTTAACAAAGTTTTTTACGTTCTAGGCAAAGTGCTATAGACATTTCTAAAAGCAAATACCTAATACAAATAACTAATACGCAATTTTTATCAATTTAGCAATGTAAATGACTATATCCTGGAGATTCTGTGTTAAACAGCTCTCAGTCAACGGATTTTGATAAAATTGCTCAATATGATGAACTCTGAACTGAACTCGAAAATATATTACCTCTACTGAACTCGAAAATATATTTAAAAGTAAGGAAATGGAAAAATTTTACGCTTTGATGAGTAATAATTTGCTTTTTGACGTAACATTAAATAATATAACACGAAATTATAATTACAATACATGTACAGTTTGACAAATATATTGTTTATTTATTATGTATTTATCAAACATCGAAGAGGATATATTTTCGGCTATTTTCCACACTATTAATATCTATTAAAAAAATTTATTACATAATATTATGTTTACCATCTCTCAGATATTATTACATATGTGATCTATTATTGATTTTGAAAATAATTCTTTAAAAGAAATCGGTACACTTACATACATATGTACATACACGCATATATATATATATATATATATATATATACACACACACACACACACACACACACACACATATATACACATATATATATGAGACATATTTTTTTCATACTATTTGTATAGAAAAATTTATTACATAATATTGTATATAACAAATATTACATATGTCATGATTTTTACATCTGTCATTGATTTTGGGTGTAAGTTTTTAAAAGAAATCAATTATGTAACAAAAATAATTATTTAAAATTAAAATTTTAATTTATTTTCTTACAAATTATTTTAAATTCTTATCTCATTATTTTAAACTAAATCTCTTAATTATTATGTATTATATAACGAAAGAATAATGAAGAAGATAAGAAGAAAAGTGTAATTTTATAATTTCTTCTAATTTGTTCACGTCGGAAACAATATTAGCTCTCAAATATTCTATTATGTAATAATTTTTCAAAAAAATGTAGATTAAAGATGAAAAAAATTATTTTAATGTGATTTTCTATGTCATTGCATATATAACGTGATAAGAACAAAATGTTATTTATTGTTCAAAATTAAATATAGTTTTAAAACTTCTTGCTTCTAAAAACAGTTTGGTGTAAAAATCAAAATTAATAAAATTTTTATGATTAACTATTTGTTATTCTATGTGCTTATTACACTATAGAAAAATTATAATCAGTTGTTCATCCTATGATTCCTCTATTTATGTTCCTTACATCAATTTTGAATTATATTTCAAATTAAATAGACTTATCAAAATTTCTATGTAATTCAATCTCGATAAATTTTTGCATCCTATCCTGCATCTCACGCAATAAGTTATCCATAGTTGCTTCCTATTGTTAGATACTGTAAGCTGAAAAATCGAGAAACCCTTAAAAAAGAAGCAGATACGTATTTAATATTTCTTTCGAAGAGATGTTTGGAAAGAAATTTTAAAGTAATGTACATATCTAATCATTTTTTTTAAATCGAGGACTAAACTTTATTTTAATGGATACGGAGAGATAAATAAATCTTCCAAAAATGAATCTTTTTTAAGTTCCTAAGGTATGTATTTTTAAATAAATTATCGTAAATTATAATTATTTTAGTACAAAAATGAAAAAATAATGATAAAGTTTTCAATTCAATAAATTTTGAAACAATACGAAACTTATTTGTTAGAACAATTATTCTAGCTATTACTTAAGTGGACATATATAAAGCTTGCTTGTTTATTAATTTATTAAATATGGTAACAAAATATTTTTTTTAAATATTATATGATATAACATAAGTCGCGTTTGTTTCCAATTTATTGATTTGTGTATTGACTGTAATAAAAGTAATATATATTTGAAGCAATTTGGTAAGTAAGAAGGTATATTGTATATCAATATGCCATAAAAAAAAAAAATATATATATATATATATATATATATATATATGTTACCATATTTCATATATACTTATTATATAAACGTAGTCTTGCTAATTAATTTACTCATCAGAATAAACTAACTATTAGAGTCTTTCCAAGACGATCATAATTGTGGATTCGTGTCTTGTTTATATGCTAAATCAGCTTGTATTAAGAGTTCTTAAAATTTTAAAATGTTTTCTTAAAATTTTTTTTGAATTACATAATCTTAATAGCAGTAATAGTGCAAGTTATTTTTTTATAACATGCTATTACGGTATATGTTTGTATATTTTTAAATTTGTTTTATTTGCATCTCTATTTTACTTTTTTATCTCTTCATCTTTTTTGTTATTTTTACTACATTTCTTTGTTTTTACTATGTTTTTACTACATTTTAGCGAGAATATTGGTTTTAGGAAACAATTTCCCAATCTCAATTTTTGCTCGCTATTAAAAAAGGTTTTTTGTCAAAAAGTTTAAAACAATATCACCAAAATTGGAACATAAGTTTATAGAGATTACAATATCCAATAAATATCTGTGATCATAAATTTATGTCAGTTTTGATACATATTCTGCCCTAAATAAAAACTGTGCAAGCTAGAAAAACGCATACATAGCATAATCATAAAGCGGATACGGATCAACCTTTAAACGGAATGCAAATTGCATAATTTGTATAAAGAAAAAGATTGTGTCCCATTTTGGAGATATACATAAAATTATGCTGGAAGCTACGAAGATAATATTTTTCACTTGCACGAATATGTGTTTGCGTCATTTGAAAATTATTCCGCAAATTGTTCGAGAGTCTAGCGGTTCGCGAGATAAGGAAAATCACATTCTTCGCGAAGCGCAAAGAAGATCAAGTGCAAAAAAATGCAAGATTAAACGCAGGTTATATGCTGAGTTGTAATAATTAATCAATCTTCTGGAAAAGCGCTTAGAGTTCCCATTCCGTATTAACACAGCTGACACTCCTTCATTATCGTTTTTATACGCGAGAAGAGCTTATCAACGGAGAACAATCGAACACGCGATCCGCCAACAAAGTGGCTGCGGACCACCCGCTGTTGTGTTTTGCATTTCTTTCATACATAGACTTAAAAATACACCATTAAAAAACATATCAGCTCTCGCTTTTTCAGCGTGTTAAAAACGTGTCGGTTCAGACATGGTGTGAAATCGCTCATGACCCGTTTGGAAACTAAAATGAATTTGACACGCCTTGCTTATCGAAAGTTTTTGTAGAGCGCTAGCGAGATACATAGATAAAGGCTGAAGGCAGTTTAGTTGACATATATGCACATTTCGCTACAAAGATACTAGGAATTATATAACTTTGCTTAATTCACTCGCACAATGTATTTTCACAATGTGGAATTTAATGTATGCGGAGCGTGCAAGTGGGTCAATTTGATTACCGATCAATTAGTCACGTAGGGAGGATAGTCAAGAGTATCGAATAGTTAGGTCCATTATGCAAGTGAGCCCCGGCAGCCGTGTGAACCGACTCTCTCCCTTCCCGCCCATCGCACTGCCGAGAAGTCCGTCAGTGTTAGGTCAGGATGTAATAGACGGGCCAGTATGCAAATTGGTCGACCCCAGATAGTGTACGGGGAGGGTTAATACTTAGCGAGACGGGAATGACGGGTAGTAAAACGATCGCATTTAACCTGACCGGACCGACTTGACAATCAGCCCCGAACGTTACAAAGGCGTCCGATATTAAATCCAACGTGTATATTACACAGTGTAAAACCACAAAGCAACACAACCCCCAATCAGACACGTTAGCTTTCCGAAGGGGTCGCGCAAGATTACCGTGTCGTCGACAATTATCATAATTGCAATAATCGCACAACAAAAAGGAAGACGCCAGCCGGTCTGACTAAATGGAAATCGTTTCTAATAATCTTGATTGAAAAGGTAACATGCTGGAAGCATGTAACCCCCGGGGAAGCTCACGTTGAGTCAGATCTGGCAAGAATAAGCGAACAATTGGGGATTGAAGCTAACATAATTTCGACAATTGGCAAACATGACATTTTCACGCGAATTTACTTTAATGTATCAACTGATATTTTATTCATAAATAAAAATCACTCTCTCTAAGTATATTTTTTCGTCTGTTTCAGGTACGTTAGTCGATATATTAATCGGAAGCACGCTCGGTGAGTGATAAATAAACACAATGATGGAGCATCTCTTTAATCTACGGTTATATGGCTAAACCGTTTACGAAGAGGCGACTCACTGTTTTCCGTTAACCGAGGAACGGAAAGAAGAAAGAATCGCGTTCCGTAGATAAATTCGACGGGCCGAGTGTTAGCGACCAAACGACCATGTAGTACTTCGATATCCTTGGGAACTCGTTACACGAGAGGGACGAAAGGGATAAAGAACTCTCGGCTCGTAAATTACACTTCAGGAACCATTGCTCCGCGAGCCGAGCGATCTTCGCTCGTTCTTCTTTCGGCGGATCGATAGAATAGGAAAGCGGGGAGGGAGAGAGAGAGAGAGAGAGTGAAAGACAGAAACAGTTTTCGCGTCTTATTGTTCGTAATTAGAAGGAGAAGAGAAGAGCTCCCCTTTTAATCGTGACCTCGTTGATAACGTCCACCGGGAGCGTTCGGCAATTTTTATAAGCGCGCTTATATGTATCGTTACGGATCCATCGATAACGAGAATCCGGATTTATGAAACAACGAAAAAACAACGTCATCAATCACCGCCGTCCTTCTTCCGCCCGCCACCGTGTTACCCCGTCGCCGTGTTACGCGAAACAACTAATGAAAAATGACCTACCGGCAATTATGATGGCCGGCGAGCTGGACAAAGAACGATAGAGAGGAAGGATTGATTGAACGAGGCTGGAGGGATATCGCGAATCGCGAGGTCAGAACCCGAGGGATTGCAGAGTGACGCGAGCTAATCTGTGCGCTTTTATATTTTCGATACTCGATTTTTAAACGTGCCCTCTTTCGCTCATCTATCTGCGGAGTTTATAAAGCTCAATTTTATATTTTCAATATTCAAGATTATATGAATATTCCGCTACAAATGCGACGACACATGCGTACGTATGTATGTACATTAATCGCGAAAGAACGATGACGATCACGTGGCATGCAAAGTTATCCATTTTACGGGTGGTTAACGTGATTATACGCACAATGCGGCTTTTCATCCCTCTCTCGTCCACCCGCCAATTCCAGTCACTCCCACACCCGCGCCTCCTACCCGGTCGACCCTTTAGCATAGACACAGGAACCGACTATCCCGAGGGACAGATGGACGATTCGCCACCGGTCGCTGACCAGTCAGCGTTTCCCACCAACGCTCCATTTTCCACTTGGATATCGCCTAATAATTTCGGGGATTTTCATCCTAATCCTTTAATGTCCTTATTCACGGGCAATGGTCAAATCGAATATCCCATCGAAGCGGTCGGCGCGGTATCACGCATCCATCTATCGAAGCGTCAACGAGCGCAATTTCGCGCCGCGATACCGATTATCCTTCTCGTTATGGATCTCGAGATTCATGTTTCCGCGCTGCCTCTATTTCCAGATCCGGATACGGCGACGTTGTAGATAATTCGCGCCTGTGTAACATTGCAATGCGCGTAAAATTCAAGACTAAATTCGAAAACACACATATTTGTGTCTTTGTCATTAATGAATTTTATATATCTTTTTTCGAAAATTATAATTAAATTATTACTAATTTTTTATAAGATATAATTAATTATTACTAACTTTTATAAGATATACTTAATTATTACTAATATTTTATAAGATTTTTCAATGTGTAACATTTTAAGATAAAAAGATCGGTTTCTAACTCAAATTAAATGACGTGATATTTTTGACATTTGACAAAGAACAAACGAAAAGCAAACTTTTCGAGTGTCTCTTAAGCGCAAGGCATTTGTACCGTATCTCTCAATTAATAAACATGAACAGAGCGAGTCTGTGTGAAACGAGACGCAACAGCGGACGCAGTTTTTTCAACCAACGTCAACGTGATGCAGTGCAGAGGACCGCCGACGGTGCGCTAGAACCTGGAAGATTTACGACCCCGTAATCATCTGCTGATCCACGAGCGGCGATCCCCTCTTTTCCCTTCCGGTCGCCCATATTTTCTGTCTCGAGTGTCCAATGTTCATTGTGTGTCCGTAGCGGGGCGTGAGCGCGATAGAGGAGGAGAACGAGAGAGAAGGAGAGTCGATAGCGAGGGTGGTATAAGGGAGCGCACGTAGAGAGGAGAGAACGTGACGCGGAGAAACGAGAGAAAGAGAAGGAGAAAACGTCACCGCACGCGTTTAATTCGTTTCGCACCTTCTGGGTCAGTGAATCGAGAGACGAATGGTTCGACCGCTGAAATTTGCTCGCGTCGGCTGCGACGTGTTGAATTTCCCGCTTGCCGCTCATATCCAGTTTTCTCATTATTCCCAACACAATCGCTGATCGTGAGTCTCTTTGAACGAATCGCCGCCGATTTCGCCCCTCGCGACGTTTTCTCGAAATTTTCGAAAAATGTATATTTTTTTTCTTAAAAAAATTCTCGTTCAAATTGGGTTCAATATTCAAATCAACCGACTAATAAACAAATGCTTGATGATTCACATTCTATAGCTATGATCATAATTTCTTTGTTTGAGGATGAAAATTGACTCGATACTACTCCATAAAGTACTTTATTTCGAGCATGCACAGAGAAAAATGTATACTGTATTCAATTAAATATTATTTATCTTAAGTATATCATAAGTTTGTATATCCGCAAATATATCATAAGTTCATCACAAGCATTAAATTTAAATATATTCTGAATTTTAGTAACTGCAGTATTTTAGGCAAGAATATTAAATTAAAACAAAAATTTGATTTGGTTACCACATAAAGTAAGTTTGATTTTTCCTTGATACAACTTTACAATTCTTGAAGAGAAAATAAATTCTTCTTTTGAGTGATGAGACATGATAATGAGGTTTTCTAACACTTGTGATGAGTATATTTTAAGACTATTATCAAGAATATATTCTTTGTTGAAGAAAACTATTATTTAAAAAAAGAAAAATAAACTGAGTAATCGTTTCTCTTGGCAAGATAGAATGATATTTTTCTCTGTGTAATAAGCACAAAATTCTCGTGCACTTTTATATTACACTAAAATAATTGTCAAACGATGATTTACAAAATTGTATTCATTCTAGACTCTCGAGACTCGAATCTATCTTATCTTCGAGCAAATGGATGCACATTGTATTAAAGTTCGTATGTACAATTCGATAAATTATCCGAGGGGGAGAAGAGGGGAGGGATCATTGAACCCAGCGACAGAATCGTCGTCGCGACGAGGATAACCGAGGAGCGCAGCCTTGGGTCGCAGCCATTCAGTTGTGGCAACAGGACGGACATTCGCGCTATCGACTCTATTACAATTCACTCGTTTTCGCTTTGGCAACCCTCGTTATCCGAATGCAGCCACGCAAGTACGGAGACACATTGTCCGGCCGGACAATACACGCGGATTCAGAAGCCCCCGCATTTTCCGCCGAATGAAAAGTTGTCTATTACCGTGCTACCCCTCCCGTGCGCTTTTTAACCATTCATGGATTTCCGCGCGCTCCGGATCTTGAAAACGAATTTTAATTTTGCGACAGACGAGACAGAAAAATGACGAAATCATTTTCACTGATGGAACAAAGTTCCCTTTACGATCGTAAAAGTAAGATCGAAGAAAAAATAAAGTCTCAAATTTATATCAATTTTATATAAGTAAGCATTTTAATAAACTCCTTTAGTTCTCGAAATCGGCTTACTATGTGCTACACGCGACTACTCGATTTGCGAGAAGAGTTCGACACGAACAAATCCATTCAATCGAGGAGTTTAAAGAGTGTAATGAAGAGCGGAAATCTCGTAGAAGCGTAGAAATAACGTAGGGAGGAGAGACGCAACAACATGCCAGCGGGAGAAGAGGAAACAATGGTTGGAGGAAAGAGCTGAAACTTAAGGCGGAATAGGAAACGGATAAAAGTGGACGAGAAATTCGTCGCAGTCGTCATTGACGCGGGGGTGGCGCGGGGGTGAAGAACGCGAGGGTGAGAACGCGAGGGGAGAAATCCGTTTTCACTTTCCGCGCTGAATCCCAATGCCGCCGGTTGAGAAACGAAGGAACAAAACGTGCGAGTTGTCGGTGTGCACCGCAGTCAGACTGCGGCTCGGCATGCAAATGCGCACCCCTTTCCTCCCCCTTTTCTCTCCCTCTCTCTCTCTCTCTCGATTCTCGCACGGCTTCACTGTGCAGCCAAACTCGCGAGCGACTCCCAAGCGACGCGGCTTCTTTTCTTTCCCATTGTAGTCTCAGGTTTTTGCGGAGAAAGCCGACAAAGGGGGAACTTAAGCTCGTACGTGCGACTCGTAGATCGCAATTCGTCGAATTCGGTCGATAAAGCTGAAGATGCGTCAATGGTTTCATGATTGAACGTAAATAGTCGCGAAATAGCTTGCGTTTTTTTTTTCATTAGATATGACAATATTAATTCTTATTTTTAATACAAAAAACAAAATTTTTATAAGTCTATGCATATTGTTGCAAACTTGAGAGTTTTATAAGCGCATTTATCTTAAATATAAAATAAGAAACGTTGCACCTGTAATATTTTCAGAAATTTGAAAAAGAGGAGAAAAGATTAAGAGAATCATATCGGATAAATATCTCGGAAGAATTATCTTGGGTAAAACGAAGATGTATCACATTCAGAATATATATGTTATTATTTTCCGCGCTTTTCCGGAAATCGAAAAACGATTACAGGAGGATAATCTGTTCGTTATTACGGTATCATCGTTGTAGATGGTATCACTTGATAATAAGACAAAGCTAGGTGGAAGAATCGAGATGTGACGTCGCCGAAGAATCGCTGAGTAAATCTTTACCGCGTGCAGAGGCAAGAGAGATAAAACGAGCAAGCAATAAAACGGAAAGAATGAGTAGGGGGAAGAAAACGCGACTCGAGAGGTTGAAGCATCGGGTGAGTTTCAGAGAGAATGAGAGAGAAAAAAAAAAGAGAGAGAGCTCAGTTATGGCACATACACCTGAACGTACGTGTACAAATATGTGCCATCTGCGCGAGCACACGCGCGTAACCACCCACGCTAGAACTTGGTACAGAGTTCGAGTTTGCGTTGACTTTATGAGATCCTTTTATCCCACGGTAATCTTCCTTGTCAGGGCTTCGGCCAAATAGATGTGTTTCCTTATTTCTCAAATGCACGACGTTACAAATTTCGCATACCGCGCGAAAATACATACACGATAATATACGTTTAATTATCATTCAATTTTAATTAACATGCATGATCTCTCGTCATGTCGTACATGTTTTTCATTAAATAATCGTTTTTCGTTAAATATCGTTGATATATTACAATATTAGTAACGTGTGGTACGTTAAAAATATGATAAAAATAATACTTCTTTAATTAATAATTTTTAAAGAGCACTATTAAAAAAAATCAAAAATTTATTTGACGAAATATTTTATTCTCATAATCGAAAATCCTATAAAATGGTTGAAGGATCGCTCTGTAAATTGGTAATATGTGTGAGAGAAAATAACTGTATAAATGCGCAACAGCATTTATGGGTGGTAGTATCTTGGAGAATCGATTTTTAGTCCAGGTAACGCAAGAGATATCGCTCTCCTCGTCCTCTTTCGATCCTGTTTTGTAGCGGAGCGCATTATCGAGGGTATTAGAATTAACGAGCAACTGCGAAACGGTAGTCGGGATAGTAATCATCGTTAACACTGACCGTTATCGCAAATCGCACAAACTTGGTTCTTAGGTCGATCTAGTGGTTCGTTCCAAATTACTTGCCATCCGGAAAGATTTGTCTCGTATTAGTTTCCCTCCCCCGGTCTATAACACAGATTTATATTTTCGAACGTAGAGTCATTTGCGGCGTATGATAGCTTTGTTCGAAATCGATTAGATAAATGATATATCCGGATACGAAATTCTGCGAAAATATATCTAATTCTCATTATTTTATATTTTACGCTACCTTGTTAAATATATTTGATATATCAAAAAATATATCTATAACTTTCATGTTAATTCAAATAAAATTAATAATATAATATCTATATCTTTCATGTTAATTCAAATAAAATTAAATGATAATTTTAATTTTAACGCGATTGAATTAAAAATCGGTAGTCTATGGCTGCCAACAAATATAATGAAGGGATAAATACAACATCTTTTCAATAAACTTGAATTAAATAAGTTTTCAAAGTTCAACTCTCGACATAAATATATATTCTCTTGAAAACGTTGACGTTATGCATATTAGATATTTCATAAAACTTTCATAATTATAATTAGATTTATCCACAAATAATTCTTCGCGAATAATTCATTATAAGAAAACTGACAGATTTATATTTAGCATGCTTACACACTCTCTAAAAGTGAATCAGTGTATTATCACTGAAAAACAGTAAATAGTCACTGATTACAGCAGTTGTAAGTACAGCACTGTAAATCAGTGATATTTTATTGAAAGAAAGTTAATAATCACTTAATAATTTTGACTGTTTCAATCAATAATATTTCTCAATAATATTTCAATATCAATAATATTTCTTTCGTTATCGTCAGTAATATTAAATTATAATTCATCTCTTCATAATTAAGTCGTCAGATATTTATTTGTCCAACTTATTTAAGATCGATTTAATATCTGAAGCCTCTCTATTGAGATTGTATCAGAAATTAAATCGAAGTAATACTTCTAATTTTATCTGTCGCTCTTTGCAAACTTTATATAATTCTTATGACTAAAACTAAATACGAGAGAGATAACAATTGAGCGGTAAACGAACTAGCGATTACTGGTTTTACAGTAAATTTTATTTTAACTAACCATAATCAATGAGATATAACATAAAATAACAAAAAAGCGTTTCCACTGAAGATCAGTAAAATACTCACTGATTCTCAATAAAATCTTATTTTATCGTTTAAATTAGTGATATTTTCATTGATTCACTTTTAGAGAGCATGAAACCATCACTTTTGCGATAGTTACTTAAGTGATAGCCAACGATGGTGCTAAAAGTTACCGTAAAGATCCTAGTCTGCGATCGTTTAATCCTGACAGTTCGAAGGGTGACAAGGGGTTTAGCGGATTCGATTAACGAGCCGCTCGGAACGTTCGTGACCAACGTCCTCTCTCTTGCCGTTTATCGGAGTCCCACGAGGCCCGAAACGTGTTCGCGAACGTGTATGCATTATCGCCGCGAGGATAAATGCACGCAACATCATCGGGACATCCCGCCACGTTGCGATGGGAGCAATCGATCCGATCGATTTCGGCTACATCGAATGACAGATGGGTACATCGAGAAAATGTTTCGAACGTACGACACGACGTATCGATGACTCACTCCCGGCAAGAAACAAATGGCCTTCATTTCATCGAGTTATCGCTCTCCCGCGAACCATCTTAATTTCTCGTCTTCCAATTAAGGCTTCTTCGAAGACGACCAGCGGCTCTCCGACGGGGGTCACCGAATTATATGGACCATTGCTGATCTTTATGGCGAGGAAGCAATCGTGGGGTTCGCTTCTTCCCGCGGATATGTGTCTTTATTAGCGACGGGAGTGCTTTATTCGGACGCGGTAATGCCAATGTATATCCAACGAAGAACCTCATAAATTAATGACGCGATATAATTCTTGTGTGTGAAACTTTAACCGAAAATCCTAAAATACTCTTGAGAGTGACGAGCAAACTGTGCAGAGTATGCGACATCGAGATTCCTCTCGATCCATCGTGAAAACGTGTCCTCTTCGCGCGCTCTTTGTAACCGAACAATAACCGAAGTAACGATGACGGCGGGAGAATCCCTTTGTGCGAATCAGATAATTCGTGAACATAAAATATAATAATTTGTGAACATAAAATATTAATATAAATGGCTAATATAAAGTAATAAAAATATAGCAATTAATTTGTATTATATTTGTGTTAATTAAAATTCTGTTTGTAAAATGTATAACTGATATTTTATAAATCAAAAATTAATATTCCGAATGTATATTTCTCGTTAGAGATTTCAAATAATTAATGGATGCAATTATTTTTCTCATTATATATAGATGTGAAATATTTGAAAATATTATTAAAAATACTAATGTAAATAAAGTATAATTATTAATTTAATTTTAAATAAAATATAATTACTAATATAATTTTAAATAAAATACTTAAAAATATTATTTTCACATAAATTTATATCCATGCATTTATTTACAGTTCTCTCTTATATTTTATTTTTTTGTATCTTTATTCATATTTTATTTTAAATTATAGATATAAATTAAAAAGAGGAAACAACAGTTATTTTTTTAACACATCTTTATCATTATTTTTTTTAGTATTATTCCTTCTTGCAATAGATATACATGCTTATAATATTTAAAATAATATTTATAAATATAATAAGAGATAATATTGAAATGCAAAGAGTTAAAATCTTAAGAGAGATGTTACAATATTTTAAATACAAATTTTCTGATGATTCTTATAAAATTATTATTTCAAATAATACTCTGATAATTGAACTTCAAATATCTCCTATGTAATTGTTGCTATCATTTTATCACAGAAAATAAAATTACGAATAATATATTATATTTAAATAAAATTATGAGAAAGTAATTATCTTCAATAACGTGCATTTAAAATGTGCGACTAAGGAGTTTGATTGCGCTAAACGCATCGGGGCGACGTGACGACCGGAATAAACGGATGAGATTCGCTAGGGTGCGCGATGCAATAATTAACTCCCACCCTTCCTTTTCCGTACACGTTAAGTATAAATCAAGACAATGAACCGAGCATCGATTCAACTGCTACTGTTGCCTAGGCTCGCGTGAGCTCGGAATTAGCAATCGGCGACCACCATTCTCGTGTGCGTGGGTATAAGCGATACGGTCGCACACACACTTTGAAAACAAAATACCATAAATACCGCGTGTGCACCATGATTTGCGCACGATGATACCGCGCGAATCTAATGTCATTTTGCTCAACGCGCGCACCCATATGTTCGCTACACGCATCTGCGTGTATATCGCACGCGTGCCAGCAGGTATATATTTATACCCGACGCGATGACAACAGCAACGTGAACCCAGGATGAAAGCCTTTGATAATTTAATTCATACATCGTGAACGATTCCTTACGGCGCGCCGAGCTAATTGCATAATTTATTGCTGTCTGACGGTTCGATAACCGTTGCCCTTGCGACGCGTTTCGCAGTAATATGGAAGAATTCGATAAAGCCGCAGCGGAATATCGCACACGCCCAGAAACACGAGTCTTGAATTTTAAAATGTATTGAAACCTGATTTACTATTTTTTACGAATTATTTTATATATTATTATTATTTTTATTATTATTAAATTTAAATTTTTTTGTCTCAGAGATTTTTAATAAATAAAAATTAAATATATTTTTATAATAATAATAATATTAATTATGCTTCAAAAAAAGAAAGGTCTTTTGAATTTACGCTTTTTTACGTTATTTTCAGAAAATTAATTTTTAATTGATAATTTTAACGAAGTAATATTTTCAATTAATCTTCTCCAATTTTGATGAAAATAATAAATATGCATATTTTTTCATAAATACTCAATCTCGTGCATATTAAACTTTATCTTTTTGATGAAAAATGTATGGTTCTGAATTAATATCATCGCCAAATAATAAAATATATTTAAAAATGTTATTTTGCCTTCTGTAGAATTTATTCATATCATTTTGATTTCTCTATTGACCAACCGCAATCCCCTTAGGCAAGGAAAGTCGAAATGACAATCCGACTTGAGAACTCCGGTTTGAATAAAATTTAGAGAGGCTCCTGTTATTGCTGCGAGTCGATGCGCGCATCGATAAAAGCCTGGAATTTTCATTCAAATCCCGCGCGCATCTGTTCCCGCTCGTGGAATTTACGACGTATATCTTGGGCGCGAATATTTATACGGAATCAATAGAGTAAAGGGCGGCCTCGTCCATTCCGGTCAATTGTGTCAAGGGTCGGAAAAGTTTCGCGAAGTCCTTGACACACCCGTCTACCATCGCCGCGCGCTCCAGTTTCCTCGTTAGCACGTTGATTGGACGTGATCAAGCTGGCGCAATATGCGGGCTTAATTAATTAGCGTTAACCCGACATTGAGCAGAGAGTCTGTTTCCCCCGAGGAGTGGATAACGATGAAAGTTAGGAATGCATCAATCTCGTAATGCTGTGCATTTTTGATCACATTTTATCGCGTGAGCGCGATTCATACATTTCATTACATCAAACATTTATTATAAAACATACTCCTTCTCTCTATGTCTTCCTTTGGAAAATCAATGCTCAAGTTTATCGCTACAAGAACGAATAAATGTTTGCGCTCGACATTTGATGGGAATTGCTACTTTACATTAATATCTCACAAATTAATCGGAGAAAGGGGAGAACAAGTAGCATGAATTAAAATTATAGAATTATTATACAGGGTGAGCCATTTTAATTAACGCACGCAATTATTTCGGAAACAAAGCATTTTAGAGAAAAATGTTTCAGACAAAAGTTTTATGATTTCGAGGGGGCCATAATATGGTATCATTGGTTTAACACTGAAGAATCATTTGAAGGTTACCTGAAGGCCACTTCAATTTTTTTAAATGGAACACCCTATATAAAACTATATAAAACTATATAACTATATAACCCTATATAAAACTTTTGTTTGAAACATTTTTCTCTAAAATTTTGTTTCCTTTGTTTCCGAAATAATTGCGTGCGTTAATTAAAATGGCTCACCCTGTATATCATATTTATTTTTGAAGATTATCCTCATATTATTTTTCGTTATCAATTATGAAATTATTTAGAGCGCATGAGCGCGATAATCATTCCCGTAATAGATGAGGTGATTGGGAGAGTTTTGAAAAAACTGACATGTGTCAGGCCCCGCCTCGTTTCCTATCACTCTAATCTGTCACGATAGATCGTCGTTGACACGAGTCACGCCTTGTGGGTCACGTTAACATAGCTCGCGTTTCATTTACCGTTCAATCCGACGTCTCGCCCATCGACGGTTCGTTCCGCTATGCGTGAGGCGCGTCTCATCCGCGAATCGTTCCGTCCCGTGACTTCAAATCGAATAGCGTCCAAGTCGCACGGATCGGTTGGCTTGCAATTCACGTGGAAAGGTAAATCTCGATCTCCTCACGAAGCGTGACCGATCAAACGAACCGACGACGTACCGCGCAAAGGCACAAACGCAAATTAATCTCCCTTAATATTTATTATCCCGGAGCAAATGAGCGTGAAACCAGCGAGAGAGAAAGGTGCTATCGTACTTGAAAAGAAACGCTATGGGGGAAGAAGCAAGAGGATACGCGCTGTTCGTCGCGTGTCCATCGGGAAAAAACAAGGACAAATAAACCGCAAAATTCGATTGCAAAGGGAGATACTATATATCGATTCTGGTCAATTCATACTGAACCAAGTCCGCAGAAAATTTCATGGCGTTATAAATCATAAAATTTCGATCTGAAGATCTTGATTTCGATCTTGAAGATCGAGGAGAATGGAAGTTGAAAAGAAAACAGAAGAGAGGAAAACACAGAGGCACCGAGGCACTGAACTGAAATTAAAAGTGGAATGACAAAAGCCATAGAATAATACGATGTGTAATCTGCAATCCAATCTTAAGTTAAATGAGAGGAAGCGGTAGGGAGACGAAGAAACGACTAGCAAGGAAGAGGAAAGAGAGAGAGATGAAAGAGGAGACGCGGCAAACAGGAGAATGCGAGGGGATAGAGAGTCCTCGGCGAGACCTCTATACTCTCTTACTCACGGAATCCCTCCAGGATCTCTCCAAGATCTCTTCTCGCACTGTCTGCAGAAGCGCGCGGGGGAGTCGGCGTAAGAGAAAGGAGAGACAGCACAATGCGCGCGAGGATCGCGAGACATTGTCGCCCTCCCCGCTCGTCCCTCATCCCACCCCTTCTCCCTGGCATACCCTTCGCAGACGCGTCTTCCGAAGCCACCGAAATCTTGGAGGCCCTCTTTGTTTCTGGCTTCTCGAGCGTGTGAAAATCCCAGCATGCAAGACGCTATCAGAGTCGAGCGAAAGGGTCGTTGAAGATGTTCAGGAAACGTTGTACCGCGCGAATTATTCGAGATTAACGGCATTTCCGGCCAAAAGAAACGCGAGGTTTCATCTCAAAGATGTACCTCTCAATTTGCTCCAAAATTTAGTGATCGTATGATCAAATTGACTTCTAAATCGTATCAATCATAGCCACTATTATTCGCATATCTCCTTCTTATGATAAGCGATTCTGAATTATACATGTACAAAATATTTGACAAAATTTTCAACAGTATTCAAATATTTTAATATCAAATCTAACACAACAATAATTTTTATCTACTAATTATTACTAATTATTTGTATACTTACATATATAAGTACAATATAATAAAATTGAATTAATATTGAAATTACTTCAATATTCACGGATCATAAATCATCATTTATTCTTTGCAAAAATGCATGTGATTTCAATTTAAAAACGTTCAATATATTACACGGAAGAGAGACAAAAATTCCGTTAATTACGCTCTGATTACCTAAGTAAAGAACTCGTACATAGCATATCCAGTGCATTCAGTGAAATATAAAACTGGGGAGTGAGCGCAACTGGAGGGATCGCGCCGCGTTTCCGTTAATCCAGTCCGCTGTAATTTGTGCAATTCAAATGAGTTCGACCATCGCTTCGAATTACTGGTCGGGCAAAATTGGCAGGCGTCATGTCCATAGCGAAAGCGACACACTAATGATGCTATACAATTACTTACGGATCATTAAGTATTACGACCAGTACTTATATTAACGCCGGGATAATGAGCGCAAAGCTGTGAGCAAATGACACCTAAATGCCCGTAAACGCACGTGCGACCTTACCGTTTATTTCGTAACGCGATACGGCATGTTCTTATTTACACTATGACACTTGAAGCTTCGACGATTGATAGAGTGATAGACATAGAACACTTCATATTTCCCCATTTTTATAATATTTATAGCTCTTTTTGTATCAACTGAAACCGTAGGAAAAAATATATTAATCGTAAACGATAAAATGAAAGGCTCAAAGCTGAGATTTTTAATGATTGACAGATCTATTTTTCCTATCTTTAAAGCAAAAAATTCATATTTTAACACCAGTTATCGGTGATCACTGAAATCCAAATCGCATGAGACAAAAGAACGGTTATTCGAAGATGAAGCAGGAAGGAACTCGATGTTCCGGAAGGGACGATGCTGTCTCAAGTGTGTGACCACACGATGGAATGAAAAAAAAGGAAGAAGGAAGCACGGCGGAAAGAAGGAAAGGAGATAAGCCAGGCTCTCGGAACTTAGAAACGAGCCGGCGTTGAGGGAGATGGCAATGAGCATCGGGGGAAATCTTCCGAAATAAGAGCAGCCGGGGTCAGGGAGAGTAGTTCGCATAGCTACCGGGTCCAGTTACACCGCAAACCCGATAGCCCAGTGCTCCCGTTGAGAGCGGCGCGTTTCGTTCGTCTACGCGCGCGAAATTCCCTTCTACTATTACTACTACTACATACTTGGCTCGACTTAGGAAGTACCGAAACTTTCCGGAATAACAGCGAAACACAGCCAATCCGGCTCCTACCGTAGGGTCCGCTGAACACTCGCGAGGGCTCACTCGTTCGCGCGCGCGCGCGCGCGACAAATTTGACATTGTTATGACAGAACACAGCGGGTGTCTCTTTTTCTCTAAGGTATAAGAATGAAAAATATTTTCTTTTCTTATGCAAGGGGAAAAAATATTCTAGACCTTCACGGAGAACATATGAGAAGTCTCGAAGATTGCTTGATACCACAAGATCGATAATCTAATAGGAAGATAATTGTATATTTTTGTTATTTATTTTTTTGGTCATTTATTTATTTTTATTTGTTGCTAGTTATTAGTAAGAATCCTCAAAAGTTTGTCGCATTGCATGTCACATTGCTATCATTTTTTATTTATGAAAAATATTAATATTAGATTTTTCCTGTGTTCCACATATATTGAAATGCTGAATGAAATTGTAGATGATGTCCGCTTTATCGATTTAGCAACCGGCGCATGAATTAATATCGCTTTAATTAAATAGCGCTCATTCGATTTGGTTGATAAAAATGTAATGCTTTTAATCAGTGACGTCAATTTATCACAGTAAAACACTCATGAAATCCTCGATATTCCCATCAAGTGAAAAACAAATTCGTTGACTCGCACAACATTTTACTTATGAAATACAGTTTTAACGAAACGGCTTTGCGATATATATTGATAACGCTCACATTCATGACATTTATAAATAATTTTTAGTTATCACAAAATGCCAGTGAGTTCCAAGAGGCAAAGCTTAAATATGTATTTTATGTCAAATCCAGTATTGGCGAATATATGATTATAAAGCATAAATTCTTTAATTTTATTTTAAATTATTATAATACAGATTATAATAATAATTTCATTTATTGCTTAATGTAATAAAAATGTCGGAATTGAAATATAATAATATCTTTGTTATCTCGTTATTTTCAACAATTTTTCTTTATAAACATAAAGAAAAATGCAGTGACATCTAAAAAATATGTCTATATCAAAATTACAGTGGGAAAGAAATCAGACACAACCAACATCCGCGAAAATTTGCGATTCGATTTCTTTTTCGTCACCTGTCATTTGTCAATTTTCAGAAAGTGATCGGTTCAGCTGATCGAGGACGATCTAGGAAATCGAGCGAAGAATCTCCCGCGAGGGGATAAATGCAGCGAAATATCGACACTGTTGCTGTTTCTCGGATGCTCGGATTTGCCTAGCGCGTTCTCGTGTCTCTTCTACTTTTTTTAAATCTCATTTTATATACCTATCCACCGAGAAAGCACGAAGTGAAATAGCGCCGGAAATGAGAATCTACTCCCGACCGAGTTGAGGGTGAAATTATTTTGCGGATATAGGCTACCGAGAGCGAATTTCTTTCCCACCGACTTGATTTTTCAAACATGGAAATATAGAGGCGTCGACGGAAATTACAATTATTGAAATTACTTGAATTATTAAATTAAATTAAGCTTGAAAAAAAGATTTTTAATCTGTATAATTTTGTAAACAAATAATTTTACACATTTTCAAATTTCTTCCTCTCTTTTCTTATATAAAAATAATAATTTTAAAGCTAATGTTTTTTTATATTGCATGAAAAACCATTGGAATCGATTATATAAAATAGTAATTTTAATATACTCGATTGTTATATATATTTGGAGATATCCAGAATAATGTCAAATAAATTAATTGTTTGCAGTAGCAATTAATTATTAATATTAATAAAAATATTAAAATTCAAATGATTATAATCTTACGACACGTGATGGGTTGAAATTTTTAATCGAAACTTTAATCAAACTTCCCTATCTAATATCAAGTAACGCGCATTATATTTAATATTGCGCAAGCTGCCACAAATGTATCTGACATCTTCGCGACCGTTCGGATTAAGGTATTAATTACGATTACAGACGCTATCAGAACACGCTGACAGGTCCGCCCGGGCGTGTTTGTCCCTCCGTGACATCTGTCGATTCGGAGCGTACGCGACATGAGAAGAAAGGAGGGTGCAGGAGAGGAGGGAGGAGGATCGGCGCGCAAAGTACAAGGAACGAAAGGGGAGGTGACCGCGAAGGGAGTAAAGGGATCGAGGGAAGGGCCGGGTAAATGAAAAGCAGTAAGCCGAGCCGAACGTGTTTAGGGGACGGTCGTATTTGAGGATGGCACGTGACCGCGATTCGCAGCCCATGGCAGCTGCGAAAAGGCTCCTCTTCTATATGTCCATCCCTTTCTTTCTTCACTCACTGTTTATCCCCGCAATCATATCGGCAAATACGACGTACAATTAAAGGCAATACAACGAGAACGCTTTCGACGTGTGCATCGGCACGAAAAATATGGGGAAGGGAGAGGGGGAGCGCTCGAAGAGAGCTTTGTGTTGCCGAATGCGAATTTGATTGCCGCTTCGAGATGATCGAACGTGTTTAACGATCGCGATTACCTTTCGCTACGTCAAGTTATCATTGTGGTAAATTCCGGGGATAATCGAGATTCTTCGCGGTAGACATAGGATAATATTTAACCGATTCAAGCAGAGCGAACGCGCACACATGACGCGTCGCGCATATCGATGGCAATCGAATCACGTCGCATTGCGCCGAAATAAAATGACGTTGAAGAGGTATTTGATTAAGCGCGCGTATTGTTTTGATGAAAGAGGACACTCGCAAATCGTTCATTCGCAAACATGAGATAGGGAGCGATGATTTTGTCGATTTCATTGATATATCCCTGTACGCGCGCGTGCGCAAACAGTCGACCGCATTTTGCGCAAATTCCGGGATGAATGCTTATCGAAATTCTCGCGCTTCCATCTGACGATACACGTCGCCGGCGTGATTAAGGAAGACGTCAATCTCAGATTTTAATCCGCGTTTGCAATCTGACATATCGCATACAAACTTTAGACAAGCTTTCACGAGCGTCAACGAGCGTAATCGATAAAAATTAAATTCATCATCTCGCGTATCGCGCGAAAGCCGCAGTCAACGAACATGCGCCAATAATGGAAGCTGGATCAATTTTTAATCATTTTTCTCGGCGAGATGCGTCACGAGGATGAATGCGCGCGAGGAACGGGATAGAATTTTCATTACGACCAATTTTCCGCAAGACATTCAGTATGATGAAGAAATAAGTAGCTTGGCTCGAGATGAGAAATCCGCTTAGCGCCGAGGGAATCCGGTGGTGACAACTTATTTTCGCGTGGAGGCGACGCAAAGCCGCGTCGCCCCTAATACAAAGAACCCAGGGAAAATCTAGACACGCGGATGCGTGCGCGCGCGCGCACGCGTGCCGTCTACCCTTATTCAGCGCGCATCGTATAGACGCTTTACACGCGGCTTAACAGTCGATGGTTATAAGTCGCGGGTAAATATTGTGCCGGTAAACAGCGTTGGATCCCGAAAGGGCCTTAGGGTTCGACGGCAGAGAGTCGGAAGGGGTTGCATCGGTGGTTTGCACGTGCCGCTATTTACGCAGAGAGATACGTAAAGGGAGAGGGGAGGAAGGTGGATCGCGTAGACGTGTGTATGTGTGTGTGTTTCCGAAAGGCTTATGGGTGCTCCGGTATCAGTTACCCCGTTCAAGTATCTGTCCGCGTTTCGATCCGCCCCCTAGCTTCTCTCCGAGCTCTAGAGCCACGCGGCTTTTACTCTCTGTTCCTTCGTACCTACCTATCCTATCTACCTACGAAGCATTATTGCGAGAGTTAAGGACCTCCGTTTAGCGTTTGCGCTATTAACAGCGTGTATACGTTCTTGCGCCAACGACGTACGCGCGGTCTAATGGCCTCGAAAGATGGTGGTCGCGTTTAGCGAGAACGAAGCTAGTAATTAGACTGAGGAACTCTAATAACGCGCCCCGCCTCTTAATTTGAAGTCACAAAACATACTTGGAGCAAGTATGATCTTCCTAAACGCGTCCTCGATGTTCGAGATTGATCTTACCCGAAATAATCAAGCGGCAGAAATTAATAGGAAATTAAATAATTCAATATCTGAGAAAGAAAGAGAAAGAGAGAGAGAGAGAGAGAGACGCGGAAACGCGAGACATTAAATCGCACACTTTCCGATTGACTATGTCGGTGTAAAATGAACGGGCAGTCTCGGTAATTGCTATCCCATTTCGACGATTTCGGCATACCTGTCATAGTCGCCGGCGAGCGCGATTACGCGCGAGTCGAAATTCCGCCTCGTCAAAATATTACCGCTGTGAATTGAGGTGTTTGAATATATGCCGACGGTATTCGCGAATCACGCAAAGAACTCGAAGAATTCCTCGCTCGATATCATCCCGGCCCGCGTTGACGAGTCTCGTGAACCGTGAAAGCGACGGATACTTTCACGCCGCGAAATCCTCGCAGATACTCGCTGCCCGCGCGATATATCGGTATGCAACGCGATGACGTAAGTGGAATTACGAAGGAATCGCGCGGTTGTGACACGAGAGAGAAAGAGGGAGAAAATCTCTCAAACGTCACGCGATACATATTCTCTATTCAAACAGTTTGGTAAACGTGACACACTTCTCTCTCTAGATGAAGGGAGCGAGTGCCTTCTCTTGCGCACCCAAGCTGGACTGAATATAACGCGGATCCGCATGGTAAATATGCTCTCCTAGTTAGCGCCGCCGCAAACATTGATATCCGCGTTTATACGTAGGTGAGGTCGACTGGAGGAAGCTGGAGCTGGAGCAACTTGCTCGCGCTACGGCGGCTTAGAGCTTGTAAGCGCTGCATCTCCGCCGGGGAAATGATACCTCTCTTGACAACTGGGTCAGTTTTATCGAAAGCTCTTCGTTAGTTAACCACACGGGAATAGCAAGATGTTGAAATATTTAAGTATATTATTAATGTTATTACGCATTGAATCACTGTTATTTTTAAAAACTAGAGTAATGCGACAACAAGCCTTAATGTCGTGGATAATATATGTTTGCGAAGTAGTATTTTCGAAAGTTTCCAAAACTTATTTAAAAATGTTTTACATTTTCCAATAATAATAAACTTTTCTATTTTTGAATTATCTGGAGAAATCTGTCCTAGTTTTTCGTTTTGTAAAATAACTGGTAGTTAGATATAGTGCAATCTTATAATTAGTAACAATGAGAACAGCAGCCATATGTCGTCTACTTGTTTAACTTTGCATTGTATCAATATAACGTTACACGTTGCATATTGGTCTTCTACAGCTAAATTCTGGGATTACAGATTGCATTTCATGTTACCAAATATATCAAGCTTGCAATTAATAAATTTGTAAACATCATTTCCAAGCCAATTCTTTTCTTGTCCAAGAATCTTTCTTCCAAAAATTCTTTTAGTATTTGTAATATGCATTTTTCACAATCCAACTTTTTTTAAATATTACTACATTACTACATTCGTATAAAAGTAAAGATATTTTTACATGTCATTATTTATATTAATACATTAAATGTATACGTTAATATATTAAAAAGTTTCTTTACACATGTATCTCAGAAATCATAAAGTTTTAAATTTCTTAAAATAACTAATCAATAAAATTATATTTTATAATAATATATACGTATATGAAAAGGATAAATTGCTTAATTCAACATTTATCCAACTTTAAAACACGTCATTTTTTCAAATGATGAAACATTTACGATAGGTAATAACTCAGTTATAGAGATAGATCTATTTACACAGTATCAAATTATAAATGTAATTATTTTACAATCTATAATCCGTCAAAGAGTTATACATGGGAAAGAAAGGGAAAGAGACATTTGAAATAAACCAATGAAAACACCAACTTGTCGACGTACCTTGCAATATGGAAAAAATAAGACGTCGGAGAAAAGAAGAAAGTGACAGGCGTCCCTCCCTGCGACGCGCATATGCACGAGCAATCCTACGATACGTGTACGTGACTGCAGCAGACTAAACACAAATACGTAAAGAAACGAAGACACGAGCCTTCTGAAACTGCGAGATGTAAAATTCTCGTGTACTCTCGCGTGTTCCCTAAAACAACTGCGTCACACGCGTGCACGATTTTATTTTTACCCTCCTATATCCGCTCGCGCATACATATCGGAGAGGGTATCTTCTACCCAATAGACCCAAGGACATCACTGGAGCTTGCATCGATTGTTCATCAAAGGCGCGTCTATGGTTCTCTTAAAGGCACACGTTTCAAAATGGTTTCCTACATTCTTGCAAATTTCCCCAAAATTATCGAAACGTCAAAATTGACCTCAATATTTGATTCGTAATGCCAATGTGAATTATTCATATCGCTTAATATTTCGAGCGATGGTCCTTTTATTAGAGGAATTGCGGGAATGCTCTTATGACATTATTCTCGAAATACGTGCCTGGCGAATCGAACAACTCGCGCCAGCACCAACGACGGCAGGCCTAGAGAGCCTAGTTAAATCCGAACGCATACACACGCGGGGTCGACGGCACTTTCTCGACTTGGCGTCGCGAGAGAGTAAACCGAACGGATATTTGCTCGATGTCGCGAACCGCACACAAACGCAGCAGTGCTGTATATCGAAGGCGATATTCCGCCTGCCGCGGAATCAGAGTCACGGAGCATTGGAGAGAGGCATTCTGTGCGTGTGCGTGTACGCTTATGTGCGGGTGATTCCGGTGCAAACCCGAAGCGTTGACGAGCCGAAGCTTTGGGCATGCCTGTAGCGCCCCGGGATGGAACTCCTCGTCGACGACAACGTCGAGGACTGCGAAGGACCACGAGGACGAGGACGAGGACGATGACAATAACGTAGGCAGAGCCAGCTCCCCCCGGCTTAAGGCCGCTCGGGATCTCTCCCGGGAACGACGAGGTCGCCGTTCAGCGAGGAAGCTACCTCCGGCGTGGCACCGAGGAGAAAAGAGGACGGAGAAAACTCGGAAGAACGGAAAAGGAAGGGAGATAGCGTGCGCCCGTGTGCGACCATCGTAATATCACAGGCAATTTCCTGGAGGAATTTGATCGGTTCCTATATCGCCCGGAATATTTTTCCCTGTCATTTATTTTTCGAAACATCTCGCGAAGCTGCTACGATCACATCTCGCTCTCTCTCTCTTTCTCTCTCGTTCTCTCTTATTCCTCCTGGCTATATAGCTGTATCAACGCACGTTATGTGTATATCAGCCGATGGAGATTTTCCCCGGCAATAAGGTAACCCGGTTTCACGCTTGCAACGGCCGTCGAAATTCCCGCTATATCGCGTAATTACTAGAAGAGAAACGCATTTTTTGATATGCAATATCCACTGTCACGATGCGCTAAATCTATGCGTCACCCGAAAGGGGATGAAACTCGTTAATAAATAGTCGAGAGCACGCATTTTCGAAAAGAGAGTTCATCGAAGTGCCATACGCATCGATTTAAAAAAAAGGAGAAAAAAAGAATAAACATCGTCAGTAAAGAATCATTGCATTCTCCGACAGAGACAGTGCGTTTCTATTTCATTTCTTAATGTTGTCTTGTTTCTTTGCGCGTCTTTGACTCTATTTTACAGGTTTCGAGAATTTTTTACGAATTTAGAAATTTTTCTGTTTGTGAAGCCTTTTCGATCTCTTTTAAATTTTTAACGAAATATTTAAAAAAATATCTTGCTGATAAATTGTAAACATAAAATCACGCGTAATAAATATCAAAATATTTTTCAAATAGATAATTTCCGATAAATATTTGGATTGGAAACTCTCTGAGTTCTTTTTTTTTAGAGAGAATTTCACCATGCATTTCAACTATTCTAAATTATTCATCGAGTTACAGGTTTAAATGAAACATTCGTTATATATTCTTTGTAGCTCTGCGCACGCATACATTATAGAAAATTTTCTTTCGAAACGACGGCTTTGTATGCTAATGCGTTAACTATGGAAACGAACGCGAATCGTCCGAAACGAAAATAACATCGACTTTGTCCCGTGCTCGCATTAAGAAAACAAACCGAATAACGTTCGTGTGCATATCTCCCTTGTTCTCTTTCTCTCTCTTTACACGTGTGCGTGCGCACGCTGACACAACACACTCGAAGCCCATAAACCATGGTAGCCGAGTCACATCCGGCGTATAAATCTCGCGGGGGTTAGCTGCCGGCGGTGCCTCCAGTTGCACGTGGAGATGGGGAAGGGGGGCGAGACGACGCCGGGGGGAAGGGGGCGAGCATGACAGCGCGGCACGCACCCAGAAACGGCACGACAAACGTGTGCCGCCGGTAGTGGTAGGGGTGGATGAAGCGGAGGACAACTAGTTAATAGTCATTAGTGAGTCGCGCCAGTTTTAAATCTTCCGCCGGTCTGCCTGAAAAGGGGGCGTGCTGGCCATACCCCTGTCAACCCCCGAAAAGGCTTCCGCCCGGTTGCGCGTAGATTGGCCCAGCAAATTACCCTTAGCCCACCCCCTAGTTAGCTCGCTGGTTATTACGTAATTTGATGTTGAATGCGATCGTACCCCCTCTCCTCTACCCCTCGCGAAATCCGGCAACTATTCGGCCGCGTTTCTCGCTTTTGTGAATTGTTACGAATTGTTCCTGTGAATGTAACGCTCCCCGACATCGATTCTCGAATCTGTGATTTATTCGCTTGAGAAACATTATCTAACGATGCATTTTATATTAAAAAAACGGATAGATTAAGATGTACTGTTAAAATCCACGTCGATGTAATATACACTTTTCGAAATGGATCGAATCAAGATGGCATAAAAATTACAGAGAATTACGAACAAGTATACTTTAAAAATAATAAGTTTAAGACGTATCTCTTAACTTGATGTCAATGAATATTAATTCCCGAATTAATTACTTTTTGCGCCGAAAATAGTAATAACCTGATTGTGAGAAGATTAATTTGCAAAATAATCAAAAATTTATTTCGCGAATATTATATTACACTATATCTTGAGATAATTCAGAAAATTAATTCAGAATTAATTCAGAAAATGTTTTAATAATTCCAAGAAATTATGCCATATGTCCATTAGATTTTTTTAGATGTGATAGTGTCAAATTTCAACGGAGCTAATCTGGATTATAAATACATATTGCAGAACGAATTTTATAAAATATAAACCAACGTTTTTTTTATCCATATCCTCCATGATATAGCGATTTTAATATTTTATCGATCATTTACCTAAATTTCATTTGACGGAGAGCGTCGTCCTATATTGAAGCTCCAATTTTTGCCGATAGAATCAAAGATTCATCTTCATTTTCATTCTTCATTTTTAAATATAGTAACGCATAAACTCGATCAACAAACGTATTAACGTGCGAGGCTGCCAAGTAGCTAATTATTAATCGCTCGTATAGTCGCGACAGGGAGCCGTGTAATGTATCAACTGGCAGTAATTAAAAGCTGCCGCGTAGCATCGAGGTCGTTACGATCATCGCTGCGTTGGTAGCTTACAATAAATCGTGCGTCGTAGGTGGATGCATTGTGCGTATTGGTCGCTCTTTCTTTGTTTTTTTTTTCTTTTTTTTTTGTGCGCGTATTCGCCGGCAATTCATCTCTTCCACGAGCGCTCGTAAATAAAAACATAGGAATTGTTTGGTTAATCATTAACATTAGACGAAAGTACAATCTTAATCTTAAAATTTTAGCAACAATTGTTAATTATTGGCCGCTTACACAGACTAGCTGGAAATCTCCGTCGGAGGCTTAATCAGGATCGTGAGAGCATCTCTGATAATGCGTCCGAGGGTTAATCTGGGCGTCGATTGTGACGTTTAATCCTTTCCTCGCCTCGAGTAAGATCTATCGGATAAATTTTGCAAGCGTGAAATACTAGTCATCGCTCCGAGGAATCGAGCAGCTGAATAAAATTTTCCTCGAATAAATATTTATCAGAAAAACGAGCGATTTTCCTCTAAAATATCTCTTATGATTTAGCGGGCTTGCAATTTTTGAGTTTCGCTGGCAATTTTCGAAAGACTGCGATTCTGACTACCGCACGTGGTCGTATTCATTTTTGCTCGCGAACAATTAGCTTGTTTCAAAGGTTGCTATTCGCTTAGCATATGTACACATATATTTATGTATACATATGTATATACAGGAGAGAATGCGTTTCTACTAGGTTGTTTCTGTTTCCTGCGGCATGCAGAGATGGCTGGTTTTACGAAGTCGGCGTTAATTGCCTCCGGAGATACCCTCGGTCGTACCGTAATTCACGCATAAATACATGAAATTACTTTCCCTTATTTAGGGGCTCGTTAGGCAGATCTACTGTTATTGCCGACAAAGCGAAATAAACCGGCGCGCCAACATTCTCAACACGGCTCTACGTACGCGAGAGGAAGGGTTGCAATTTAGATATAAGTGTTACACTTCGCACCTTATACAAAGCGTTCTGCGTCGTGATTGCGATTCAATAATGAGAAGACTGGGATAAGAAAACAGCCAATTAAATTTGTTATCGTAATCCCTATTTCTTTTTACGCTAAAACAGTGAGGCGTTTTTTAGAAGACGAACTTTTAGACGTTTATATTGCTTGGAGATTAATCCCAATAATTTGTAAAAGGTTATATTAAAAATACATCTTGGACTTTTTCCGAGTTTAATTGATTTTATTAAATTATAATTGATTTTGTTCGATGATATTTATTGCTATCCCTCCAAAAAAATCTGTTCTCAGAGTTGAACAGAAATTCCAAGTTCTATTAAAAGATTGCTCTAAGCTCGAAGGATTTGATGTTTCTGACATAGCCCGAAGTGTTATTCTGCTAAGTAGGCAACTGTATATTTTTTCGTGAGACAAGAGTATCAAGAGAGTGATGTAGAACACTTGGATATACAAGGCATAATCGGAAGAGCGGAAACGCGACATATGTAACATCATCTCGAGACGCGTCAAGTAATTTTTTTTTCCATTTTCTAATTTTGCAAAATAAAATATTCTCGTGTTTTTTCCTCCTACTGAGATATTTTAAGTAAAGATATTTACAATCTTTATGTATGTCTTTCAAAATCATCGATATTACTCAAAGATATCATTGAAACAAGTTGAATAAACAATTTTAAGTCACTTAATTATATATCTTGCATAACTACCTAAAAATTCATTACTTAAGAAAACCAATATTAATAAAGTTTTTTCACTGCAATTTAAAGTGTTTCCTTCTTAAAGTAAATTATGGAATGCGAGTATCTTGCTGTGCAGTCAGATACAATCTGATCAGACTGGCAACATCTGTTCATCTCAAATTTCTTGTCTCGAAGTAAAATTGATAGAGAAGAAAATATGACATACGAAATTGTAATCCTCGTTTCGAACGACCGCCATAATAAATTTCGATAGTAATTACGCACGTTGTAGATGTAACTGCAAAACCCAGCGATGAAGTACAAACTAGATAAACAGATAAACGAGGTTGCCGTGGGTGTTCATAACAAGGGTCGAACTTCGAAAAGCGGATTTGTCGGAGTAGTAATTCGACCCCTGTCCTACCTCTGTGGACACGTTCCACTAATTAATAACGATAAGTACGAATGCGTCTACACCGCAAGGGATAAAACGGCGGTTCACCAGATTCCCACGAGACAAACACGCCGGCCTAGAGTTGAGCCGATAACGCGGAGATATATGTATGTGTATGTATATATGCGTAAATTTCTCCCCTTCTCTCTCTTTTGCCTTTCCCTGCTTTTTTTCACAAAATCCATTTCAGTTGTTCGACTTTTCGATACGCAGTGTAACTTGCTGACGAGAGCAACAATGCAAAATCTCATAAATTCGCTACCATACAATCGTAAAAATTCGCTCGTAAAGTTTCTCGTCAGCTTTGTTACTAGAAATAAATACAGGTTGAATCGTGGAAGTGACAACTTCGTGGTATCGACAATACAAAAGTCAGAGAAACTTGGGCTCGATATCATCAACGTGGATTTATTCGTTGTATATAGAAAAAGAAAAATAAAAGCTAAGTTTTTATGAAAATATTAATTGTAAAATGTAAAACATTATTTATTTGATCCGTTACATTATTCCAATCCATCTCTGTAAATAATGTATAATTTACATAAAATATCAAAAATATTTTTATAAAAAGATTTAAATATAAGTGAAAAATAATGCAATATATGAATAAAGTTATTTAAAATTATAAAATGTATTATCTAAAAATTGGAAAAATTATCTTTATATAATTGATTTTCATTGATTTGCTAAAAAATATAATAAATCATTATTTTAATAATTTGAAAAAAAGTAGAAATATAAATTTTAGTTTTTTAATTAAAATAATATTATTTATGAAGAATTGCATTTCACCATATTCTTAATAAAAAAGATTTATAAACGGGATTCATTTTTCGACATTTACAAAGGAAATACTTATGGATTTATTTAGATTTGTAACCAAAAAGTGTAACAGGCGAGATTAAAAAGATGTTATGTTTTTCATAGCTACCAACTGGCTAAACCGATTTTAACGATCTATATGTAAAAAAAAATTATTGGCCTAGTTATTCTGCGAAGCATGGCAAATCGTTATTACTTCTGTTTTTAAAACATCAGAGTTAGTTTGCGTATGGTTCTTTCAAAAAAATCTATCATCTATTTTTATATCGTTACCAACTAAAATGGAGATATAAATGACTAAAATGTAGTTTTTTCCGAATAATTTCTTAGATATACATAATATATTTTATAATTTCAAATATGATATAAATATCCATATATTATATTATTTATCTCATATGTATTAATTTTTTTATAAAATACTATGATATTAAAATACAAATATTTGAACCGATGTAAATAAATAATTAAAAATAATATATAAAATATAAAATTGAAGAAAAAATTGAACTGAATAATACTATATTAAGATTGTATAATACATAATATTATATCGATTTTAGATGCTGTATATCTTCAAATATCGATCGTAAATATTCCAAGATATAACAGCAATTTCATAAACTCTAATTACTTTCGAAATGAAAAGAGAAAAGTTGCGACAAAGCGGATTATCCCTTTCCCTTTTCAGTTAGATTAATATGGCAATTTCAAGATAACGATCGCGTAACCCTAAGGCACAATGGCGGCGCTCGAAGCCACGAATGCGAGGCAATACAACCTGTGAATAGCGATCCGTAGGATGTATGGGTCGGAGTTATAACTAGCTGTGGAACAATCCTAGCGACTTTTGATGGTGTTGGATATTAAATTTCGCCTGTGTCTCCTGGTTTTATTGGATTACGGATAACCAGCCGAGATATGGCGTTGTGTGCTGGAGAGCTCGCCACCCTTGTTCCTCTCTAAGTACCCTGCAAACCACGTCTGCATTGGCACATAACGCTCGGTTCGTCGAGTGTTGCTGAAACAGGTAGAGAAAGAGGAAGGAGAGAGAGAGAGAGAGAGAGAAATAGAGAGAGAAAGAGAGAATTGTTTGTACGAAAATTAAATTCATAACGATAAAATCCTTTACGACCGAAACGCGAGCACGCGAATACGTGGCGTTGTATGCATATATCTATATGCGCGACCCAAAGTGCGTTCGCCAGCGAAATTTGGTTCAGTGCAATCAGCCGGACTCGCGGAATTGAAAGGCGCAGGTATTTGCTTGTGCGCGAGCAAGTCGAGTGTCGTCTGAATAGTCAGCCGAGCGCGTTATCGGATCTCACGCATGTATAATATCTCGTCGTAGAATTTGCAATAACATTTACGAGGATGTCCGCGAAAGTAAAAGAAAAAAAATTCTAATATATATATATACGAAATGACAGAGAGTCGATGTTGTTTGATATGCTTATATATTTCTTCTTCTTATCAAAATATATAAAAATATGAAGAATATTTGAATATGTCTGTGTTTGTGTGAGTAATCCATCGAATTTATCGTCAAAGTTTATCAATCGGTGATTGAATTAACTAATATTCGAATAGTTAGTATGGTGATGACTTGAATAAAATATCTGTCGCAGAAATATACACATTTATTATCTTGAATGAATCTAATTCTTTTTTTTCTTGACACATTATAAGTTTCTATGAGACGTGCCGTATCCGCATTTTAGCGGGATTTTGAAGCTCCTCCACCGCACTTTCGAAATAAACGACTTGTATGATTGAAGACGTGTAGTAGAAGTCAGTCATAATCAATTTCACGTCGATCTTGGCCGTCATCCTGTTCAATTTCATTAAAAACCTTTCGGCCTGATTTCACCACCGCACTGACGCGCTAGGTAAAAGACGGATAGGAGTGATGCGCGTGTACCGTGTCACCGTGAAAATGAAAATTACGATGGAGAAACGGGGGTGGCTTTGATCAGAGCGAGTCGAGAGATTATCAAGCGCCGCGTCGTATCACCGCGACGTAACGATAACGTCACGGCGGAAGTTCGTCAGCGGCGAGGCCGGATTCATCTCCCGGTTGATTCTTTTTCCCCGTCTCCTTTTTTTTCGTCGAAATCGTGTAAATCAGTGACTCGGTGAATTGCCGGTACAGACGTGGAAGTCGGGATTCGGATGATGAAGTAACGAGTAAATAGAGGCGAGCTCGTTTATTGACGAGGGAGTAGACTACGCGCTCGTACCACATATAGACACACAGAGAGATGGCGTGTCAGAGAAAGATATATATAATATGTATGTGTGTGTGTGTGTGTGTGTGTGTGTATAGCGACGTACGATCGAATGATCGAGTGGCGGTGGTTGCGTCGACGGGTCAGGTAGCATCGAGTGCAAAGCAAACCTTCCTTATTCAAATGACCGTGGCGCGCAGTGGAAAACTGCGGTTTCGATATCGATTCGCCGATTCATCTGCTCCGATCATTAACGGATTACATTTGCCGTATCGCGACGTTCTGTACACGCGGGCAAATGCGAGTTTCCTCCGCGCGTCCCTCTCCCGCCCACCCGGGATTTTTGATTAATGCAAATGACGGTGCGTTAGTTAGAACGCGAAGAGCGGGACGTTTTTCTCTCCGCCGGCTGTAATATGTATGAAAAGCGCTATGGAAAAAGGTACTCCCTTCTCGGTTTGATCATCGAATGGAGCAGCTGGACCTCGATGCGCGTATCACGGAATCATGTGTATAGTCGCTTTTATGAGCGCAACGTATATTCATCATATGTAGACATATATATATATATATGTATATGTACGTTATTTATATACAGGTACCGCCATTTTGCAATGTACTCATGATATTATGGGCGACTGATCAAAAACAAGATTCAACGATTCGAAAGGCGAGTGCTCCGCCTTGCAAAAATGACCCAAGTACGTACTAGCATGAAAGGGAGTCGCGATTTTCGAAATAATTGGTGATTGGGGACGAGTTTATACACCGGTGAAATAACGCGGCGAGCTGCCGATCTAAATGCGAGCGAAGTCTCGTAGACATCTGGTGAATTAATTGCTAAAATCTGACTAAAACCAATCCCGGGACTGCGTTACCTGAAGCTGTATCGCGGAATGGAATTTTTCATCAATGAAAACCGCGTCGATTCACCGACGATCAGGAGAACCGACGATCGGCGGATATTTTTGTTACGCTGGTCGAACAAAGCCGTCCACTTTCATCGACCGACGCCGCGTTCCGCTCTCTTGTCTCCTTGCGCGTCCTCGAAATTTTATTTCATCGACCGGCGCGCTCATCAAACGATAAACGTTTCATGGTTTCCGCGAGAGGCCCGACCGTCATTCGTCTCTGCAACATCATTGTTGGCCCTCGTCTCCTCTCTCATCCTCATGGAGGCATGGAATGATCCACCATTGCCGTCCTGAGAGGCTCGGGAACGCGAGGGTACTTCGCGAAAATTGAATACCTCCATTTTCTCGATGTTTACCGTAGAGGAATCGCTCTTCAATCACGGCAACGTCGAATGGCGAATCAAAAAGAGAGAAAGTCAAAAATGCACCGATCGTTATACAATCCGTCACGATATTGATCGTATCTACGACATAAATTCAGTAATGAGATGAGCAAACAAGCAAAGTAATAACAGTTTTAATTATTCATATTTTGCCCACATAATTTATACGGAAATCTTAGCAGCGTTATTAGAAACAGAATTGTTTCTTTAAATAAATTTAAATGAACATTATCATTTGTAAAAACTTTATTTTCCTTTAATGAGAAGAAATTTTACGAGTTTGATTAATACTAATAAATTTTCAACGATATACACACACATTAAATACATTAACATAATCATAAGTCATCGTTTAAAAATCCTGCTGACAAATATTCATCAATATATAACGCAAATAAATAACAAAAAATAATTTTAATATGCTTATGCTTTCGATATACATAGAATACGTCGTAATAAAAAACCTTTGATATTGACAAATGGCGTGGGAGGACAAAAGAAGAAAGCCAACGAATTATATTCTTATTTATTCATCTATTAAAATTTATTAGAGTGATTTCGTGACTTTAATCAAATTCCTACATACATGTTTTCCAAGTTACATAAGTAAATCGATAAGAGAAAGAAAGATGGAAAGAGTGATTTATATTTCATATCCGGTTTCCTCATTCAAGTATCGAGAGCCTTTATGCCATCTTTAATATCCCTGATACTAGTGCATACACGTGAACGTATATGTACACATGACCCTTCACGCACACACATACGTATTTGCATTTCCTGGCTCGGCAGCGCGTACGATTGCCCTCTTCGAGGAGCATTTCTGTCCTGAACAGTCGATGAATCTTTCATCCGACTGTCGTAACAACGGCGTTCACAGACATACCTGACGAAAGAGAGCGATCTATATCCCGCAAGGTCGCCGAATCAGGACGTAGAATCTCTCAAAGGGACTTCCACTATAGGATATTGCATAAGTCAGTCCATTTTCTATTATTGCACGATCGATCAATAACATTTAAAAATCTCGTTGAATCTGATATTTATCGCAGTATTTGTATAGTTACAAATTCCCCGTATTAATTTACATTGATTCGCGATTCTCTTCATTATTGGCAGCAATTAAGATCATTTATATTCGTTAGTAAGTTATATTCGTAAAGTAATTTATACATTTATTGACGAAATTCTCTTTTAAATTAAGCGAATTTAACTAGATTATAGAAAATAAATTTCGATATTTTTATCTATCGCAATATTTCTTACACGTATCTTGCAATAGAACTTTTCGGCAAATCGTGATAGTCTTTTTCTCTCCCTTTTTTTCTTTAAGATAGAAATCTAAAATAGAAATTGCTGCGGATATATTTCTCCAACATCGCAGATATGTAATGCAGTTATTGGAAATAAGCGGGAAAACTGATGTCACGTATACACACACACAATCTGGAGAATCGCTATGTTGAATAAAGGAATAAATGGATGCGCATCAACGACATATCAAGGAAATACGCGTTTTCCTTTTGTCCGAGCCAATGGAAACGAAGCATTGCCGGTCCCAAAGGAGCAAAAGGGGGAGAAAGAGAGAAAATCGAACGTGGAAAAAAATAAACTGTAAAATAAATTGAGTCGGCAGAAGGACAATTTCACGATTACCGGAGTGGCGCATTTGTTTTGCCGTAAAATCCGATAGCCATCGGCTTTCCTCTATAAAAAAAGAGCTCGTGAGAGAATACGATTTCGAAATTTCAAAAAGACCCGATCATTCTATAAGAATCACGAATAAAATTTATGTTCTTATTTATTTATTCTTCTGTTAATAATTGCTTTATCAATCGAAAAAATTCCATTAAATGGCACATTATTGAAAATTCATTTTTTTCTGAACTATATTTTTTTTAAACTAAACGTCACTGATTAAAGTATTGATTTTCAATAGAATTTTATATTTCACTGATGGCAATAAGATTGTACTATTTATAATATTATACTTACAACTAAAATTGTTTATCAGTGATAACATATTGATTCCATTTAAGAGAAAATATATAGATGTATAGGAAAAAATATAGTACAGATTTAATTTTAAAAATACACGAAGTGTATATTTACAATCTAACAAATTTTAGAATAAATAAAAATTATTAAAAATACATTAAAAAAGAGGGTAGAAACGTGCAAGTCAGCTAACCATTTATAGTAAATCAATTTATAGCGTGCAATTTATGAGCGCGAGCGAAGGGTCTTAGAAAATTAACGAAGTGTGAGGAGAACGGGTTGCTACCTGTTATCGCGTTCTGACCGGCCTCTAATTTTTCTACTTTCGGCTAAGACCAATAACCGGGAGTCGATCGATCTGATCTACAAACGCATTAACCTAGACTAGAAGCTAGGACTTATATTAGCCACATAAAAATTGATCGATCGATCGAGCGATTGATGGACAATGTTGGGATCCCCATCGTGACTAATAGACGAGCGTACCTCGGCGGAATAGAAGATCAGCGATTGTTTAACGCCTACGAGGATCCGGACTAATAATTTAATAATACTATTCAGATCGAATGAATATTAAACAGGAGACGAGCAGCATTGTATCCTCGCCGATGAGAAACCGTCTGTCGATCGGTATCGAGCGTAATTTCTCGCAGGAGCGAGATTATTATTTCCGTTTAAAATGTACTCTCTTTCGACTCAGATAGACTCCGTCTGATCGAACATAGTTAAAAGAATTCCAAAAAGACTCCCCCGGCTCTTTTTGTTTTCCGAGGATCGTCTGATCAGTCGCGCGGAAAGTCTAATTTCTCGTTTGATCAGAATTCCTTTTCAATCGTACGCTGACTTCGACTCTTACTCGACTACGTACGTACAATATCTCTCTTCTGTAATTCAAATGACGTATAGATACCTGACCAATTATTCGACAGATTTTGAGATTTTATAGATGTCGAGCTTTTCGACTCTCGTACAATTAGTAATGCAACACTGAATTGCAATGGGAAACCAGATTTTCACAGTGCTGCATAATTATTCGAGGGATAACATTTAATGCTATTTAGGTCAGCAAATTTGACCGATAATGAATATTTCCATGATTCACGTGATTTTCGAAAATTTACATGAATATTAATGTGAAATCTCTACAAAATGAGAAAATATTTCTTTATCCTTTTAATGTCATCAATTTTAATAAATAAAAATATGATCTCCTTTTTTAATATAAATTTTGATATTAAAAAGATTAACTGATTATTTCAAAATTAATATTTACTCCAACTAAATTTACCATTATCATCTTTCTTTGAAATTTATGATTACGTATATCAATGACTAATATTAGATATTGCGATTACCATTTATTAAGAATAAAATGGCGATACTTATAAGATTCAGAAATTTTCTCAGAGATCAAAGAATATCGAGCACGAGTTCAAGAAAACGGATGAACACAAAGATCGATCTTTCTGTGATGTAACTGCTATAAACTTCGCCTTTAAGCTCCTTTTCCTCGCTGCCGTCAATAAAGGAAAATTAATTCAAATTAAAATCCAATTTGTGCGCTATCTCTTATTCCTCTATAGAGCGAAGATACTCGTTATCCTTCAGAAGATGTCGAAGCTCGTTAAGTTCTCATCGAACTCGTGAAGTATCTGTCCATGAAATCGTAAGGATTATATCGTACATCTACCTTCTCTCTTTTCTTCCCTAGTTAAATAATCTCTCGAGCTTAGCAACGCAACAAATAGAAAAAGTCATTACCTGTCGAAATCGAGGACGCGTCTTCTCGTAGCTTCGCGTTTAATGAGCAATAAGGTTAAAAAAAAATTGGTCCACTAATCGCAAATGACGTGGATCCATCGGACACTATTATCCTGAATTGATTTTATCGAACGTTCATCCATCGGATAAATTTGGTATCAAATTTCTTCCAAAGGACTCTCCTCAATCGTAGAATCGACTCGTTGGAATTGACTTATCGCCATTTTGAAGTTGAAACGAAAGAGTAAAGGAAATGTACAATGTTTCTGACCCATCATCACACCCTTTTGTTCGTGGATTCTTTGATCAATTTAAATCCGACTTTTTCCAAGTGAAGATTCGATTCGACACAATTTCTCCAATCTTTTTCAATAAATAAACATCTGTAACTAAATTTGCTGTTAAAAGGTTCGTTTAAAATTTGTTAAGCTGTGTTACGAAATCTTCTAAAAATAAATGGCATCGTCCCATCAGGTGTAATCATTATTTCATATTTTTCCAAATATCCTACAACTCCTATTGATCGTTATTACACTTCGATATAGATATCGTGTGGATATGCAATTCGAGTTGTCCTGGGTTAGGAAACCGCCGCGACAAGGTGGCAGAGGATACAGACATTAAGGGTGAGGATGAGGTTATTCCACGAAGATCGTCGGAGATGCCCGAGAACTGAACGTTGCGCGCGGCGCCCCTTCAGGATCAATACGCCAACCCCGGTTGTAATACCGCGTTGCCTGCCGCGAGCAACGGTGGTATAACTTTTTAACGGACTTTCCTTTAGGAATTTCTCGTCCACCTCGGAATATTCTCAAGGATTTCATCTCCTCGCGTATCAAGAGAATCAATACCCTCACTTATAATGCTTCTAATAACCGGCAAAAAATTTCCGCTATCAAAGCTGATCTATAACTTGGAATAAATCAACATAAATCATCTCCGATATATTTAATTGCGCGAGAGGTACAACAAAAGAAATTTATCCGTTCTATTTAAGAGAATAATTTAACGAGAAGAAACTCTTTTCCTTTTTTTAGATTTAAAATTGACTTTCCCTCAGAGAAAGATTTTTTTTTTATACATGCAATTGAATTATAAATTATTTCAGTCTCGCAGAAAAACGTGCAAGATATACGTATACATTTCTCTCGTCAATTTAAATACGACATTAAAAAAGCCAATATCGAACGTTATTGTCGTAACACGACTGATCAATTCTCGAGTCAGCCGCGAATCAGAAATTTAAATCAGCACCGGCATTTTTGCATACTTACGGAACGGACGTGAGTTTGAGAATTTTTCAATGTTCCGTCAAATCATCGTAGACTTAAAGGAGCCTATCGCATCGCGATGCTCTCCCAGCGGATTGAAAAAAATTGTAATTACGTCCGAGATCGATAACGTCGTCGTTACTCGTTAGCGCAGATATAGGGAAGACATAGTGGCCATTCCATGTCTGCTTGGCCAACTTGCGTCGTTCTGATAACAAAAGGATAGCGAGGTAATTGCACAGCTCAAGGACCGTTTGGCCGATTATTTTCCTTCTTTCCCTCTAATACGGTAATCTCTCTGTCCTTTCGTATCTCATTCTCACGTTTGGAGATTTAAATGAAAATTTTGTGCGTAACATTTATAACGTTGTAATAAAATCCAATATTTTTATTAGCATCCTTTTCGCGAAGAATAGAGAGATGAATTCCGTAGGCTGAAAGATAAACACGCACATACGTGCGAGCGCCTTTCGCATGGTTTGTGGAGGAATCGTGTCTTTGATATTGAGATGCAGGGTTTCAATAAAAGAACAAATAATTTCCATGTTATTGAGCCATAGGAAGGTGGAAGGGAATTTTTTAATAACAGTGCTCGGGGATGAGGCGATCGCAGAATGAAGACTGGTATGCCGCGAAGACACTGCCTAAGGAATCTCTGACCCACTTCGCGATTCTGAGCCAATATTTTTCTATTCTCTTGAAAATTCCTCAGAATGCACAAAAGATTTCTGTAAAAGCCATGAATATTCCCACTATGAGGTAAGATATACGCGAGTCAGGAAGGCAAATAACATACGTATGCTCATTTAAATGATTTAGCCTTTTTCTTACTAAAAAATAAATTATGCATATGATATAAATTTAAATTTATATACTATATTTAAATCTTTAAAAATGTAACAACATGATTGCATATTAAATCCATAGTGAATATTATTTTATAATTATTAAATATTAATGAATATTATTTTAATAATATCTTTATTGATTCTTGGTCAAAAAGTTTTTGTGTATAAAGTTTTAGAAAAGTAATAAAAAGTTACCATAAGAAACGCAAGAAAGAGTATATAACTTTCCATCACCAACTACGTTTAAAACAACAAAAAGTAAAAAAAGATAAATTTAATAGTAATAAAAAATTATGAAGAAAGTTCTTTTATTTTTTACTTTGAAACTAATAATTCACATTTTTCTATATTAATAATATTATATATATTTACATATATACATATTAACTTTAGAATCAGAATTGCATTCTTGATTGTACATATATTAACGATAAATACGTCACATTATTTCGATTAGTCATGACAACCCTAATTTCGATTCGAATATTAACTGACTGAGAAATTACTTTGTACGCGAGTTGAAACAATTAGCATTCGTATCTATTAATAAATCCTTTTTAACATTAAATCATAGACGGTGCAAAATACATTTGATATTTTTGATAAAGAATAAGTTGAACAGTAAACTTTTATTTATCAAATCACTATGAAGAAAAAAGAATAATATTGATTAATACAATATCTATAACTTATTATGTAGGAAAATCTTTTCAAAAAATTTTATAAAATTATTAAATGTATATATCTTTTCCTATACTTTTCTTCATATATATACATATATATAAAAGTATATGATGATTAAAAGATAAAATCAAACAATCAAAAGAACTGCATTCACTTTACAATTTAAAAAAAAAACGTAGTAGTTTTTAACTTAAAATAAAAACAAAAGATTTTAAAAAATTACGGAAAAATGAGTTCTCAATAATTATCATTGATACATTTTCAAAAGAGTCTCATTTCTTTTCAAGAAATTCTAACATTCAAAAAATATGAATATAAATATATTATATTCGAAAAGAGCCATACATGAAAACCATACATAAATATAAATAAAAAAAATTAAATTTTATGAAAAAGTACATTTTAAAAGAAGAAAAATAATGAGGAAAAATGTGATTGAAAGCAAGTTTAACATTTTTTATTCAAACGGAAAAATATAATCTGGCGAAAAAGCGAATGAGAAATTAAAATTAAAATATTTGAAATCAAATGTAAAGTAGAATGCAAGAATGATATAGGATACGAGCTGCATTTCTATTTAAAATCAGTGAATTAATTTTTATTCAAGATATCACAGATAAAAATTATTATTTGATAATTCTAAAGAATAATTTATTTTGGAAAATAAACTGGACTCGGTCTCTTTTGATATTTGTATATATATTTGTAATACCAACATTATACCTTTACAACTGATTTATAAATAATATTTTATAAGGATTAATTTGAATTAATTTAAATTTCAGTCCTTATTTTCTTCGTTTATAATCAAATATTGCTTTTTCTCAAGATAAATGTAATAATATAAAGACATAAATAATAATACGAAGATTTAGAACAATTTAAGATTTTATTAAATATATACGACCCGAAACGTTTTGTTTTGCGTCTATGATCCCTCGATTTTAATTCTATTAAGAAATCTGAAGAACTAAAACTCTCTCTCTCTCTCTCTCTCTCTCTCTCTCTCTCTTTCTCTCTCTTATATATTATTTATTTTACTATAATTATCTTCTGAAAGTGTACAATATTTAGCCGAAAATAACGGCTAAATAAATAAACGAAAATTCGTAAAACTTTAATGTTCTAAAAAAACATTAAAAGTTTGATTAAAACAAAAATAAAGTTCCATTAAATATTTAATCAAAATTATTTCAACATGCTTCAATGTTTAAGATATATCATTAAACAGAATAACTACCTACTAACGAAATATTAAAAACTAACTTTAGTTTAAAAAAATATATTTAAAATAATAATATATATTTCTAAGCTATTCAAACATTTTTGTAATACTAGATATTGTTTCGTTTAAAACATACACATCTATTATAAACAATTACATTTATCTATTTAATATTTTTGTTTTATAAATATCTCTAATATATCAATAATTAATTATTTAAAATATATAAATTATAGAGATACTGGAATAATATCCACATTTTTAAATATCTTTACAAATCGATTATAAAGATTACTGATATTACACATGTATGTAAATGTCAAAAGAGACCGATTCCAGCGTAATTTTTCGAAGTTGCCTATTTATTCACTCCGTATGACAGGAAGAAGGGTGAAACGAGTGACAAGTGGTAGGGAAAAGACAAAAGAGTGAGGATATACCGACCGATGTAGTCCTGCAGATGGCTCCATTAACGGATTCGCGGATAATCTACAAAAATATTGCGCCCGGCAACGGAAGTACCGTGCTTCCGTGCGGGAAATACGGAAAATTCGGGTCGAGAGGGCCCTTCTGCCGTCGTTCGCTCGCAATTTTTTCCCCTTCTATCCGCGAGGGAGAGAGGAAACGGGAGGAAAAAAGCGGAATAGAAGTGGAAAAATAGGGAATGGGTCCACTTTCCTCGCGGATGAGAACTCGCGTCTAACCCACTCTCTTTTATTCACCACGCCATCACCGTTTCGCTACCATCTCCTTTCACCAAAAGCTTCGCTGTATGCAATCTCGTTGTATAGCTCCCTCTCACTCGACCAGATTTTTGAATCTACGCATTGCTGCAGACTTATGAATCTGTGATGGATTTTTCTGATATTCAGAGAAAAGAGATGCGTATTTAAAAAATAATTAAAAGCTTCTCAAAGTGAGAGAGAGAGAGAGAGAGAATATTAAATGTAAAAATTATTAAACTTTTTGCTTTACCTTTACTAAATATATATCATTGACTCCTTCATCGTAATTTTATTAAGAAGACATATACGTATAATAAAGATAATAAAATATATAATAAAGATAATAAAAGGAAAGGACACGAGGCTGCAGTGAAAAAAACCGAGGGTGGAAGAACTTGTCGAAAAGGCAAGCGACATAAAAAAGCAGGGGAAGATATAAAGCGAAGGGAAGAGAGGTTCGGGGAGGAAACGGGTGATCTGAGGTAGAGAGGAGGGATCGGCGCTCTGTGCCGAGGATAAGAATTTGCATAAACCGCCCATTAAGTCGCGGGTGGTTTATTGAAAGCAGCGGTGGCGTTTGTAGGTGTGAGTCGAGATGGCTCTGGAAGGAAGATCGCTTAAAGGAAAGTAATAACGTTTGTTGGGCGAGCGAGAGACGGTGGCGCGCCCCTGCCCCCGCTCGTCCCTTTCCGTCATCCGGCTGTTCCGCCGCCGACTGTGGCGAGGGCTGAGAACCCGGCTCCGGATACGAGGCGTTATTAGTTCCGTATTCGAAGGTCTTTGCCGGAGCGCGCGAAGCCAGTCAAGGTCTTCTTCCTTTATCGCGCGCACCGACCCCCGTCACATCGGTAGCTCGGCATCAGACACGATGCAATTAACGCCCCGTAGTGTCGGGGGAGAGGGTAGGGAGTAGGGGGAGGGGACTTACACCTAAGAAGTGTTGCGCCGAAATTTCCGGTTAATCCCCCTTTACGCGAACATAAAATGTTCCGCCGAGACATTTACTCTCAGCGCTCATAATATAAAATCATTTGTGAAATTCTAACTTCATCTTTTGCCTGATATCGAGAGAATGCGATGAGGCTAACGTGAATGATGTGAATTATTTACAATTTGAAATGTTTATTTTTTTTTAACTTGTAATAATATACTTCTATATACATAGAATCATTCTTAAAATATCATTTTATTTGTGCGATGATAAAAGTCTGAATTTTATAAAGCTTTGCTTTTTGTACGCATCATGTTTCATTACGTATGTCTTGGTAGAGGCAACATTATAATTATTATACAGTTGTTTGATGAAAACCAGGTAAAAATAAAAATCTGCGAAAGAACGGGAAGAACTATGACATAAAAGGAGGAGAAAACAATTTATGTTAATTAACGGTAGCTTTGGCTCTAGTTCCGTCAAACAAAAATAATGTGTGTGTGATGGCCTTCGTTAAAAAACGCTCGACATCCTTCGTTATAATTTCAGGACTAACGTCGCACAGTGCGCCTGTTCTTTGATCATTCCACGGCAAAGCGCTCATTATATATATCTTTTAAAATCGCGCGTCGAAACTGTGCAATTTAACAAATATAACCAGAGCGTGCAAAAAGCAAAGTGTTTTACCGTGAACGAGAATATAAGAAAAATAATTTTACGACACAATAAAGTATAATATTAAATCGCTATACAACTATGGAATTTTACGTATCACTCGCTGAACAATCTCTAAATAACAATCTGCAATTTCAAATTAAAAGTGCATATTACAAAGAACATTTTCGAAATCGGAGCAGGTATCATTCGAATTAAACAAAAACCGAATTCGTCATTAGAAACCGGTATTTAAATAAAAGTTTTACATAAAACTTTGTTCGTTCACGGAAGAGTTGAAACTTTCAATAAAAAATATTGGTATTTCCCGACAGACCCGAAAGAAACGATTTATGCATTCAAAAGATTTAAAATATTTTATGTATACATATGTATAAAGTATATTTATTTTATATAAAAATATAAAATGTAGAAGTAATAACCGGTAATCTTTGAAATAATTCAAGCTGCAGCTTATATATCAAAATTTATAGAATCGGTATAACTTATATTTTATTTCTGCAAACCAAAGACAGAATCATGAATCAAACGAATGGATTTTTAACTTAAAATTATTTATTTATAATAAAAGAGAGCGAACATATAAAATAACTTTAAGATATCCGAAAGTTTATTAAACTAAAAAAATGATTAAACTAATAAATAATAAGATCGTGTCTTTTAATAAATGTTTATACATCAATATATCTATAATATATCTTTAAAATGAAGGATGTAATAAAGTAATAAACATTCAAATAATGCAAAAATAAAAAAGTAAAAATTGCTCCTGTGCGATACGGAATAATATTCGCTAAGGTATTTCAATCGCATTTGCCAGTGCGGATAAACATTACTTCAAATATGTCGAAATTCCTTATTGATAAAGAAGAGTGAGAGATAGATAAAGAGAGAAAGAGAGAATTCTAAACCGATGAAAATTCAGAAGAAAATGCGACTCACAAAGTAAAATGCACAAGTAAAGCAAATGGATTACTTCGATAGGATGTTGACACACATGGAAAATATCGAGAGAAACATACGCAAATGAAACATGCGAAGATAAAGAGAGAATGTGATATCGATAGAAACAGAGAAAGAGAGAAAGGGAAAGATGGAGGAAAAAAGGGAAAAGGTCTACGACTGGACCGGTCGAATCGCGAGAAAGGAAACGTGCGAAAAAGGAATCTCCTCTACGTCGGAATCGGTAAATTTAGATGCGAGAGGAAGAAAGGGGTCGGAGGATATGCCAACGACGGGATGAAATGCATCAGGCATGCGGCTCAGGCTTCGTTAGGCCACCCCTGTGTCTTTCTTTCTCGGCTCTTCACTGTACATGCTCTTACTTCTATCGCCTTTGGCAATTTCCCAGAAGAACTCTTTGAGCAAGGAAAAGAGAAAAGGCATGCCTTTGCCTGCGCGTATCGCCGTACATGTATTAGTAAGAACAGTATGTGTGATGTATAATATATCTATCGAGTATTCATAGATTCCGTACATCAAACTTCGATAAAATAAAATTAGTTATTATAATAATTTTAAAATACGTGAGAAGAAATCAAAATATTAAGTTATATCAAAGTAGTACTAAAGTAATTAAAAAGATTCGTCAGAAGTATAAAGAGATTAAATGCTACTGAAAATCAAATAGACATAAGAATATATTTCTAACAGATGTGTTTTAGAATCTTATTCTGAAATTAAACTATAAATTAAAGAACAATGTTAAATTCATATTTTATATCCCTTTTTTATATGTATATAACCTGTTGAAAAATTATTTTGTAAAAAATAAATAGTAAAGAGACTATTGTAAAAAATAACGACGAAGAAAGTTTCATCGAAAAGCAAAATGGCGTATATCATACATGCATCGTGACTGTATTATGAATTACCCGATACATACTGCGTACGTCAGCTGTTAGGACAAACGAGTTCGACCTGGCTCGTGGCTCACCGAGTATTTGCCTCGAGGCGAGGATATGGCTAACGCTCGACGAATTTAGTTTTGGGGAGAATTTATGTTTTCGCCATTGGCGCGAAATGGCTCGCACCAACGCGCTATCCGCGCACAAGTTTCTCGCGAGTAAAGTGCGAAACGTAGGGAGCGAGGGAAGGGGATGAATCGCGGAGAGCCCGGGGAAAAGTTGTGAATTTCACGAAAACAGCTCCCCACATTTGTATGTGTGTACGTGAGCACGCGAGGAATTAATGGTGATACTTTTTACAATCCTTCCTCCTCATTGTGAGTGCCAGCATTATTTCGCACAATGCGTTTTACAAAGTACATGTGAATTATTTTATAATGTTCCTTGCTGTAAGCAACATAATTTCGTAAAAATAGAATGTCTTATGCAATTGATTGAACGTGTCTTACGTGATTGAATTAATTTTTTCTAATGCGAAAATTACTTGAATGATTAAAACAAAATTATCAGGAAAACGTAAACAACAAGGCAAGTTAGTGTATAGATATATATGTAAATTATTTATTATATTAAGTATTCGATGTTGTTTTTATTCAATTATCTTTCTCATTTTTACTTTACGAATTTTTACAAAATATTCTCTCTCTGTTAATTATTAATTTAGATATCCTCTCTGAAATCACAGAATAAAAATAGCATTAAGAAAATAAGAAGAAAATTTTTCCATTCTTTTTTTCCTCTCAACTCTCACTCAATCATCTGATTCATATCAACCATATTGTCTGGAATAATTAAGATGATTATCAAAAATTCTATGTTTTCTTCCTCTTGATTTTATCCTATAATTTTATTTTTTAGAGTATTTTATTGTAATACATATTTAAATCCTAATTGTATGAGATGCTTCGTGAATATGATACGAAAAAAACAGTACTCAATAATTATGCTGATATCATCTCTTATACTAGAAAGATAATATGAATTAGCAAAAGAAATAAAAAGATGGCAAAATCTTTTATATAATTCCGAGCCAAGAAAACTTTATCCAAGTTAAGATGATGAGAATTGGCAGTGGGGGAGGGGGATACGTATACACACAAACACTTATATATCTCCAATGCTTTCTATATTATCTGAGCCGCGAATTTTATTCCGCTTAACTATCAGCGTAATTATGACATAAATTTTGAATACGGACAATTATTTTACGCCAGTAGTAATGCTTCGAGGATTTGCTGCCGACGATGCTTTCCTGATTCTTGCGAAAGGGATTTTCAGGATGGCATTGGACAGAGAAGACGCGAAAGAGAGAGAGAAAGAGAGAAAGTAGAGGGTGGCAATTTCCAGTTATAACGGCTAATCCGTATTTCATCGCCTAAACGGCGCTCGTTCGTCTTCGTTCCTCTGCGGTTGAGAGAGCCGGGATGGAAGTCGGAGTCGAGTCGCAGTAAAATATAATTGGGTTTCGAGGATTATCCCGCGGGCGAGATAGATCTCCGTGCGACTGGTTCCACTGGGCGGGTGTTCCCTTTGCCCCCGCGGATCCTCGGGAAGCTCATCACCCGTGGGAGTGCGGCTCATTTAATTCCTAAATAGGTTGATTGCGCGTTATACTAATCTTGATTAATTATATCTCGTTGGATTCACTAGATCTGTTCTAGGAATACCGATCATAATCTTTGAAATCAATCATTATAGATTTCGAAATCAAGTTACCTGAAATAATAAAACACTAATATTATAATCATTATACTATTCTATCAATCTTATCTTCTCTTCCGCAAAATTATTGAAATTGGCTGTAGTAAATATTTCCGTGCTTGATTTGACATTGAAGGGATTAATGCGATTAACAATACGATATATGAACGTGGGTAGAACAGATAGATTGTTGAATTAAAATTTGATGCCTTCTATGACCTTTCATCTCAATGCAGTGCATTGTAATTGCGCTCTTTCTTCTCGTTACTTGCGCATATACTTTCTCCGTATATCTTTGCCCGAGATGTCAACCACTAGTCAGAAAATGTACAGTGATTGTCATTTTTGGCAATACAATATATTTTATTACTAACATTGTTATTGCATTGCTTTTATATTGTTAATAATGCTTTTGCATTTTTAGTATTCCTATTATTATATTCCTATTATTATATTGTCAATATTGCCAGCACTGCCGAAATAAAAAGTATTTCTAATGCATATTACCTTTTTCTTATATTGATAGTACGATTTCAATTCATATTTTTCTTAAACATGAATTTCTTAAAATTATTATAATATTTACTATATTGCCGAAACATATTCCTGATAAAATGTTATAATGATTGCCAGGGATTGACCCCTCGAATTCTTCCGTTAAGCAGAACTTTTTAAAGAATTTAATTGCTATTATTATATGTGTATGTTTAATACAGTACCGTCTTTTGTAATTTATTTTGATATCTGTATTATATTTTTTTTTACTGTTCAAAAAACTTCTACCGTGAATTTTAATTATTCAATAAACTGTGTACTCAAAGTTACATTTAACTGCGGACAATTTGTAATCAGGACTATCACAAAATCTTTTATTAATGTGTATTTTGATTATAAATCAAAATTATTATAGTTAAATTGTTATTATTATTATTATTAAATCTTATATTCTTAATTTGAATAATCTGAATATACTTTGCTGTGAATCAAACTGATTTTATCGAAGTGACTTATGTCATTTTGTATCGAATATTACCACTTTCAACATTTTGAGTCATTATTCCGATAATATATATTTCATCTATACCATAAACTTATAGTATAATTATAAATTTATTTCTTTTTTAAAGAGAAAAAGTACTCCACAAATACTCCATTTTGTTATCATTTTCCTTGAAATTTTTTCTATATCCAACTATACATTTAATAAATCTTTCTTGCGTTAACATCGTATCTGCTTTGCACCATAGATTATGTATTAATGTATATACATAAATATGAAAAAAGAAAGGACTAAGATGCAAAAATATATAGGTAAAAAAAAAAATAAAAAAAATAAAATAAAAATTATTGGATTAATTAATAGTATATAATCTAGTTGCAATTATGTGCGCAATATATATCATCAAGACATCAAATTATTATTTTTCAATACTTTATTATCAAAATGTCATCAAAAAATCTAAATATTCGATTATTCTTAAAAATTCCACATCTAAATACAAAAATTCCTGCCGGGTTATTTAAAAAATTTTTATACTTATTCACAATTTATATTTATCCATAGTGTCATAAATTATTGATTATTGATACAACAGTACCAAATTAATAAATTTAAAAGGTGTATTTTAATTAATAATTTAACAATAAATTAATTTAACCCAAAAATGTAAAATATTTGTCGTAAGCATGTACTATAATTTCGTATATCTGAATTTAAAAGTTTTTCCATGGTATACATTTTCCTTATTATATGCAAAAGTATATAAATTATTCAAAATAAATATATAAATTATTCAAAAAAAGTAAGTTAATAATACTCAATTTTCACTCTGTTTCACTTACTCGTTTGGTATGTTAGTCCAAGGAAATTCGTCAAGTTCCCCGTCACAGCGATGTTTCTCGAACAAATGCTTTACGAACATGATACCATTTTTGCCTTGAATCTCATCACATTTCTTACATTTATATATCACTCCTAATTTCGGGACCTTACAATAATCGCCAGCATGCTTTAGTATCCCTGATTTAAGTGGCATCCAGTTCTTTTCATCAACTCCATGCTTATCTTTTAAATGTGATGTCATTTCAGGCGAAGCTTTTATGAATGCTTGTTTTCTAATCTCCGTACCCTGAATAGGCATTACATTCATACAACATTTGCATATTACTTTTGGATTGAACATGTTACCAGTTGACTGTACTGTTTCATAATAATCATCCCAATTTATTTTTGAACTATCAATCTCTTTAATCAGTTTAAAAGCTATCTTATGACAAATATCTGTTTCACAACGTATATGATCAAATAGAAATTCTTCTATATGTATGATAGGCCTCTCATATTGATCACAAAGACTACACTTTGCTGTACACATATTTTCTAACGTAAAATAATTCCAGTTCCACGCCATGATGTCCGTTATGTATCACAGTTCGTGTATTACTAAATGCGAAATAAGGATTATATCGAGCAAGAGTGTACGAAGAATATAGAAAGTGTGTAGAAAAAAGAAGGAAAGGTCGCGGTAAGATGTATGATTGTTTGTATGAATGTAAATATTGGCTGTCGAAATCTGCCTAACTTGCCTGTTTGCCTGACTTGTGTTCGTTTAACAATATTATTTTATGATAGGTGAAGGAATTTTCATAAAGGACATCAATATTTTTATGTCGATAATTAAAGTCGTTAAAAATTACATTAGATATCCTTAAAACCTATGTAATATATCTTTAAAATTTATGTATAAATTTATATACTTTGTTACTGAATATGTTATTAAATTTTTAACTGGAATTTTTTCACAATCTGCATTCAAATTAAAATTAAAACAATAAGAATGTAAGCAGGTATCAAATTTTTGAGATTCGATATTATATTTTCAATTTAACAATTTTTCTTTAAGCATTTTATATTATTAATATGCAAAAATTGTTATTTTATTAGAATTTTTAGTTAAAATAGTCACAAGAACTCAAATATTTAACTTTAACTTAATTATTATTCAAATTAAAAAATTTTTGCCCGATTACTTATATGTTCAGTTCTATATTTTTTGGTTTTAGAAATTATTATTATATTATTTATAACCATTATTTATAATTATTATTATATTTGGTTATATTTAATTCACAAATAAACGACAAATTTTTTAATTATTATCTGGATAAAACATTAGCTCAAAAGGTAAATTAGAACGAGTTTGATTTTAATACTTATAACTTTTGTTAAATACAAGTGCGATATTTTTCGAATAATATTTGTGAAGCAAATGTTATTAACATCTGAATTTTATATGCTCGTTTATGTACACACACACGAAGCTAGAAAGCCCTTAGCATCTGAATTTAAGCATATATCGTAATATATATCCTGTTTCTACAGTGTACATCTGAGATAAAATGTCAAGTATAAAAAGTCCTATATCATTTTCCAAATAACGTAAAATTTCAAAATATTAATTAAAGAAGATCGGCCAATGAGTGCACGATCCGCTTGGTTAGAGTGCATGAGGTGCAGATGTCAAAGACAAGTGTCGCATAGCAACGAAAAGACAAAAGTCGAGGTACGCCCGACCAAACTTTTCATTACAACTTGACCCTCGTCGCTATTACACGTAGAATCTTACTTCTCATAGAATAGTCACTGATTAGGCCCTTATTAACCGATCTCTTTTAATTAATATTTCGAAATTTTACATGATTGTTTAGAAAATAATGTAGGATTATTTAGTTTAACGAAATTTACTCTTGTATATTTTTAATAAGACATTTTGGGACTGTCAGATACCCTGTATGTACATGTATTATATTCCCATATTTAGTTATAATTAAACATTACAGATTGAAAAATTAATCTTGTATTTGTAATGAAAGATTTTACATTTCCATCTCTTTCCTTCTTATCGATATCTAAAAAATGAGTTTATCAAAGATTCTGTATACAGGAGATTGTTATATACTATTTACTGATTAATAAAATGATATCGGCATTGTTTAAATATTTAAAATTTGTTTATATTGGAACAAGATTATTTCCTGTACTCTCCCTGTATTTCTCGCCCTTCTCCCCTTCCCCTTCCTTTTCCCCTTCTCTTTTTTCTCTCGATTTTTCATATATTCAGGTACTCTAAAATAATCTCTGTATGTTCGCCGTATGTTTAATGTATAAATTCTATTATAAATATCACGTCATGTTTTATGATTGTCTGGTACGTAATGTGAAATATCCCTATATTTTCAACTGTATTTTCTTCTTAGCATGATATTTGATTTGTGCTACAAATTATACATTATTAAATAAAAGAAACCATCCAACAACGAGTATAAAAGTTGAATTTCTTATATTGCTTTTAATACATATAATCATTGCATACATTAATATGTTATTTGAACAGGTAAAAATATAAGATATAAATATCCACATTTTAATCAATATAATACTCATATAAAAATTGCTCCTACGAACACTATAATGATAGATTCCTGTTACATAATTTTTTTGAATATAGAATTGATTTTTTTAAATAGTGAACATATAAAAACTTCATCATATACTTGATGCAATATCTAGTACATAAATAAAAAATTTATATTTGCATGAAAGCGCTTTGTGTGCGAGTGTTGTTTTAAAATTATTTTATGTTATGTTAAAAACGCAAGATATATAATTATGTATCAAAACATTAAAATTCTTTCGTTAAGCGGTGATTATGCAGATATACGAAGCCACTTCCGATTTAAATAATTTTCACATATGTTGTCAAGATCAACTCTGAATAATGTTATAAAGATTTTAGCCTGTGCTCGTTGTTTATTAATAAATTATTAACCAAAAGAGTTTAATGAATATCACACAATTATACGTCATAGAATGGTTATATGACATGATCCACAAATTTTAGTGAATTTTCTTAATTTTACATAATCGATAAACCGATCAGATGCTTTCTTTCAAATAATGACAGCTATGTATCCTATCAACGAAAATCTAAATGAATTATAAATTACAATAAATAAACATTTATGCTACTTCCTATAATTATTATTCTTTATTTTAAATACATTTAATACAATTTAAAAATATCACAAATGTATGTGTACACGTACATACACACACGCGCGCGCGCGAGGAGTCCAAGGAGGGCCTCCCCTTCCACAACCATGCTGCCGTTAAGGATGCATTGCGAAGAATTGAGTCACAATGGATACATGCTGTAAGTTATAAAGCCAGGTCCACCTTGCCGACGGAATGGTTGCGCGAGGGGGGTCGAAAGCCTCCCTCACATCCCTCACGTATGTGTGTGTTTATGTGTACACATATTTGTGATAATTTTTAATTGTATTAAATTGTATTAAACTTTATATAAATTTAAATTTTATTAAATGTATTTAAAATTATTATTTTTTTCTATAACAGCAAAATAGGTATATGAAAAAAATGCATATAACTTTTTTAGAGGTTTTCAACGGCTTTATTTTTTGCTTAAAATTTTTTTTCTCAAATCAATATTTTCGGAAATAAAAAGAATTAAAATTCTGAAATTCTTTTGTTAATAACTTTTAAATAATCAATAAGCGCCAGCTAAAATCTTATAACATTACATGTATCTGATAACATTACTCAGAATGTTGACCTTGACAACATATGTGAAAATTATTGAAATCAGAAATGGCTTCGCATATCTGCATAATTACCCGTTAATCTTACAATTAGTCATTTAAATCAGGTTTAAACTGTATGTAAACTATAAGATAAAGATCGCGAAAGCTTATGATTTATCATGCTTCATGTAAATATTGATGCACAATTTTAATGTTGAAACTGTCTAACATTGTCGCAATCATTTTATGTTATAATACTTCTCATTATTATATACACTTGATTACAACTATAATCTAGATTTATAATTTTAAATTCGCAAGCAGGCAATATTATAGATTAAATATGGCACAATTATATAAAACAGTGTTATTTTATTTTTATGAGTATTTTATGTAATTTTTATATGTAATGCAATTATTGCATACATTAATATATGCGGGGTGTGAATTCAGTGCCAAAATTGATACAGCGGTTTTAGGACATAAAAACAAAATTAATACAGCGGTTTTAGGACATGAAAACAAGTCGAAAATGTTAATAAACATATATTCGAATTCGAACTTTTGAAGGTATTAGGTATTAGGTAATAAAGTTGTTTTCTTAAGACAATATAAATTGAGATAAATGTTGTTTAATGTTCTTTATTTTGTTTAAAGCATTACAAAAGATGCTCAAAAATTCTTTCGTCGACTTTGATACACTTTTAACACTGCTGCAGATGTCATTCGTAAAAAAATAAATAAATAAATCTCTAAATATTTTCCAAAATGCTCGAAACAATTTATTAATTCGTGCTATAAAGTGTATTGAAATCGATAGAAAAAATTTTAAGCATATTTTGTAAAGCTTTAAATAAAAAACATTAAACAACATTTATCTCAATTTATATTGTCTGAAGAAAGCAACTTGATTACCTAATATAACTCCAAAACCATTCGAATTCGAACATATGTTTATTAACATTTCCGACTTTTCATGTCCTAAACCTGCATCATTTTTGGCATTGAATTCAGGGACACCTAGTATCTATTAACGTATGCAACGATTGCATTACCTTTCTCTTACTGCTAGTATTATTTTGATACATATTTTTTTTAAACATGAATTTTCTAAAATTATATTTACTGTATATTTACTGTACTGCCGTAATATATTCCTGATGAAATGTACAATGATTATCAGTGGTTGATAGTTCTTTGAATTCTTCCGTTAAACAGAATTTTTTAAATGAGGATTAAATTGCTATTATTATATATGTATACTTAATGCAGTATCGTCTTTTGTAATTTATTTCGATATCTCTATTATATTTTTTATTGTTCAAAAAACTTGAGTTCTGAATTTTTATTTATTCAATAAACTGTGTACCCAAAGTTACATTTAACTACGGATTACTTGTAATAATCATTGTCATTATCACAAAATCTTTTATTGATGCGTTTTGATTCTTATAAATCATGATTATTATTGTTATTGTTAAATTATTATTATTATTAACTCTTATAATGTTAACTATGTGAGAATTCAAAAGCATGCAGATATCAATAAAGAATAAACAAATCATTTTAATGGCAATACAGGTCAAGTGTCGACTTTATAACACAGTTATTGATTATATAAACAAATAAGTATGGAACAAATTACAATGAAAAGTTTCCGATCTTATTTTTGGGCCATCCTCAACGCAATAATGAAAACTATAATGAAAACTGAAATTCTAATTTGTGACATATTTATTTGTTTGTATAATAAATAACTATGTTATAAGATCGACACATGACACGTATTGTCATTAAAATTGATTTGTTTAATTTTATATTTCGTGTCTTATATTTTTAATAATAATAAAGATTGATTTTTTTCCAAAAAAGAATTACGTCAAATTGTTTAAATTTATGCATTTTCAGAAATTGCTAATTTGAATTATCAAATCTGAATATAGTATTTGCTGTGAATCAAACTGATTTACAAATACTTATAAATATCAAATATCAACATATTGCATATCTAATTAGAATATTTATAATATTTAGAATATTTATAATTGTGAGAAATAAAAAAAAACATTTAAAATTTTTGCGACTTTGTAAACGAATATACATTTAGAGACGATTCAAAGAAGATAATTCAGGAATATCGATAAAATTTATAATCATTTCTTTTATTTTGTACGTTTGATCTTGTAGATTTAATTGTTGAGAATATTTTTAAATGATAAAGATCGAATAAATGTTTTAATAAATTTAAGAATTACTTAAAATGTCTTCAAATTTCGACTTATTAATTGATTTATTAAAATGTTGAAATATCTATGTATTGCGCAAAAATCTTTTATTATAACTTGATAAACTTTATTGGTTAAATGCATTTTTATAATAATCGTAAAACCTATTATCATTTATTTTATCGAAGTGACTTATGTCATTTTGTTATCAAATATTACCACTTTCAATATTTTAAGTCATTATTCTGATAATATATATTTAATCTATACTAAAAACTTATAGTATAATTATAAATTTATTTCTTTTTTAAAGAGACAAAGTACTCCACAAATATTCCATTTTGTGTTATCATTTTCCTTGAAATGTTTTTCTACATCCAACTATACATTTAATAAATCTTCCTTGCGTTAACATCATATCTACTTTGCAACATATACCATGTATATATATATATATATATATATATATATATATATATATATATATATATTGTGTTTGAATTCAAAATCTAGATAAAGATAAAGATAAAAATCCGTAAATTTATCTTAGATGAGATAAAGATGATTGCTTTTACTTAATCTAAATGAAAGATAGAATTGCGATAATCTAGATAATTATCTGATTTGATTTTAGAAGACTATAAATATTGTAAAAAATGTGACCAGATTATAAATGGGATATTAAAATCATAAACACATATTCCTTCTCTTTTCTTAAAGAATATTTAAATAATAGCAAAATAAATGATGATAAATATTTATTTATTAATTTATATTTATAATATATTTACAATATATTAATAATATAATAATAATATATTTATAATATATTAATAATAATAAAAAAAATTTAGATATTTTAGATAGATTTTAGAAGCTTGTCTGGAAAACTTTTTGCATGAAACGTCATTTAAACATATTTTACATAAGATGACATATTTTCATCTAAGATAAAGATAAAGATACTTTGTATTTCTTCATCTAGTTAAAGATAAAAATAATCCATTTTTTTATCTAGATAATTTTATCTAGATCTACCAGCAAACACTGTATATATATATATATATATATATATATATATAACATAAATATGAAAATATATATAAATATGAAAAAAAATTTATTCAAACAAAAACGTATTAAAGAATATGAAAGCTGATATCAAAAAAGAATAAATTATATAAAAATGTTTAATTTTCATGTATAAATATAGATATTAATATATAATTATATATGTTTAAAACATTTTTTAACTTTTACAGTTGCTACTTTTATAGTTTGCTAATCCATAGCTCATAATTTCACCTATTAATAATTACAAAAGAATATATAATTATTACATAATTACAAATGTGTGTTAGAATAAATATTAGTAGAAACAGCTTTCCGATTCCTGCAGGATATTTTTGTGAATTAGAAAAAATTAATTCCGTTAAAACGTAAATCATCGGATCAATGAATATAAATTAATTGAATATTGTAATAAGCGTTTTTAAGTGTATAAAGGGAATAATTATAAATTAAACAGATTCAATATTATGCTTACGTAAAAAACGCTATTTTATTTATAAAATTACATCAATTTTACATTTCTTTCAATTAATGCGTCAATAAATTGATTATAAAAACCTAATATCGGTTTAAATATTTCCACACAATACGTTGAAAAATTATTTTTGTAAAATCAATAATAGATCATGTCATATAATATGTAATGTTACTTTAATTCTATGTCAATGTTTGATGTGGAAACGATTAAAAGAAGAAGTTACATTTCGTAAATTACTAGATATAATTGTAAATTTGTGTTACATTAATGCAGCTGCTAGTTTGCACTTTTCTGTCGATTTTGTCTATTACTATCACTCGAGTTGAAGAATGATTATAGTTATCAATGATTATAAATCCGGGACATATTTCCCTTGCACTTCTCACTCTTCCTAAAGTTATTATATTTATAATTATAATATTAATTATTATAAAATTAGAACACTAGAAACAAAATGAAAAATATATTAATTGTGTTTCATTTTAGTGTTACTTTTGACTTTATAATAATAATAATAATCTTAACAATAATAACTCTACAAACTCTGTATAAAGCAATTAAACTATGTAATTTATAATTTTTATCGTTCTGAGCATCTTATGTTTCGCACACGTGTTACAACAAAAATTAATACAGTAATTACTCATCATAAATGCATCACTTCTCTCACTTATTTTTTTAGGTAACGTTTTGAAAACCTAATATCTGTTTAAATATTTTTCCTTACAATACATTACAATACAAAAAATTATTATTAAAAAATTAAAAATAGGATATGTCATACAATATGTTATTTTAATTCTTTGTCAATGTTTGATGTGGAGACGATTAAAAGAAGAAGTTACATTTCGTAAAATAATAGATATGTAAATTTCTGCATTACATTATTGCAGCTACTAGTTTGCACTTTTCTGTCGATTTTGTCTACTACTATCTCCACATTTTTTGTCTCATAATTTCTCTAGACTTCTCGAAGAAACGTAAGACGCTCGAGTTCAGGAATGATTATAGTTATTAATGATTATAAATCGTCCGGGACATTTCCCTTGCACTTCCCACTCTTCGTAAAGTTATTACATTACATACTGTTCTAATTTTATAATAATTAATATTATATTTATAATTACAATATTAATTTTTATAGAATTAGAACACAATGGAAGATATATTAATTGTATGTATATATACAATTAACAATTGTGCTTTATTTTAGTGTTACTTTCGACTTTATAATAATAATAATAATGATGATGATAACAATAATAACTCTATAAACTCTGTAAATGTATCAAGCAATTGAACTATGTAATTTATAATTTTTACCGTCTTGAGCGTCTTACGTTTCGCACACGTGTTAGAACAAAAATTAATATTACTCATCATAAACACATTACTTCTCTCATTTACTTTTTTATGTAACGTTTTGAAAATCTAATACCGATTTAAATATTTTTTCTTACAATACGTTACAATACAAAAAACTATTTTTACAAAATTAATATTAAAACATGTCATACAATAAGTAATGTTACTTTAATTCTTTCGATGTTTGACAAATGGAAACTAGATTAAAAGAAGAGTTATATTTCGCAAAACAATCGATTCAATTATAAATTTGTGTTACATTAATGCAGGTTAGTTCACATTATTCGGCCGATTTTGTCTGCTATTCCCACTCCTTTTATTTCGTAGTTTTCTCTAGACATCTCGCGGAATAATAAGATGCTCGAGTTCATGAATGATTATAGTTGTAAATCGTTTTGCACATATTTCCCTTGCACTTTTTATTGTTTCTAAAGTTATTATAATTACTATTATAATTATAATTGTTATAAGTATATATTATAAAATTAGAATACTAAAAAGCATACACTAAAAAAAAATATTGTTGAATATTGCTAAAAAACGTAAGAGATGACCCATTTGAAATTTGAATAAACTTTTATACATCAACAAATTTGGTTAGTTATTTATTTGAACGTATCGGACAATATATTTAATTCAGCAAAAAAAGCAAAGTTTTTCAGTGTATTAATTGTATAGACACGATTAAAATTCGTGTTTCATTTCAGTGTTACTTTTGACATTATAACATAATAATAATAATCATAACAATAATAACTTTACAAACAATGCATGGAACGATAAAATTCTATCTGATTTATAATTAATATCGTTCTAAACATCTGAACATCTGAACGTTTCGCGAACAATCTAGATGTTGTCAAACAAAAGAAGTAGGAATGGCAATAACTAAAATCGGCCAAAAAGTGTTAACCGCAGGCTAGCATTAATGTTACAACAAAAATTCGATATAACTCTAATATCTTAGACTATATTATCTATAGACGCAATTCTCTCACTTTTTTTTCAAATAACGTTTTACAAATCATTAAATTTATGAAAACAAAGTCAATAATGTACATGTAACGATATTATTAACGGACATAGTTTAAGCTCCTTCAAGATTTGTAAGTTTATTTGAATTATATTAAGAATTGTTTCGGTGTTTTCATTAAAATAATCTGCAATCATATCGATAAGAGAGTCTTTGCCTGTATCTTCATTTAAATGTTAGTTACACGATTTGGAACTAGAGGTCGAATTTGACAGTTGACTTAATGTTGCTTATTGTAGCAATATCGATAATTATCTTTCCT
>JAPIVC010000401.1:202500-271133 GCA_030586385.1 Camponotus fellah | reverse complement strand
GCATCGCCGATACCAGGACCGTCTAACGATCGAATGAATACTGAAACGAGAGCGACGAATCGCGACTTCGCGCCAACGACGACGAATCATCCGTATACAAGCGAGAAAATATACAGGAAGGTAAAGTAGCGCATTATTATAAAAAAGGTAGATTACACACGCGATATCATTCGTCGACTAAAAGTGCAGATAATCGTATGAAGTATTTAGACGCGGACAACGAACCGTGGATAGATGCGGATACTCATATGGAGTGTTTAGACGCGGACATCGACAGCGACGGCGAACCGTGGATAGATTGGACGACGAATCGAATGGTGTGGAAAAGACGTCCTCAACCGACACTTTATGCGAATTAGCGATCCAAGCTTTTTTAAAGAACCGTATTGTTTTGGACGATTCGGATATCAATACTTTACCCGCAGTCTTACAAAAAGATATATGGGACGCTTGGAGAAAGCTGCTAAACGCGGAAGTCGCACTGATACGTACGCGAGGTTACGCTACAAATTGGGAAAGGTGGTATTACAACGTCGGTGGAATTTTTGTGAAACAGTTTTTAGAATTAATTTTTTACATAAAAATAATTATTTTTTGTAATAGCTACTTTTTGTGAGACGGTTTTTAGTTAATTTTTTACATAAAGATAACTATTTTTTGTAATAGCTATTTTTTATGAGACGATTTTTAGATGAACTCGACTTTTTTTCTTTACTTTTTTTTAAAAGGTTTTTTAGGGATTAATTTTTAGGGATATCACTTCTTTTTGTATAAAAAATTATGTATTTTAAATTTAATTTTTCATAATTATTATTTTTCATTTATTTTTCATATTTATTAAACATTTTTTAAAATAAACCCATCATGATCCCCGTCATACTATAACAAAATGTGACGTTTTCGCTTGCTTACTATAGATATTTAAATATTATATGATTATTTTTTACAGATATTTAAGTTTAACTTTTCTTTAAAAGATATTTTTTAAGAATATCACTTTTTATGTATTAAACATTACATATTTTATAAATTTTTTATGAATATTATTTTTTTATTGTACATATTTATTATACATTTTTAATAAACCCCCCGTTATACTTTTTCAAAATGTGACGGTCTTTCTTGCCTACTACAGATATTTAAATTATTAATTTTATAATATTAGATATATTTATATATTACTTATTAGACATTCTTCGTAGAAAAAGTAAACAAACATTTTTGCCACCTCTAGGCCACTGTTTTTTCTTAACTTGAGCATCATTAACTTCGATCCAAATATTATAATAGATGTTCCTTCTCTGCACATACTTATATAATGGCCTTCATCAGTATCAGGGTTTTGAAAAAATATGGCATTTGTCACTTTGTACGTGTGTCCATCTATTAATATCTTAGTTGTTGGAATAGCACATAAATTAAAATCATATGTCACTTTCATTGATTTATCATTTTGTGATGGAGAAGATACTAAATGAATCACAATTATCTCTTTTGCCAATATTATTTCTCTTTTTAATAACATATTATTTTTTTCAGCACAATATTCACACGATTCGTTATGTAATTGAAACCAATGTGAGAAAGTAACATTTAACAAATCATTAAGATCATATTTTTTTTTCTTCAAATTATTAATAGGAATAGAAATAATAATATTATTATCAACAACAGTTTTTGTATTATCACAGGTTTTACACCGTCTTGTAGAAATTATTTGATTTCTCATGAGACTTTTTATGCAATCATTTTTTTCGCAAAGAGCCATAAGAAAATCAGATACATTTTGTTTTACGGAATTTGAAAAATATTCTCCTAAATATTGTCGTATTGAATTTGTACTTAGATTACGCACATCATTTTGATATCGACATACTAATGTACGTAAAACATCTGATTTTTCGCAATGAAACAATTGCTGTCTAATAATATTAAAATTTAATAAACATTGCAATACTGCATTTGCATAACATGAAATTTTATCAGTATTTTCGAAACCACGTATAATCCAAGTACTTCGCTCTATTTTTTCATCCGACTGTTGAATGGAAGTAATTATTTTTGATAACGCCCATAGAACATCTTTTACTTTCGGATAACGTCTTTCTGGAGGTATTATTATTTCTGTCGTTGGTTATGTACCGTCTTAGCCGGTTGTATTCAACAATAGCTTCTTCACTAGCTATTATTGACGAAGGATCAAAGTTAATTAAATGTAAACCATCTAAAGATGTTACTCGTGACAACGCAACGTAAACTTGACCACAATTAAATATAGAATTACCAATATCCATAATAGCACATTTCAAACTTAATCCTTGGCTTTTATGAATAGCTATACCATAACTTAGAGATAATGAAAACTGTTTTCTGATAACATATGCTCTATCCATCACCTCAAATTTAACGTTTACTCTTTCAATTAAATATTCTGCATCTGATGGTAAAAGAAGTTTAATCTTTTCTATGTTATTAGTAGACGAATCTTGTACAATTGAAATTACTTCAGTAATTGTACCATTTACGAGACCCAAACTAGCATCAATATTACGCCGTATCATAACTTTAGCTCCAATTTTAATCGTAATTTGTTTGGAAAGCCCAGCTGTTCTAGAATTATCATCATCATTGTTTGATAATACTTTTAATATTATCAAATATTATTTAATTTATTATTAAATATAAATGATATCATTGGTAATAAGAGTCTAGTGTGGTTAACGTTACACAATATTTTATTAAAAATTCAAAAAAGATATTCATGAATAGATATAAAATGAATAGATATGAATAGATATAATGTAATCGAATCGCGAACGTTTCGACCCTATTTTTGGGTCATCTTCAGCGCAACAAGAAGGCAGATTATACAATCAGGTTATTATAATAATTTTTAAAAAGTAGAAACAATAGTAAAGAATTAAAAAAAATTAAAAAAATCTTATAGTTGAAGCGGTGTCTCGTTATTAATGTCATTTATGTCTGTAGAGAAGTCAAACAATAACAGCAAATTAATAATATATAATTGAAATAAAATAAAAAGAACAAGTTAAAAAATATAAAAAAAATAATTAATGAAAGGTTCAACTTACTCCCAAACATCGAAAATGCTGGCCCAACAAAGGGTGGAGAGAGACCGATCATCGTCTCAAAAACGATAAGATTTGACAAGTACTCGGGACGGGCCGAGGTTCGTTTATAAAGGTGTCAAATCAAGTCAACACATGCGCAAATTGAGACAGTTATTTCAAATTACGAGAAACAAGAACACTCAAATTTTGATAAATTATTAACAATGTTCGAATAAATATCGGGTAAGCGTTCCGTATCAGTCTGCAAATTTATACCGTTAATTTGTCTTTTTTTAAAAAAGCACCTGGAAATCAATCTTTTATTTAGGAAAGGCTCATGATCTAAAATTTGTACGTCTTCCCAATTGAAATCGTGGTCAAAATTTATTCTATGGTTAGTGATAACCGATTGGGTGTTAGAATAAGTCTGATGTGACACCGATGTTCGTTGATTCTGGTATGCAGTTGTCTCTTAGTCTGTCCCACATAAGATGCGTCACATTGAATGCAGTTCAATTTATATATGACGTCCATGCAATCCAGAGTAGGAAGAGGATCCTTGTGGACTTTGATGTAATTCGTCATTTTATTAATACTGTAGTAAGACAGTCGAATTTTTGGATCTGCAACAGCGTCTTTAAATCGTTCAGAAATTGAGGAACGTAAGGTATGGTGAAATATGTAATGGAATTATTAACCTCTATGATCTGAGAATTATCAGCGTTATTCATTTTGAAAAAGAGGTTTTTTAGGCGATCACACCATGTGCGGAAAATGAATTGGAGAGGGTAACCATTACTCAGCAAGATATTAATAGCCGTTATAATGTTCTTAGAATGAAAAACCGGATGTGACAAACGAAAACTCTGTCAATTAAACCAATTACAGTGCCTCTTTTCTGGCATAAGGGATGTTGAGATGAGAAGTGCAGATATCTACCAGAAAAGGTGTCCTTCTGGTACCAATCAAAGATGACATAATTATTTCGTGACATCAAGGTTACTTCCAAGAAGTTGATTTTGTTATCCTCTCCAATTTCCATGGTAAACTGTAAACGAGGATGGAAGGAGTTGAACGTCAAGAGTATGATTAGCCACCAAAAGGGAGGGACAGCTAAAATTAAATCGTCAACATATCTCAAATAAAAGGGAGGAATAAACTTTAAATAGGAAAGCGCTTTATTTTCTAAGTCTTGTAAGACTATGTCAGCTAATATAGGGGGACAGGGGGGACCCCATCCGGGTCCCATATGATTGTTTATAAATGACATTATTAAACGTGAAAAAAGATGATTCCAAATTAATTTTATTGCTGAGAGAAATTCACACCTTGGTATGTCACAGTGTGAAGAGATATGATTCCATCTAGAAGAGACGCTATCAATGATTAAATCAATCGGTACATTAGTGAAAAGAGAAATAACATCTAAAGAGACCAGTTGGAAACCTTCTTGCAGATACACATTAGACAATCTCTTCACAACTATTGGACACATGGCTCGGAGGAACAGGAAAGCTTTTAATCATAATTTTATGCAAGTGTGTGGATAACTGATATAATGGACTTCTTATGGAAGAAACGATTAATCTGAAAGGGCAATTAGGTTTGTGAATTTTGGGTAACCCATAGGCCCTAGGAAAATTCCATCGCTGCAGTGGAGCGTCCTATAGGTAGAGGCTGAGACAAAATTCGAATTTTTCCATCTTTTTTAAAGTCTCGCGTAACCAACTCAATAATTTTTTTAACGGGGTTTCTGTCCACCAATGTGTAAGTATTGGTATCTCTCAGGATATTCTCGATATCGTTGACATATTTGTTTTTATCCAAAGCTACAGTAACATTGCCCTTATCTGCGCGAGTCAGAATTAAATTTTATTATTGCCGAGGAATTTTTTGTGGATTTTAATAGCCGACTAAGAGTCAAGGCCACTTCTTCTCACCAACGATAGATTAGGTAAATTATTAATGATGTTTAATGATCGGTTTCGGATAGTTAATTGGTTAGCCACCGAAAGCTTTCTCATGTTATTTTCAAAACATTTAATAAATTCTATGGTTAGCTTGTCGTTGTTATGTATGGGAAGACTGAAATTCTGTCCTAGTTGTAATAAAGATTGCACATCTTCAGGGATGACAATAGACGACAAATTAACAAGCCATTTCTTTTTATTAGAAAAAGGAAAAAATGATTGTTGTTAAAGGAATCAGAATCAACTTTAATTTCAACAGTGTCATTCAAGTAAACAGAAGGTATAGGAGGCTTAAAGGAGAATTTCATGTTGTAGATATTTCGAAATGTCCAGGTGTGGAGGAGAAATTGCAAAAATAATGTATAGAAAAATTGTTTTTGTTAGTATTATGTTTAGATTGTAGAGAAAGCTAAATTTTTTATTAAATTTGTTTCGTTGGTTATGGAAAAAGAAATGTAAAGTTCTCATTTGTTTGGAAAAGAAAGAGTTGCAGACGAACAACGGAACACGAGAATATATAAAATTTGAGATTCTATAAACTTGAGTATAAGCATATCTAGATAGAGCATAAGTATCGTCAATTTCAATTCGCAATAGTCTTTTAGCAAACGCATGTTTAAAGATTTTAAATTTATTAACGGATTTGCGGTGTGTGAAACCTTTGAATGTTTTGAAACAGTTTTCAATATGTGGTGGTGTGACATTGTTTACAATACATTTACGTAGAAAATCAATCTTGATCTTACAGTTAATAATTATTTTCTGAAATTTGATCCACTTCTTAAAAGAAAGAACAGTATCAGCTCCAAATGTAAATTTAATATTACTAAAGAACGAGTAAGGACGCATTTTTTCAACCAGCGTTACAATAAATTAGTTAAAGATGTCAGACTCAACAAATATAAAATTAAATATAAATAATATCATTGGTAATAAGAGTCTAGTGTGGTTAACGTTACACAATATTTTATTAAAAAAGATATTCATGAATAGATATAAATGTAATCGAATCGCGAACGTTTCGACCCTATTTTTGGGTCATCTTCAGCGCAACAAGAAGGCAGATTATACAATCAGGTTATTACAATAATTTTTAAAAAGTAGAAACAATAGTAAAGAATTAAAAAATTAAAAAATCTTATAGTTGAAGCGGTGTCTCGTTATTAATGTCATTTTGACGATGTCTGTAGAGAAGTCAAACAATAACAGCAAATTAATAATATATAATTGAAATAAAATAAAAAGAACAAGTTAAAAAAATATAAAAAAATAATAATGAAAGGTTCAACTTACTCCCAAACATCGAAAATGCTGGCCCAACAAAGGGTGGAGAGAGACCGATCATCGTCTCAAAAACGATAAGATTTGACTAGTACTGGGGACGGGCCGAGGTTCGTTTATAAAGGTGTCAAATCAAGTCAACACATGCGCAAATTGAGACAGTTATTTCAAATTACGAGAAACAAGAACAAATTTTTGATAAATTATTAACAATGTTCGAATAAATATCGGGTAAGCGTTCCATGTCAGTCTGCAAATTTATACCGTTAATTTGTCTTTTTTATAAAAGGCATCTCGGAAATCAATCTTTTATTTAGGAAGGCTCATGATCTAAAATTTGTACGTCTTCCCAATTGAAATCGTGGTCAAAATTTATTCTATGGTTAGTGATAACCGATTGGGTGTTAGAATTAAGTCTGATGTGACACCGATGTTCGTTGATTTACCGCAAATCCGTTAATAAATTTAAAATCTTTAAACATGCGTTTGCTAAAAGACTATTGCGAATTGAAATTGACGATACTTATGCTCTATCTAGATATGCTTATACTCAAGTTTATAGAATCTCAAATTTTATATATTCTCGTGTTCCGTTGTTCGTCTGCAACTCTTTCTTTTCAAGACAAATGAGAACTTTACATTTCTTTTTCCATAACCAACGAAACAAATTTAATAAAAAATTTAGCTTTCTACAATCTAAACATAATACTAACAAAAACAATTTTTCTATACATTATTTTTGCAATTTCTCCTCCACACCTGGACATTTCGGAAATCTCGACAACATGAAATTCTCCTTTAAGCCTCCTATACCTTCTGTTTACTTGAATGACACTGTTGAAATTAAAGTTGATTCTGATTCCTTTAACAACAATCATTTTTCCTTTTCTAATATTAATAAGAAATGGCTTGTTAATTTGTCGTCTATTGTCATCCCTGAAGATGTGCAATCTTTATTACAACTAGGACAGAATTTCAGTCTTCCCATACATAACAACGACAAGCTAACCATAGAATTTATTAAATGTTTTGAAAATAACATGAGAAAGCTTTCGGTGGCTAACCAATTAACTATCCGAAACCGATCATTAAACATCATTAATAATTTACCTAATCTATCGTTGGTGAGAAGTGAAGTGGCCTTGACTCTTAGTCGGCTATTAAAATCCACAAAAAAATTCCTCGGCAATAATAAAAATTTAATTCTGACTCGCGCAGATAAGGGCAATGTTACTGTAGCTTTGGATAAAAACAAATATGTCAACGATATCGAGAATATCCTGAGAGATACCAATACTTACACATTGGTGGACAGAAACCCCGTTAAAAAACTATTGAGTTGGTTACGCGAGACTTTAAAAAGATGGAAAAATTCGAATTTTGTCTCAGCCTCTACCTATAGGACGCTCCACTGCAGCGATGGAATTTTACCTAGGGCCTATGGGTTACCCAAAATTCACAAACCTAATTGCCCTTTCAGATTAATCGTTTCTTCCATAAGAAGTCCATTATATCAGTTATCCACACACTTGCATAAAATTATGATTAAAAGCTTTCCTGTTCCTCCGAGCCATGTGTCCAATAGTTGTGAAGAGATTGTCTAATGTGTATCTGCAAGAAGGTTTCCAACTGGTCTCTTTAGATGTTATTTCTCTTTTCACTAATGTACCGATTGATTTAATCATTGATAGCGTCTCTTCTAGATGGAATCATATCTCTTCACACTGTGACATACCAAGGTGTGAATTTCTCTCAGCAATAAAATTAATTTGGAATCATCTTTTTTCACGTTTAATAATGTCATTTATAAACAATCATATGGGACCCCGATGGGTTCCCCCCCTGTCCCCTATATTAGCTGACATAGTCTTACAAGACTTAGAAAATAAAGCGCTTTCCTATTTAAAGTTTATTCCTCCCTTTTATTTGAGATATGTTGACGATTTAATTTTAGCTGTCCCTCCCTTTTTGGCTAATCATACTCTTGACACGTTCAACTCCTTCCATCCTCGTTTACAGTTTACCATGGAAATTGGAGAGGATAACAAAATCAACTTCTTGGAAGTAACCTTGATGTCACGAAATAATTATGTCATCTTTGATTGGTACCAGAAGGACACCTTTTCTGGTAGATATCTGCACTTCTCATCTCAACATCCCTTATGCCAGAAAAGAGGCACTGTAATTGGTTTAATTGACAGAGTTTTTCGTTTGTCACATCCGGTTTTTCATTCTAAGAACATTATAACGGCTATTAATATCTTGCTGAGTAATGGTTACCCTCTCCAATTCATTTTCCGCACATGGTGTGATCGCCTAAAAAAACCTCTTTTTCAAAATGAATAACGCTGATAATTCTCAGATCATAGAGGTTAATAATTCCATTACATATTTCACCATACCTTACGTTCCTTCAATTTCTGAACGATTTAAAGACGCTGTTGCAGATCCAAAAATTCGACTGTCTTACTACAGTATTAATAAATGACGAATTACATCAAAGTCCACAAGGATCCTCTTCCTACTCTGGATTGCATGGACGTCATATATAAATTGAACTGCATTCAATGTGACGCATCTTATGTGGGACAGACTAAGAGACAACTGCATACCAGAATCAACGAACATCGGTGTCACATCAGACTTAATTCTAACACCCAATCGGTTATCACTAACCATAGAATAAATTTTGACCACGATTTCAATTGGGAAGACGTACAAATTTTAGATCATGAGCCTTTCCTAAATAAAAGATTGATTTCCGAGATGCTTTTTATAAAAAGACAAATTAACGGTATAAATTTGCAGACTGATACGGAACGCTTACCCGATATTTATTCGAACATTGTTAATAATTTATCAAAAATTTGAGTGTTCTTGTTTCTCGTAATTTGAAATAACTGTCTCAATTTGCGCATGTGTTGACTTGATTTGACACCTTTATAAACGAACCTCGGCCCGTCCCGAGTACTTGTCAAATCTTATCGTTTTTGAGACGATGATCGGTCTCTCTCCACCCTTTGTTGGGCCAGCATTTTCGATGTTTGGGAGTAAGTTGAACCTTTCATTAATTTTTTTTTTATATTTTTTTAACTTGTTCTTTTTTATTTTATTTCAATTATATATTATTAATTTGCTGTTATTGTTTGGATTCTCTACAGACATCGTCAAAATGACATTAATAACGAGACACCGCTTCAACTATAAGATTTTTTAATTTTTTAATTCTTTACTATTGTTTCTACTTTTTAAAAATTATTATAATAACCTGATTGTATAATCTGCCTTCTTGTTGCGCTGAAGATGACCCAAAAATAGGGTCGAAACGTTCGCGATTCGATTACATTTATATCTATTCATGAATATCTTTTTTTAATAAAATATTGTGTAACGTTAACCACACTAGACTCTTATTACCAATGATATTATTTATATTTAATTTTATATTTGTTGAGTCTGACATCTTTAACTAATTTAATTTATTATTATATTTAATTTATTATTATATTATTTAATTTTTTTTTACATATGGAATACATTCAATTGTATCTTCAGCGATTAATAATATTTTTTCAGAAGCAATACGACTTAACATTGCATTATTAAGAACATCACACATATGACAAGTGGGCAATAAACAAACGGTATCTGATGGCAGAGTGTTAATAAAATCACATAATTCGTTTAATTTAGATTCAAAAGAATTACCTTTAAAAGATACTTTTTTATTTTCAAGAATCTTACAATCAGATTTTGTGACTAAACCGAAACGAATTCTCGACAGTAATTCACGATAAGAGCCATCTCCCTGCTGACGCATATTAATTGTTAATTCATCGTAATCGAATAATGTAGTCCACAAATTAACAGCATTTAAAGAGAGCCAAGATATTTAGCAATTTTTTCATCTGATAAATGCATGAAAATAGGATCTTCGAGTACTGGAGGCAGTTGAAATAAGTCTCCAAATAAAAGAATGTGCTTTCGGCCAAACCAACCATCATCGCAATCATTAGTGTCAAATATTTCGGACAATCGAAGATGTATATATTAACATTAAATTAGATATCATTGATACTTCATCAATTACAAGAAGAATAACATCTTTAAGATCCGCTCGTAAAATTTTCAATACATGATCAGATAGTTGTTTATATTTAGGAGTCTGATCATGTTGAACGGATAATTGAAGCAACCTATGAATTGTCAAACCATCTATATTAAATGCTGCTATTCCAGTAGGTGCTGCTATAGCAGTATCTTTATTAAGATTTTATTTTATCCAACATTTAATAGTCTTAATTAAGAAACTTTTTCCAGTATCACCTTCTCCGCTAACGTATAATCGTAATATTGATTTATTTGATTGTACAATATCAATAACTCTATCAAATACTCGTTTTTGATCCGTATTTAATTTTGCTATCATTTCAATCACATCAATCTCTGGAATTATTTTCTCACCAAGATCTTTAAAATCTTGCATTGCTCCATCAGCCTCTACATTTTGAACACCTATTGGATTTTCAGGATCATCTTGTGATTGTTGTTTTTGTAAATCATCATGTAGACATTGTCTAACTAATTCTTCTGCAGTTTCAAATGCTCTTTGCATTTCTTCTAATTTTTCATGATATTGCAGTGCTTCTGTAAGATATAGTTTTACTTTATAAAATGATTCGGCATAAGTATCGCATCCATTTTTAAGATCCTCTAATTTCCTCCATGGATTGAACATAAATAATAACGAAAAGAAGTACTTTTCTGGTTGGTTATTAACATTAAATCTATAATGATTAATAAGATGTCCACGCCGTCGTCGTTTAATATATTGATTATTACTTATTTTATAATATTCAATCTTTTTACTATTTGGTTTAGTCTTCGTGATATCATACCATTGTGCAAATTCATAAAGAGATTTTTCTTCTAATTCATTTGGTCTTTGTGGATAATAATTATCTATCAAAGATGGATAAAATATATCTGTAGATTCAGCATTAAGAGCTTCAATTTCTTTATGATTTTTTAATCTTCTGTGTCGTATCTGATTAACATCTAACCGTTTAATAGTCGTATTTTGATCAGTTCCATGTAAAGGAATATTTAGCAATGTATCAGCAGCTTCAAGAATTCCACATTCTCTGTTATTCGTAAATCGCAAAGCAATATTCCACAGACGACTTGCTAATGATTTGTTTTTACTATCTTTACTTTGGTTAAGAATAGAATCAGACAATTCACTTTTTCCCGCTTTATTCATATATTTAGTAATGTAATAAGTAAGCAATGATGATTTTTCATCAATAAATTGTATATCTATATTGCCTTCCCATGCAGTAAGCACAACAGGATTATAATCATTTATAAGAACTTCATTGTCTGTTCGAGAAAGATCATAAAGTCTACTTTTATGTTTCAATTGTTTCCTTCCTGCTATTGAAGTTGCCACATCCCTCATTTTCAAAATTTCAGTAACGGGACGAGGAAATCCAAAGTGACATACACGAAGAACCTTATTACTTTCTGTTTTTTTAGAACGAAGACAATAATCGTTATGTATGTGTCGTATTGATGTGTATTAACACGTCTATATAATAACGGTAAAATATCTTTATTTGGCAATTTACAACTTACATATTCTAAAATAAATTTAGAAGATTTACTTCTTCAACAGTAGACTCACCGAAAATTGGTGCATCCTTAATCCAAATTAATAAGTGAAAGTTGCATACCTCTACCTTGATATTTTCGACGCCAGAAATAGTGAGTTACTTCTCCAATAGGATTATCTTTTGAATTAATAAAATCAAGCATTGCCTGGAATTTATTATCAAGGAATCTTGATGTTGACACAGGATCTTTAGGAATTAATACGCTAACAGATAATGAAGTATCATTCCAGCCATTTACTCTACGAATATATGCACCTAAATCTTCCCATAACCATTCACTCGGACTTAATGACCATGTTGCAGGTCCATAATGTTGCGTCATACACTTTAAATCACTTCTCGGTCTACTCCAATATTGTTCTGTATTTCGAAGCGTAGAAAATATTGTACTCAAATTAGATTCCAACAGATCTTTTGACATTGCATCTAAATATTCTGCAGCTGTATAACGAGCTCGTTGATCAGTTATATTTAATTTATGAAAAATTCCTCGACTTAATTGACGCATGTTTGCGTCGTTCAATAAATAAAATAAATATTGTGGATTTAATCTATACTGTGGATGTTTGGATATCAAACGACATTTTATAAATTCATAATCATGAAGTTTGACTTGTCTAGTTTCATGTTGACCATACATGCCAAAGGGGTATAAAAATATAAATCTGGAAAACACATTAAATCTAAATATTTTTCACGGTTATTCAAGAGCATATCTTGAACTTTTAACATTTGATATAAATCTGTTGAAGTTTTATTTGCTTTCTTTTCATATAAAGGGTATATAGTATATATTGCTCATAATAACCATCGTTTCCATCAGTAACCTGAGTTATCATTGCTTTCCGTTGATCATCTAATGTAATTTCCACATCGCGTTTCGTGTCTTTTATTGAATTATTCAATAACTCATTATCTGATGTCATTTTTACATCATGTTCTGTTTCTTTTATCAAATCATTCAATTCATCATTTAATGCTGCTTCTTCTGTTTTTTCCATTGAAATTCAGAATCTTTTAATTTTGGCAAACATAATTATAATATTAAATTCTTGAATGTCGCCAGTAGATAAAATAAGATAACGTAATTTAAATCGACTGGCACTTTATTGATTGATAGAAAATCACAACGTTTCGACCATTGGTTTTGGTCCTTCTCAAGTGAACTACAAAAGTTTACAATATTATAAAAACAATATGAAGTGAATAAAAAAGAAGAAAAAAAGGAAAAAATTAATATATATGTACAAAATCTTAGTTAACCAATAAGTAATGAGAAAAGAGAAATCACTTGTCAAGATCGTCAAGTCAGCCTACCGCTCACAAAGAAGGAGAGAGACTAAACAGCTTTTATTAGTTTATCATAAATACTGTTCAGACTCTCAGTGTCCTTCTGCAAGTTAATTGTGTTGTCAAACTTTTTTATAAAAAACATTTCAGCAATTTCTCTCTTTCTCACGTGTCTTTCGTTGTGTAAAATAATCGGTATTGACCAATCGAAATCATGGTTGAATTCTAATTTATGTTTACTAATCACAGATAGATTGCTTTCGATGCAATTTTATATTGTTAAAATGTTCTTTGACACGAGTGCCTAAATGTCTTTTCGTTTGGCCTATATATGAATTATTACAATTTTTGCAGTCTAATTTATATACGACTTCGGTCCTGTTGTTAGTAGGCAATCTATTTTTTCCGCGTTTAATCAAAACGTTAAGTTTTTTCGGTACATTATAGACGATATTAAGACCTATATTATTAAAGACGTGGCTAATCTCATCACTAAAGCCATCCACAAACGGTAAAGAAATATAACAAGGTGTAGCCGCATTATCACTCTCAGAATTTGTATTTTCATTGTCACGATGTTTTAAAAAATCAAGTCTTCTTTTAATGTAACGGTTAATAATTTGATCTGGAAAACAATTGTTGGAAAGAATCTGTTTGACAATGTCGATATTCTTAAAATGAAATCGAACGTCTGATAATAAAATAGCGCGATCAACAAGATTATAAATTGTGTTCATTTTATATTTAAACGGATGCTTGGAATGAAAATAATATTTAATAATAATCAAGCACATGTTCACGTTCGACAGCGCTGTTAGTACCTTAACCTACCGCAACCTAGCCTAACCAAAAATTGTTTGCTGTCGCCGGGTAAATATCGTCGCGTTGTCGCGTCGTCACGTCGTAATAACGTTGTGTTTTTCTTTAATCGAGTGATTTTTAATGGCCAACAGTGATTATTCGACAGTGATTTATAGTGATTAGTGATAGAGTCATTGGTAAATTTCTCGTCTTATCGAATGAGTGAATGAATGTGATTATGTTGAAGTTTATAAAAGAATACAGTTTATAAAAGAAAAAAGAATTTTCGATTAATTATTTAGTGTGGATCTCTGTCCTTTAAAACGTGATATCTACGTTCAATTTGAATGAAAGTACGATCTATTGGAAAATTCATTTCTCAAGAAATTACAGCAATACATCAAACAAGGTAATAATAACTATTCTTTGGTGTTGTGTGAAAACAAATTTCGGAATGTCAAATAAACAGTGTTAGAGAAAATTAGCGAAAGAGAGGGGTTTTTAGTGGGTAGGGAGTACCGAGTTGGTAATTCGACTTGGTACTCGAGTCCCACATAACTCACCGGATCGCCCGGTGAGTATGCATAAAATGCATTTTCCCCTTTCTCGTAAAAAAAAAAAAAAAAAAACGGCACAATAGAATAAGAAAATAATTTAAGTGAAAATGTGTAACAATAAAAAATAAATAATAATTTTAGTAAAAGCAATAATAACTTCAAATAAGCAAATGAGAGAGAGAGAGAGAAGGAGAGAGAGAGAGAAGAGAGAATGAGAATTATGTATTCGCATGTGTGTGTATGTACCGACCAGCTGATCCGACGCCCCGCGTAAGCACCCGCGTCTGATGGTGACTCGCGCCATCCTTGCCTGCCTCTTGTATCCGACCCGTTATAAGTTAATTACTTCTTTTAATAATTCGAAAACTAAGCGTTGGACGAAATTTTGCTAAAGGAAAAATCGTCTTAGAATTGACTCAAGAATATGTCATTTCACGGACACTATACTTATTTTGAATCACCCTGTATATCGTGTATCTTTTTGTGTTGTATTTTGTTGTATTCGTAGCATTAAATCTCTCCACATTGGATTGTCTATTTTCAATCGACTAGTGAGTTTAGTAACATCTTCTATAACACAACCGCTCACATGATACACAAACATATTCTGGTGTATCTACCGAACGTTTAGTTAGAGCCTTAAATGCTTCACTATACCTAGATATAATGTCATCATCGCTCAGAATAATTTCTGTTTGTTGATGTTTGTACCTATCTGCTTTTTCTTGTGCAGAGGTTGTTACTTCCTCCAATGTTTTCACATCAACAGAAGCTAATGCTTTATCTAGTTTTTCCATCTCTCGATAGGAAGCTGTCAATTGATAAGTTAAACGCTTCATATTTCTTACTTTTGGAAAATGAGGTGATAATAATTGAACAGGAAGAAACATTCCCTTGCAAAGCGTTAAATCAATATGACAGCTACGCGTATGACCTAATTTCTCATCTGAAGTTTTCATAGTACATTCATGAATTTTTGATATTAATTTTGGCACATTTTTTAAAGTACATGTACTTATAGTTTCAAGAAACTTTTGATAACGATTAATTAAAAGTGGATTATTAATTTTACATGAAGTACTGCACGACCATGACTTTTTCGCTCCTGTTTCTTCTAGCGGTAATATATTAACAAGTTTTCCTTCTGTATTTATTATCAAAGGCTCCGATGAAGTTTTTATCAATGGCATTTTATCTATTTTTTCTTCTGCATTCAAAGGTTTTTTTGCAGTTACATGATGATACGTAGAATCAATAAAATAATTTTCCGATGAGGCTGTGTGTGCAGATATACCACATAACGCTGCTAATTTATCCTCATTAGTAGAATTTTCCGCAAAAATCAGATTTAGTTCGGTCAGATTTACTTCTGCTTTTTGTCTAATCAAAGCTAAAATTTTATATACATTACGAATATAAGACTTTCTTACGTACATACACCACCGTATGATTTTTTCAGCTTTTAATCTTTTTCAATATGATCTGTAATATTAAATTTCTTTGCAATATTTTGTATATATACTTCTGAAGAATGATGAAGTTTTATAGTGTTTTGGGACCGAAATTTTCTATTTTTTATTATTCTACTTTTTCAAAATTTTTTTTCAAATATCATAATTTTTTACTATAAGTACGGATTTTTTACTTTTCTAATAATAACGTTTGTTGTAAAGCCATTTACGAGTAGGATCTAATCTTTTTTGTCTATCTCGTTCACGTTGAGAGTTCTTAGAATAATTTACGCACTTTTTTGTGCGTCTATTTTTTGAATTACATTTATATCGATATCGATCTTTAACGTGTTCCTCTTTTAAATTCCGCTGATATCGATTACGTTTTTTAAAGCGTTCCTCTTTTAAATTCTGCTGATATCGATTACGCTTTTTAACGCGTTTATCTTCTAAGTTTAGTCTATATTGTTCGTGTTGTTTAACGCGTTTATCTTCTAAGTTTAGTCTATATCGTTCGCGTTGTTTAACGCGCCTGTCTTCTAGTTCTGTTTATATCGATTACACAGTTCAAAAAAATTGTCTTCTAAATCTTGATCATATTGATTGAATTGTGCAGCAAGATTATTTTCTGAATCTTGTTGTTCAACTTGATCATGATTATCTAAATCTTGTATGTAACGTACACGCTTTCATTTTCCAAATACTGACATTTATTTTCATTAGTATTATTTAACAAAATATTATTTTCACATTGAAAATGTTTTTCAACGCATTTTTGTTCAATGTTCTCGTTTGTATTTTGTTCACAAGTAATAATATCATAAATAATCACATTTGATTCATTGCTATTAAATGAATCACTATTGATGTCAATTTTGCAGTTATTACTTCCAATATAAAGCTTATTTTGAAGATATTTATTACTTTCTTCATAAATCTCAATATCCTCTTTTATGAGATTTTCTAGATTGTTTTTCGTTATTAAATCTAATTCATTATTACTTAATTATTTTTTTAATTCATAATTAAGACACTTTCTTTTTAAACAATTTAATTTTTGTTGTTTTGTTTCACATTATCATATAGTACGTATACGAATTGCTTCAGCTTCTCTTGCTTTTATAACAGCTAATGGAAGCACTTTTTGTGGTACATATTTGTGGATCTTGAGGAAAATGTTCAATAATATTAGATTCAAAAATCTTTATCAAATGCGAACGCATTAAATTATGATTATATTTTACTTTTTCTGGTTTAACATTAAATAACAAAGAAATTGCAAAAGCTATTGCAAAAACACCACAATCGTTACTATTCGGTTGATATTGCACAGTTGGAAACTTGACAGGATACTTTTCAAAATCATATGTCGGAAATAAACGTCTCAAAAATTGTTCATGATGCTTATATAATTTTTTACTATTTAACGAATCATAAATAAATTTATTCTTTCTGTCATAATAATTGCATACTCAATGTCCATCATGTAAACCTGACGAACTATGCAATATTTGTATATGTTTTTTGTCTTCTGGCACACGCTGAATCGTATCAAGACATTATATGTATCCGCCATGTTTCGACAGGTCTATATTCTGAGCTTTTTCTAAAAGACGATTAAAATATTCCATATGCATGTCAGTTAACCATTCACCTTGCAAAATTATATTTTTTTCTCTAAATAATAGGTCTATATTCTTATTCTTCTTTACAGACATACTGTATATGTATGTGTGTGTGTGTGTGTGTGTGTGTGTGTGTGTGTGTGTGTGTGTGTGTGTGTGTGTGTGTGTGTATTGTTTAGAAAAATCGCTTTAAAGAATCTAAACTTAACACAAGATGCTATCGTATCTTTTACTGTAATATTATGATAGCTATAATAGCTATAATTTTTGTTTAATATACACAAAATTAAAATTTTTTTAATAAGGCGCCTAAGGCAAGCCAGAATTCAGCGCTATTGCAGCCGACAATTTAATTCAGCGCTTACGGCAGCCTTTACAGCGCCAGAGCAGCCGATAAATTTTTATATTTTTTATAATTTTCTGCACCTGCAAAAATTAAAAGATTATATAAAATATAAATAACAGAAAATTTTTAACATAATTGTTTATTTATTAAGTTAAAAACATACATATAAATATATACGTTTTACACGTTTCATATTGCAAATTCATAGTACTTTATAACAAGCTCATAGTTAAATATTACAATTACAACAATTATAACAATATCCACGTTACTATGGTCTACCACTATGATCAAGTATTAAGATGAAATTATCAATAAATATATATTTTGTGAAATATTTTTACTCCCGAATGCTGCCAAAATAACATAATACGAGAGTAAATAATCTTCTGCATAGTCATATAATTATGATTATATGATATTTCCACAATCATTCTTAGCTACGCAACAAATATATAAACTTCTATGATAGCAGAAATACTATATAATCATAATTATATGACTTGCAGAAGATTATTCATTCTTACATTATGTTATGTTACTGCGCAGCCCTAATATTTACTCTTACATTATGTTATGTTACTGCGCAGCTCTAATATTCATTCTTATATTATGTTATGTTGCTACGCAATCCTAGTATTCACTCTTATTAATTATTTATTTATCTTTAAGATTGCAGCAAAAATATTTTTATTAGAAAACAGGATACATTGTTTAAATTTAATATATTCTGTATTACATATTTCAATGGATTGTTTAAAATGAGACATTCTATATAATCCATTATTAATTATTATTAATCTATACGCGAACTAAACAGTTGATTAATTAAATTGTTTAATACAAATAACTAACCTCTTCTAAATTTTTTATTGCACGAAGCCTTCCTAAATTTCTCTTTGCAAAACAGATGATTCTGAAATAAATTTTACATTATTAATTTATACATGAACTGAACAGTTGATTAATGAAATTGATGAATAGAAATAATAACTAATGTTTTCTAATCTAAATTTTTTACTGCATGAGATCTCTTATAAATTTTTTGTTATTTCGAAATAAAATGATTATATGATATTTCCAAATCTTGTAACTTTCTCTTTTGAAATAAATTTTACCTAATTATATACCATAATAAAATATACATTAATGGAATATTTTTAATAAATATATCTATTTTTTCATAATGTGAAATTGATACAAAACATTCTGTTTATGATAAAAAAGTGCTAATTAAAAAATATTAATTAAAATTCATAAATAACAATGTACCTGTTATTCAGAATCCTTGTTAATTATTAAAATATTCACATATGTGAACCATAATACAATCAATGAAAAACAACGCTATTTCATCCAAAGTTACGAATCTATGTAAATTATATCGATCAATGGTTTAATCGATAATTCAACATGGCGGAAAATGAAGACGTAAGTATTATCTATGTAAATTATCGATCAATGGTTTAATCGGTAATTCAACATGGCGGAAAATGAAGACGTAAGTATTATATTATTCTTAATGTTTCTTTATATAAATTAAGATAAAAATAATTTAATATTTTAGAATTAAAATAAATAAATCAAGGCTCTAATTATTCAAAAATACACTGTTGTTTATTGGGCTTATAGAGCAACTAAAGAAAAAATTTTTTATTATTACACCAGTTTAATTATGTCAAAAATACATGAAAAGAATTTAAATAAATCTGTGTCAACGGTGACATTACAAAAATAATAATATTACAAAAAAATGGAAATATATGTTGTTAAAGTCGACATTGTTAAAAGCGAACGTTTCGATCGATTTTTCGATCCTCTTCAGCGCAATAATTATCGTATTAGGAATTAGTAAAATTACAATTCTAAACAATATATAGTAAGTAGTTTATGGTCAAGTTTCCTTCATACGCAACTCGATATAGTTATCCAAAATCGGTTATAATAAGAGAACAATATATATCCGTAGTCATAATTAATAGGAACAATATTTTATCTACCTAAATATGGAGACATATTTAACCATGTGTGCCCCCTCCTAGTTGAATTGCCAGTGGGTATGCTTCCATGATAATTAGTCTCTTGCTGTATAAATATAGAGATACGATAAAAAAGTCCGTTCAAACGGTCTCAAATATAAATAATTAAAATAAAAATGAAATGATAACCACTCACGGTAGCAATATGTCACGAGATAGATATTAGTGTAATGTGTCAGTTACTTCTATAGCGGTGTACAGTCGGAATTACAATACCATAACGAGTATAGTTTGAACCGTTTATATATCAAATTGTCAAAGTCGTCAGAGTTTATGTAGTTTATTTATCAACTTATTATACGAATCGGGTAAACATTCTGTATCCGTTTGAAAATTTAAACCATTATTTTGTCTTTTGATAAAAATTGCTTCAGATAAGATTCTTTTATAATAATTAGGTTCATTGTCTAGTACTGTTACATCATTCCATTTAAAATCGTGGTCACAGGATAATCTATGATCTGTAATAACTGACTTCGTGTTTGTATTGCGTGTGATATGTAGGCGATGTTCTGAGATTCTGGTGCTAAGTTTTCTGCCAGTCTGCCCGACATAAGATGCATTACAATCGGCACAATCAATTTTGTAAACCACATTCGTTTTTTGCAGTCTGGGAGTAGGGTCTTTCAGTACCTTAATAATAGAGTTCAACTTATTCATACTTCGATATGCTAAATTTAAATCGAAATTGCGAATTATTTTTTTGAAGTTCTCAGAAAAGTTAGATATATAAGGTATAGTAAGATATGGAAAGTAATTATCCTGTTGAGAACTCTTTGTAATTTTTTTAGCAACGTTGTTGATTAAAGAATTTATTCTATGATTTATGGTTTCAAAAATCAGTATTAAAGGATAATTATTCTCTAGTAAAATGTGAATAATTAGTTTCAAATTGGTAATGTGGAACCGAGGATGTGATAGTAGGAAAGCTCTGTCAGTAAGACCAATAATAGTGCCTTTTTTCTGACAGAGGGGATGTTGTGAATAATAATTAAGATATCTACCTGAAAATGTCGGTTTATGGTACCAATTATAGATTAGGGTGTTGTCCTCAATTGTGATGCTAATATCCAAGAAATTCAGAGATCTATTTTTTTCCATTTCTAGAGTAAACTGCAAACGAGTGTGGAAAGAATTAAATATGTTAAAAGTTTCTGTTATCGAGTCAGTAGGGACTGCCATTATTATGTCATCCACAAATCTGAAGTATATAGAGGGAACAAAATGTAGCGATTCTAAAGCTTTGTTCTCTAAATCTTGCAGTACTAAGTCGGCAATTATAGGGGATAGAGGAGAACCCATGGGAGTCCCAAACGTTTGGCGATAAATTTTACCGTTAAATGTAAAAAAGGTTGAATTCAAAATTAATTTAACTCCATTAAGAAATTCAGATTTCGGTATATTACTCTTCTCTTCTAAATATTTCCATCTACTCAAAATACTCTCTAAGGCGAGGTCGATGGGAACATTTGTGAACAATGATACAACATCTAATGAGATTAGACTGTAGTTATTATCTATGTGAATGTGTGATAATTTATCCACTAACTCGAAACTGTTATTTACGTGGCTGTGAGCTGTCGGAAAGTTGTTATACATTAATTTGTGTAAATATGTCGATAACTTGTAAAGTGGGCTATTAATAGAGGAAATGATAATTCTGTATGGACAATTGACTTTGTGAATTTTTGGTAGACCATAGGCCATGGATAGTGAGCCATCAGTAAATAACAGTGAGCGATATGTAGCTTGAGAGATGAAGCCCTTGCTTTTCCATCTGTTCAAGAGCTCTCGTAAATTGGAAATTAATTTATTAATAGGATTTTTTGTCACTATTAAATATGTGTTTCGATCCTCCAATAATTTTTCAACATTAACTATATACTCATTCTTGTTCAATGCCACTGTGGTGTTGCCTTTATCAGCTCGAGTAAGCACGACATCAGGATTCTCCCTCAGAAAACTTTTAGTTTTTTTATGTAATTTTTTTATGTAATTCAAGGAGAAGGTTATTTATTGCGTTATTCTTGTAAGAATAAGTCGAAATCATATTTAGTATATTAATGGATTTATTCCTCAATTCATTACGTTTATCAGGTGGAAGTTTGCTTATGCTGTATTCAAAATTCTTCACGAATTCAAGGGTCAGCAACCTCTCATTTTTAAATGGTAAACTAAAATTGCTCCCCAGTTGCAAAAAACTGACTACATCTTCCGGAATAATGATGGAAGACAAATTAACAAACCATTTATCAATGATTTTTAAATTCTTATTATCGATATTATTGTGGTTATCTGTAAAGCAATTCGGGTGCACCAAAACTTCAGATGTATCTACATGGTTATTTTTTATGGAAAATTTGAAACGTGAAATATTTTGGAATCGTTTAATGTTTTAAATTGTGGTTTATTTAACCGATAATAATAGTGTATCGGAGCAATGTTTTTGTTTATATTTTGTCTTGAGACCAAGAACCGAAACTTTCTATCATATCTGTCACGTTCTCTTAAATGATATGTAAATAGAGATCTGCTTTGTCTATTAAAAAAAGAGATATGGATGGAAGGCGGAATACATTTTTCTCTAATGATATGGAATACAATTTATTATGAATGAATCTAATGTAATTATAAGTATCGAGGAGTTCAAGCTTTAATAACTTTTGCAAAAATCTCCTTTTCAATGTATTAAAACTTCGTGTTTGTTTGGCTGTATGAAAACTGTTATCAAAATTTCTAAATTTACAATATAGATGAGAAGGAAATACATTGGAATTAATACAATTGCGCATGAAACTGATTTTTAATCTGTTTACAATAACCAGTTTACGGTACTTGATCCATAATTTAAGCAAATCGACTGGACGTGGGCCATACGTGCAATACAAATAATCATAGAACGATATGAAGTTATAACGCATTATTTCAGCCAGCGTTAATCGTATCTCTATATTTATACAGCAAGAGACTAATTACCATGGAAGCATACCCACTGGCAATTCAACTAGGAGGGGGCACACATGGTTAAATATGTCTCCATATTTAGGTAGATAAAATATTATTCCTATTAATTATGACTACGGATATATATTGTTCTCTTATTATAACCGATTTTGGATAACTATATCGAGTTGCGTATGAAGGAAACTTGACCATAAACTACTTACTATATATTGTTTAGAATTGTAATTTTACTAATTCCTAATACGATAATTATTGCGCTGAAGAGGATCGAAAAATCGATCGAAACGTTCGCTTTTAACAATGTCGACTTTAACAACATATATTTCCATTTTTTGTAATATTATTATTTTTGTAATGTCACCGTTGACACAGATTTATTTAAATTCTTTTCATGTATTTTTGATCCCTAAAAAATTACCCTTTTAAAAAAAAGGTAAAAAAAGGTGCTAAGTCCGCATAAAACAGTATATGTATTTGTAAAATAGTGTATTATGTTAAAAACTACTGTCTCCAAAATAGTGTTATTTTAAAACTGTAAGAACTACTGCAAGAAATTTATCTTAAAAATAGATTATTTTAATCTACAAAATAGTTATTTTAATCTGGACAAAATAGTGTTATTTTTAAACCGTAAAAATTGTTTTACAAATTTTTTTAATTTTGTGTAAAATTGTATATTCTACAAAAAAATGATATCAAAAAAATTGCGCTAAGTGAAAATAAAAACTTATAAAAATATTTTAACAAAAAGTTATACAAAATAGTTGTTTTAATTTCCTTCAAATAATAAAAAGTTGCGCCAACTGAATAAAAATTTTCACTATAATAAAATATACATATTCTTTTTTTTTCCCAATATTAAAAGAAAAATGGTATTAAATAAATTGTAATATATCTATTATAAAAAATCGTATTATGAACAATCATATACAACAATAATCATATGCATATACCCTGAAAAGTTTAATTAAAAAAAACAGAAAATGATAATAAAAATACAAAATTAAAAATTATTTAAAAGATTAAAAATTAGAAATTAAAAAAAAAATAAAAATTTATATAAAATAAAAATCAATACATATAAAAAAATTTTAGTTAAACAACTTAGCGCTGCTACGCTGAACAATGTGCTAATAAAATTAGCAGCGCTAAGTTGTTTAACTAAAATTTTTTTATATGTATTGATTTTTAATTTTTATATAAATTTTTATTTTTTTTTATTAATTTCTAATTTTTAATTTTTTAAATAATTTTTAATTTTGTATTTTGTATTATCATTTTCTGTTTTTTTTTTAATTAAACTTTTCAGGATATATGCATATGATTATTGCAATGTATATGATTGTTCATATTTTCAACGATTTTTTATAATAGATATATTACAATTTATTTAATATCATTTTTCTTTTAATATTGAAAATAAAAAGAAATATGTATATTTTATTATAGTGAAAATTTTTATTCAGTTGGCGCAACTTTTAATATTATTTGAAGGAAATTAAAACAATTATTTTGTACAATTTTTTTTTTAAAATATTTTAAGTTTTTATTTTCAATTAGCGTAATTTTTCGATATCATTATTTTTCTAGGATATAATGTAGAAAATTAAAACAACTATTTTGTATAACTTTTTTAGTTAAAATATTTTTATAAGTTTTTATTTTCACTTAGCGCAATTTTTTTGATATCATTATTTTTGTAGAATATACAATTTTACACAAAATTAAAATAATTTGTAAAACAATTTTTTACGGTTTAAAATAACACTATTTTGTCCAGATTAAAATAACTATTTTGTAGATTAAAATAATCCTATTTTTAAGATAAATTTCTTGCAGTAGTTTCTTACAGTTTTAAAATAACACTATTTTGGAGACAGTAGTTTTTTACAATTAATAATACACTATTTTGCAAATACATATACTGTTTTTTACGCGGACTTAGCACCTTTTTTTACCTTTTTTTTAAAAGGGTAATTTTTTAGGGATATCACTCTTTTTTGTACTATATGTTAAACATCTTTAAACAAATAAGCAAAAAACCCGCCACCACCGCCATCATATTTCATCTAAATTCGATGGTCCTCTTTGCTTAGTATATAGATATTCAGATCCTTCAAACTTCTTTGCTATTCTTATTGCAGAAATAATGGATAATTACAAATCAATATGTCATTAGAAATCTATATTTATTATTCACAATTAATACTTATAAATCCATTAATGAACAATCGTTGCTTTGCTTATCTAATTCATCATTGAATATATAAATGGAACAGAGAAAAAGTGAGTTATTTAATTCTATTAATAGTAAGGAAAATAAAGACAAATTATTGGCAACTTATCTAAATATTTTTTCATAGTTCATAAATAATGCAGAATATAAAGCAGTCTTCACGAAATTATTGTTTACAGTACAACATTCATTTATATGGGATTGATTGAAATACAATTATTAAATAATTAAATATTAATCACAAGTTAGATATTACATAAATATATTTTTAATAAAGAATTTTTTAACTGGTTCTTTATTTTATAACTTTCGATATATATTATTTACTAGCCATCTTCTGTAAAAAAAGTAAGTACACATTTTTAGCACCTCTAGGTCACTGCCTTTTTTTAACTTGAGCATCATTAGTTTCGATCCAAATATTAGATGTTCCTTCTCTGCACATACTTGTATAATTACCTTCATCGATACTTGAGCCATCAAATATAGCATTCATCACTTTATACAACTGTCCATCTATTAATACTTTAGTTGTTGGAATAGCATTCAAATTAAAGTTGTGTGTTGCTTTTATTAATTTATTATCCTGTGATAAAAATATTAAACGAATCACAACTATCTCTTTTGTCAATATTATTTCATTTTTTAATATTATATTATTTTCAGTACAATATTCACACGATTCATTATGCGATTGACACCAATGTGAAAACGTAATATTTAACAAATCATTAAGATTATAACTTTTCTTTTTCAAGTTATTAATAGGAATAGAAATAATAATATTATTATCAACAATAGTTTTTGTAGTATCACAAGTTTTACACCGTCTAATAGAAGTTATTTGATGCCTCACCAAACTTTTTATACAATCAAATTTTTCGCAAAGAGCCATAAAAAAATCAGATGCATTTCGTTTTATGGGACTTGAAAAATATTCTCCTAAACATTGTCGTATTGCGTATGTATTTAGATTACATATTCCATTTTCATATCGATGCATTAACACACGTAAAACATCTGATTTATCACAATTGGACAATTGCTGCCTAATGGCATTTAAATTCAATGAACACTGTAATACCGCATTTGCATAGCATGAAACCTTATCTGTATTTTGGAAACCATGCATGACCCAAGCAGTACTTTGTCGAACATTTTGATCTAAATTTGATTTTTGAACAGAAGCAACTACTTTTGGTAACGCTCATAAAACATCTTTTACTTTGTAATACTGTTCCTTTGACATGGCAATAATTTCTGCTTTTGGTTTGTGTATCTGTTTTAGACGATTATATTCAATAATTGCGTCTTCGCTAGCTATTACCGATGAAGGATCGAAGTTAATTAAATATAATCCTTCTAAAGATGTTACTCGCGATAATGCAACGTAAGTTTGGCCACAATTAAATACAGCGTTACCAATGTCCATAATAGCACTTTGCAAACTCAATCCTTGGCTTTTATGAATAGTGATGCCATAACTCAAAGATAATGGAAATTGTTTTCTAACAACATTCGCTCTATCCACTACCTCAAATTTAACACTTACTCTTTCAATTAAATATTCTAAACCTGATGGTAAAAGAAGTTTGATCTTTTCTACGTAATCATTATCTTGTACAACTGAAGTTACTTTAGCAATTGTACCGTTTACAAGACCCAAACTAGCATCAATATTATGCCGTATCATAACTTTTGCTCCAATTTTAATTATGATTTTTTTCAAAAGCCCAGCTGTTCTAGAATTATCATTATCATTATTTGATAATACTTTTAATACTTTCTTTTTTACATATGAAATACAGTCAATCGTGTCTTCAGCAATTAATATTATTTCTTTAGAAACAATGCGACTTAACATTGCATCATTGAGAACATCACACATATCACAAGTGGGTAGTAAACAAACAGTGTCTGATGACAGATTGTTAATGAAAGTACATAACTCATTTAATCTAGATTCGAAGGAATCAGCTTTAAAAGAAATTTTTTTATTTTCGAGAATCTTACAATCAGATTTTGTTAGTAAACCGATACGAATTCTCGACAATAACTCGCAGTAAGAGTCATCTCCTTGCTGGCGCATATTAATTGTCAATTCATCATAGTCAAATAATGTAGTCCATAAATTAACCGCATTTAAGGAATTAAGATATTTAGCAATTTTTTCATTTGATAAATGTTTAAAAATAGGATCATCTCGTACAGGAGGTAGTTGAAGCAAGTCTCCAAATAAAAGAATATGCTTTCGACCAACCATCATCGCAATCACTAGTGTCAAATATTTCAGACAATCGAAGATGTATATACATTAAAGTCAAATTAGATATCATTGACACTTCATCAATTATAAAAAGAATAACATCTTTAAGATCTGCTCGTAAAACTTTCAATACATGATCAGATAGTTGTTTATATTTAGGAGTATGATCATGTTCAACGGGTAATTGAAACAATCTATGAACTGTCAAACCATCTATATTAAATGCTGCTATACCAGTAGGTGCTGCTACAGCAGTATCTTTGTTGAGATTTTGTTTTATCCAACATTTAATAGTCTTGATTAAGAAACTTTTTCCAGTACCACCTTCTCCGCTAACATATAATCGTAATACTGATTTATCTGACTCTACAGTATTGATAACTTTATCGAATACACGTTTTTGATCCGCATTTAATTTTGCTATCATTTCAGATACATCAATTTCTCGAACTGCTTTATCACCAAGATCTTTAAAATCTTGCATTGCTTCACCAGCCTCTATATTTTGAACACCTATCGGATTTTCAGGATCATCCTGAGATTGTTGTTTTTGTAAAAAATCGTCGTCTAGGCATTGCTGAATTAACTGTTTTGCGATTTCAAATCCTTTTTGCAATTCTTCTAACTTTTCATGATATCGCAACGCTTCTACAAGATGCAGTTTTTCTTTGTGAAACGATTCGGCATAAGTATCGTCTCCGTTTCTAAGATCTTCTAATTTTCGCCATGGTTTAAACATAAGTAATAACGAAAAGAAATAATTTTCTGGTTGTGTATTAACATTAACTTTATAATGATCAATAAGATGTCCACGCTGTCGTCGCTTAAGATATTTACCATTATCTATTTTATAATACTCAACATACTTATTTTTCGGTTTGATCTTCGAGATATCATACCACTGTGCAAATTCATAAAGAGATATATTTTCTAGTTCATTTGGTCTATGTGGATAAAGATCATCTACTAAAGATGGATAAAATATATCTATAGATTCAGGGTCAAGAGCTTCAATTTCCTTGCAGTTTTTTTATTCTTTTACGTCGTATTTGATTAACATCTAACCATTTGATAGTTGTATTTCGATCAGTTCCATATAAAGGAATACTTAACAATGTATCAGCAGCTTCTAGAGCTCCACATTCTCTATTATTCATAAATCGCAAACCCATATTCCAAAGACGACTTGCTAATGATTTGTTCTTATTATTTTCAATATTAAGAACAGAATCAGACAATTCACATTTTCCCGCTTTATTTATATATTTAGTAATGTACCAGGTAAGAAGCGATGATTTTTCATCAATAAATTGTATATCCATATTACCTTCCCATGCAGTAAGAAGAACAGGATTATAATCATTAATATTAACTTCATTATCCGTTCGAGGAAGATCATAAAGCCTACTTTTTTGTTACTTTTATGTTTCAATTGTTTTCTACCTGCTATCGAAGTTGCCACATCTCTCATATTGAAAGTTTCAGTAACGGGACGAGGAAATCCAAAACGATACCGACGAATAACTTTACGTCCTACTTTTTTAGAGCGAAGACAATAATCGTTATGTTTGTGTCGCTGATGCGTATCAACACGTTTATACAATAATGGTGAAATATTTTCATCTGGCATTTTGCAACTTATATATTGTAAAATAAATTTAGAGACTTTTTCAATAGTAGATTCACCAAAAATCGGTGCATTTTTAATCCAAATTAATAAGTGGAAATGTTGTATACCTCTACCTTGGTATTCTCGTCGCCAAAAATAGTGCGTTACTTCTCCAATTGGATGATCTTTGGAGTTAATGAAATCAAGCATTGCCCGAAATTTATTATCGAGAAACCTGGACGTTGATACAGGATCTTTAACAACAAGTACGCTAACGGATAAGGAAGCATCATGCCATCCATTTACTTCACGAATATATTCACCTAAATCTTCCCATAACCATTCACTGGGACTTAGTGTTAAAAACCATGTCGCAGGTCCGTAATGCTGCGTCATACACCTTAAATTACTTCTCGGTTTACGCCAATATTGTTCCGTATTTCGAAGTGTGGAAAATATTGTTGTTAGATCAGATTCCAACTGTTCTTTTGACATTGCTTCTAAATACTCTGCAGCCGTATAACGAACTTGAGAATTAGTTACGTTTAATTTATGATAAATTCCACGGCTTAACTGACGCATATTCGCATTATTCAACAAATAAAATAAGTATTGTTGATTTAATCTGTACTGTGGATGTTTAGATGTCAAACGACATTTAATAAATTCATGATCATGAAGTTTAACTTCCCTAATTTCATGTTGTCTATTAATACCAAAAGGGTATAAATCTGGAAAACACATTAAATCTAAATCTTTTTCACGATTATCCAAAGGCACATTTAGAATTTTTATCATTTGATACAAGTCTGTCAAAGTTTTATTTGCTTTCTTTTCATATAAGGGATGAATTGTATATTGTTCATAATAGCCGTCATTTTCATCAGTAACTTGAGTTAACATTGCCTTTTGCTGATCATGTAATGTAATTTCTACATTATTTTTCGTCTCTTCCAGATTATTTAATGACTCATTGTCAGATTCGTCACCTAATGTCGCTTCTGTCTCTTCCATTTGAAACTCTGAACTTTTTAATTGTTCTAAAATGTTTAATTCATTAGGATCATTTGGCAGTATAATTTGGGAGTATAAAGCATTGTTGCGCTTTAACCACGTTAAAGCGTCAAATATTTTTTTAACATTAACCATCTCTTCCCAAATAATCTTTGATTTGGTCGGAATACCTCTAGCTAAAATATATAATTCGTTATTAATATTTATTGGATCAGTATTCAAACATAATTTATTCAACGTCTCCTGTAACGGAAGTGGTAAATGAAATGTTCTACCTTTAACTTTTTGTACCATTTGCCTTTGAGGCAACTTTTTATTAATAACAGTTCCCATTTTGACGACAGTTTGAAACGCTTTAGCTCTCTGTATAATCATTTTCTCAAATGTATTAAGAGATGATATTACTTTGGGCACATTATTTGTAAGGAGATTATTCAAGATGCAATACGCAGGCATTAAGCCTTTACGAAATTTACCTGCACAATAATTACATATATATTAGCATTACTTTCTTGTTGTTGTATGTGTGCCATTAAACCTCTCCAACTTTGAATATTTATTTGTTCTCGAAGAATATTGACTTCAGAAACATTTCTCTTATAACACAATTTTTCACATGATACGCAAGCATGCCGTGGTGTGTCTGTTGACCGCTTAACCAAGGCCTTAAACGCTTGATGATATTTAGAAATAATATCATCATCGCTCAGAATTGTATCTGCCTGTTGATGTTTGTACATATCTGCTTTTTCTTGTGCAGAAGTTACAATTTCATTTAATGTGTTTAAATCAGCATGAGTTAATGTTTCATCCAGATTATCCATCTTTCGATAAAAATCTGTAAGCTGATAAATTAAACGCTTAATATATCTTACTCGTGGAAAATGAGGCGATAATAGTTGAATTGGAAGAAACATTCCTTCACAAAGTGTTAAATCAATATGGCAGCTACGTGTATGGCCCAATTTTTCATTTGAAATTTTCATAGTACATTTATGAATATTTTCTATCAATTTGGGTACATTCTTTAAAGTACATGTATTTATAGTTTCCAGAAATTTCTGATAACGATTAATTAAAAATGGATCGTCAGTTTTACATGAACTATTGCACAACCATGATTTTTTCGCTTCTATTTCTATCAACGGTTTAATATATTGTGAGAGGAGAGGCGACTCACGTTAAAAAAGCCACCCCGATTTTACGGAAACATAGTGAAAGGCGAGGGGACTCACGTTAAAAAAGCCGCCCCGATAAGGCGTTTAAAACCGTACTGCAACCTCCACGTGATAAACTCTGGAAACTATAAAAATTAAAAAGTATACATATTATAGGTTAATTGCAGACGTATATATGTGTTATTAAAGTCACATTGAACACCCGCAACGCGGAATAGCACTTAAGCTGGAGTGACACGACTTACGATTTTCGTATTTTTAACTATGTTCCACCATTTTAAAAAATTTGAAAAAATGTATGTTATAGTGGACACTTAAGAGAAATTTTCATAAAAATTTCAAAATGGTACCTCTAAAATATCACTCTCAAAAAAAATATTCAAAAATTCAAAAATTTTTTTTGGTGTTTTTTTGGCAAACATTTTTGAAATTTTTTTTGTTAATTAGTTTTATTAATCTACATAACATATATTTTTTTCATCAAAATCGGTCAAGTGGTTTTCGAGAAAAATACATTTTTTGATTTTACTTTCTCCCTCCATAACTCCTAAAAAAATGAATTTTTTAAAATAATATTTGGTGGAAAGTTTTATCATATTGGTACTAATTTGTGACATTAATGTCAGCTCTGTATGATCAAGGGCAGATTTTACATGCTTACTCCGCTAGGCCCTTTGAAGTTTTGTTGGTAAAACAGATATTTTATACATACATATACTATATAATTTTATTCAACAGAAAATATGTACTGTATATGCGTTACTAAGTGCGCATATTCATATTGTTTATAACAAAGATTTGATGACCATGAGCTCATTCAAATTAACAATTAATAATAATTTAAATATAGATCAAAGAAATACCGCGCGACATTTTGACGCCAAAAATGTAATATGAGAATTTAAGAACGACCCTGAAGACATTTGATGCGACAATTTGGCGACGCAATCTGTCACATAAATTGTACGAAAAAATATCGAGTATCAACAATAACCTTTATTACGTCGCGAAACTTCAATTAGTCTAACTATTCAGTGTTTCGACAAAAGATCTAATTTATCTCTCTATTTCTTTTTCAGGGCAACCTGCTATGCTGGTTTTACCTAGGACGCCGAGAAATTCGAATCTATGGTACTTCTTATGGATAGGAGAATTTCGGGTTGACAAGAAAATATTGATTATGCAGTACTGACTCCTTTTTATTCTTTTTATTCCTATATATCATTTTTCTTTTGAAGAGTGGTTTACAATGATGTAAAATATTATGTATATTAATCCAGCGGTTAAAATTTAAATATATGTATATATATATATATATACAGGGTGTCCTGCAACTCAGCTCCATACTTTAAAGGTAGATTCTCTGGCCAATTTAAAAATGATTTTTTTTTCAGAGAAAATGTCGAAGAAGGTCATTATTTTTTGCATATTCCCAATTTTTGTCATGATATATCTTTCTAACTAAGCCTTAAATTAAAATTCTATTAAAGTAAACTCTACCTAAAATTAACTAAAGAATGTGACTTTATTAATATTTTATTCCCATAAGGCTTAGTTTGCGAAAAACCCTTTATTTTCAATCATTTATAACTCGAAAATTATTAGTGCCTCGACATTTTCGCTGAGGAAAAATCGTTTTTAAATTGGCCAGAGAATCTACCTTTAAAATATGGAGCAGTAGTTGCGGGACACCCTGTATATATATATATATATATTATATATATATATATATATATATATATATATAACATAGAAATAAATAAACGAATTATTAATATATATAATATTTTTATAACACAATATTATATGCAAAGTAGACTTGATGATACAAGATTATTAATTGTGAGATCAAATCTGCACATTGGATTCTGCACATTGTATTCTCGACGCTTCTGTCTCACCAGCAATAACCAGGAAATTTCAAGTCATTTCTTAATCGTATTACGGCTAGTTACTGTGGAAGTGGGAGTGATTAGTAGTGTTACGAATTTAAATTAATTAATCAAAACATGGGAACGGTACGAATAATTAACGATGGTCGTCATTTTCACGGCCGTCATTATTATTAATAATTGGTCAACGGTGGGCAAAAGCTCGTCGTTGTGGATTTCACTGCAACATAATAAGCATCTCTTGAGATCACATGTCCGTTCATTATTATTCGTCGTGTTTCAATTTTATTGAATTCCACATTTATTTGGAAATATATATATATATATATTTTAACATATATATTTTAACATATTTTTATACATATTTTAACACGATATATTTTAATTATTAATTCTAATTATTCTAACATTTAAATTTAATTATTTAATTCCTTTAATTGATTTATGTTGGTTTATATTTGGGAATTTAGCAATACTTCTAAACTGAACAATATGCTAATAAAATTGGCAGTGCAAAGTCTTAGATCATCTATAACAAGAATATAATTAATTAGCATACATAAAACAAAAATATCGATAGGAAACTTGAATTTAGTCGACTTAGCTGGATCAAAAGAGCTGGGTTAAAGAGTAAAAAAGTTGTCAGACTTACATAAATAAAAAATATATTAACAAATCAATATCAAATTATTACTATTATCTTGTTACTGTTATCTTACAATTAGATGTTTTAAAAAGCAAGAACATATATCCCTTATAGAAATTCTAAATTCTATGAAACATTAGGTCCTCATGTTCTCATGTTTCATATAGAATTCTATATGAAATATATAGAATTAGAATTAGAATTAGAATTTAAAATCACTAAATAATATGTTCTTATTTTTTTAAAAACAGACATGTGTTTATGTTTTTGACTGATTTGCTTATGATTTCTTCGAACGCGATTCAAATGTCTTCTTGAAAGGAAAGAGAAGTGACTATATCGCAGAAAAATCACCATGCTATATCGGGACTTGAATCCGAGATCCATTATATGGTAGGTAAACACTTTGCCTCAATCATTCGGCACCCCTATCAGACGTTAAATCCACATAGAAAATTATCCAACTATAAATCAACATAAAATAATTAAAGAAATTAAGTAATTAAATTTAAATTAGACTACTAACAATTAGAACACTAATAATTAGAATTAATAATTAAAATACGTCAATTTTTTAAATATGTATTTAATTAGAATATGTGTCAATTTTAAATATGAATTTAATTACAATATGTAATATGAATTTAATTTACAATATACATATAAAAAATAACTTTATGCGAGTATATAAATAATTATATACGATTATGTAAATAATATTTTTTATTGGCGGTGTCAAGTTTTTTAATTAAGTTTTTTTTTATTTTTATTGTTATATTAATTTTCAGTTTACAATTTTTAAATAAATTTTTAATTTTTTAATATTGTTATTTTCGGACATTAAAACAACTATTTCGTATAACAGAGTTTTCAATTAATATTTCTATTTAAACCTATAGCAAGTTTTCTTTGTTGACGCAATTTTTTGATATCATTATTTTTTAGGATATATTATAATTATATTAAAATAATTTGTTGCCGCATAAACTTGCGCCTTTTCTATCGTTTTTTAAAAAAAGTAAGTTTTTTTAGAAATGATACATTTTTTCAAATAGAGCTTTTTTAATTTTATTGCTTTAAATATATTAGCGCTATATCTGCAATTTTAATTTAAGCAGGAAACTATACCATAAGCAAGTAATTGCAAAGCTAATTAAGTAAATTAAAAAAAAAATAAATTATTAATTATTAGTTTAAATTGAAGGCTTTTTATGAGAGAAGTAAAGGAAGAAGAATATTTTTAGTTGAAAAATATATATTGGAAGAGTAGTATTCAGAGTATATTCTATAATAAAATATTTTTTACATAATTTTGTTACATTTTGTTAAATTCTCATTCCTGCTGAAGAAAAATATTGTTATTTTTCTAATTTTTTAATTTCTTAAAATAGGTTCCTCAAAATATCAAGTTACTTTTATCAAAGTACAATGTCTGCCGCAGAAACAGCTAAATAAATTTTAAATGGCGTTCGTCGAAATTATACAGAATTTAGTATACTAGTCTCTGTTTTATCTTGAACATATTCTTAGATATTTTCGTCATTCTCTAGATCCAACATATATGAAATAATTAGTAACGCTAACAAATATTTCTTTTCAAATATTTCTAGTTGTTACTCAATATACAAAGAAATGAAAATTACAGTTAATTTTTTCTAGAATTTTACTTATTCACATTTTATTATCAATATTTGTCAAATTCTTGGTATTTAATTTCTGCAAGATGCTTTTAAATTTTTTTGCTAATATTTTCTCCAATAATCGCATAAAGTTTTTTTTTGTATGTATATAATGGCTTTATATTCATTTATTTTCCAAGCAGCAGAATACACACACACACACACACACACACACACATATATATATATATATATATATTTTTTTTTTTTCTGCTGCTTGAAAAATAAATAAATAAAGCCATTATACATATAAAAAATAACTTTATGCGATTATTGAAGAAAATATTAGTAAAAATTTAAAGTATCTTGCAGAAATTAAATACCAAGTTATTTCTATATATAAGATCTATAGAATGACGAAAATACCTAAGAATATGTTCAAAAAGATAATTTTATATATGTATATATATTCATAAAAAATATATATTATATATAATAAATATAAATTAAAAAAATAATAATAAAAATTACATAATATACCATAATATACCATGAATCATATAACAATAAAATATATCATGACAAAATAAAAATTAAATATACAGATTATAAAGTTTGTTATACAGGGTGATTCAAAATAACCCCTGTGTCCCTGAAATGACATATTAGTGAGACAATTCTAAGACGATTTTTCCTTTTGCAAAATTTCGTCCGAAGCTTAGTTTTCGAATTATTAAAGAAAGTAGTTGACGCATGACGGATCGGGTACAAGAGGCAGGCAGGGGCGGCGCGATTCACCGTCAGCCGCGGGCGCTTACGCGGGGCGCCTGTTGCGATCAGCTGATCGCTGCACATGAACATACATGCGAACACATACATTCTCTGTCTGTCTGTCTGTCTGTCTCTCTCTCTCTCTCTCTCTCTCTCTCTCTCTCTCTCTTTCTCTCTTTCATTCGCTCACTCACCTGTAATTTTTTTTTCGAGAGAGGGAAAATGCATTTTATGCATACTCACCGGTCGATCCAGTGAGTTATGTGGGTTCGGTACCAAGTCGAATTACCAACTCGTACTCCGTACCCACTAAAACCCCTCTCTTTTTATGAATTTTCTTTGACACATTATCCCTCTGTCTTTCCCGAGATCTGTTTTCACATAACGTCAAAAAAATAGTTATTATTACCTTGTTCGATGACTTTGATGTATTGCTGTAATTGCTTGAAGGAGAAATGAATTTTCCGATAGATCGTACGTTCTCAAATTTAACGTAGATATCACGTTGCACAAGGCGAAATCCACACTAAATTATTAACTGAAAGTTTTTCTTCTTTCTAAAAATTAATTAGATTAAATAAGTGTTTATAAAATATTTATTTAAAAACACTTATTTAATCTAATTATTTTAATAATCATCACTAAAGCCATCCACAAACGGTAAAGAAATATAACAAGGTGTAGCCGCATCGTCGTGATTTTCTATCAACCAATAAAGTGCCAATGTGGTCGATTTAAATTACGTTGTCTTATTTTATCTACTGGCGACAAGAATTTAATATTATAATAAACATAAATTAGAAAAATAATAATAAAAATTACATAATATAGCATAACAATATACCATGAATCATATAACAATAAAACATACCATGACAAAATAAAAATTAAATATACAGATTATAAAGTTTGTTATATAGAACGTATATCTTTCGCAGCTTTCATTCCAACAATAAAAGAATCAAAAGATAAACTTGAACCAATAAAAAACAATGATATTACTATTTGAATGTCTCAATTTCATATGGTAAGATTTAGCTAATTTTATTATTTGCATCTTATCATTTAACATATTACTACTCAAAATGCGGTTAAATGATAAATGTCATTAATTTCATATGTTATTAATATCGCAGAGCATCGCTAACGGAATCTTCTATCGAGAGAAAAACTGTACGTTTTCTCTTTTTGTATTGTGTAGATGTGCGTTGATGAAGTAGTGATAAAGATTTTCCTTAAATGAAAATTTCCATATTTCAACTTTGCATCGTGATATTTTCGTTTATAGATTTAGCGCAGAACAAAAGTAAAGATATTTTTTCTCATACAATTCAAACTTGTTCTATCGATTAAGCTTAAAAATTTCATCCGTTCAATTGTTATTAAGATTCGATAATCTGATGACTCTCAATCCGACTTAATCGACAGACCTAGTTTGAATAGCATTAAAGAAAGTATCTTTATTTTTGTTCTGCATGATCTATAAACGGAGATATTATGATGCAAACTTGAAATATAGAAATTTTCATTTAAAAAAGATCTTTAGCATCACCGTCATCAATGCGTAACTACATAATACAAAAATAGAAAAAGTACAGTTTCTCTCTCGACAGAAGATTGCATTAGCGACGCTTTGTGATAAAGACATATGACATTAGTGATATGTATAATTTAACCGCATTTTGAGTAGTGACAGGTTAAATAATAAAGTGCAAGTTAAATAATAAAATTAACTATTAACATATGAAATTGAGGTATTTAAATAGTAATATCATTGTTTATTATTGGTTCAGGTTTATCTTTTTATTCTTTTATTATTGGAATAGAATCATTGTTAGAGAAAATGCGTAGTTTTCTCTTCTTATTCATATTTTTATAATTTACAATGATTCATTAATAAGTGATACTACTTCGTCCTTTTCCATTATTGTGATATGAGTACCTTCCACGTAATGTATTTATACTGCACTTTCGGTAACCTAAAAATATTTTTTATTTATAAAAATAATCTTAAAAATGACAAAATTACGCTCTAATGAAATTTATCTTATGTAGACCATAATCTTCTTCAGTAACAGTGATAGTCGCAAGTGTGGGTTTTAATAAGGTTATAGATGATTTAAGACGTGGCAATGATGTTATATTATAATCTTGTATAGCGATTATATGATCATAAATCGTCGAACATAACAATTTCTGATTTTCAACAGTTAATTCATTGTTATCCTTCGAAAAACTTGCAGTAAATAATTCTAATTTCGCTTTCCACGTATTGCACTTATTTAGTTCTAATGTAAACTGTAAATAATAGTATTATGTATTAGTAGAACAAAATGATAATCTGCATTTTAAACTGAAATAAGATAGATAAATGTTTATTTTAGATTATACAGCTAAACAAATTTTTATTAAAATATGAAGGCGGTAATATTACGATATGGGGATGCTTTACATGGTCTGGTATCGATAATTTGGAATTGAAGGTATCATGACGGCAAAAGGATATTGATGTATTGTGCGAAAATTTGGAAAAATCTCTTTTGAAATTGGATTTAGAAAACAACTTTATTATCCAGCAAGATAATGACTCTAAGCGTAAGGCGCAGAAAACTGCATTTTTCAAATCTAATAAGGTAGAACTGGTCGAATAGCCGCCACAATCACCAGATTTAAATCCAATTGAAAATTTATGGGCTTATTTGGACGTGAATAAAACGAACGTAAGTAACAAGACATTGTCCTATGCAACACTCCAAAAGGCCTAGAAGGAAATTGATCCTGAATACTTAAAGAAATTAGTCGATAATATCGCCTCGCCGACTGGAAGTAATATTGAAAGCCAAAGGTGGCCATACCAAGTACTAATCATCATTATAATTAATTTTATTTATTTAACTATTACTTCTAAAAGTACGATTTATTTTGTCCAGGACAAAATACAGGGTGTGTCATTTTAAATGATGCAGCCGAATATTTCTTAAGGTAAAAGATATTGGAAAAAATGTTTCAGACAATAGTTGTATAGTTTCGAGAGAGACATAAGATGGTGCCATTAGTTTGAAGAGTCAGCTGAAGGTCACGTGAAGATCACATCCAACTTTGTAAATGGGACATCCTGTATGCTTTTACATATTTTTGTAGCTCATCTCAAGAACTTTCGAAAACACAATAATTAAGTTAGTTTTCATTAAATACTTTCCGAGTTATGAGGCTTGAAATCATTTCTTAATTTTTACATAAACCGTAAAATATCTTGTAATAAAATATTCATTTCTCGATTATCTTATCTTAATACTTTTATGTACAAAATAATGAGAAAAATCAATTGATGTAAAGAAAAGACATAGTACTGTATGCGAAAATAAAAACTTTTCGAGTTGTGTAATCTAAAGTAAACATTTACCATAAAATAATATGCTTATATTATATTATATTATTTATATTATATAATCTAAATTACGTTAAAGAAATTTTACAAAATCTTTGTAATTTAGATTATATGAAATAATATAATAAAATAATATAATAAAAAAGTTAACTTATTTTATAATTTTAAAGCACATTCTAACAAATTATTTCAAAATTTTTCCACTTATTCTATTAATTATATACTATCCTATTAACTATACATATATATTTTTAATAATTGACTAACCGTTTCATTGTTAGAGTTAAGATACAATTGCATTAAAAAAAGTAAAATGCTAATTTGTAGCTCTTGTTCTGTAGTATGATAAAAATATTTCTTAACCAATGACTTCATTAGATCAGGAACTCCATCTATAAATACTAAACGTCCGGAGAAATTTTTAGCTTCTAATAATCTAGCTAATTCGATGGCAATTAAAGATCCAAATGAATAACCCACAATTAGGAATTCTTTTTGAATTTGTATATTCTCCAATACGTACTAAAAAAATAGGCAAACATATACGAAAATGTACGTAAAAATGGCGAGCATGCGTGCACGCGCGTATGAATAATCAAATTTAAAATTTACTGTTTAAAGTTAAATATACGACAATTTAAATAAAGATTTGAAATACATTATATAATAATTTCGTACAGGCAGAAGATATGCTGCTGATTTCATTATTGAACGAGTAACACCCGGCATATTAAGTAAACCGTGTTGCAAACATATCGCCGAAGATTTAATTTTCGATCCTATCAGTTTATATACACTTGCACACGTATCCGTTCCTGGTATAAGAAATATTTCATTCCCAGCAACTTTTCTCTCTGTAGCGAGTTTCACATAAATATCTGGAATCAAGTTTGAATTGTTAAGCTTTCGAGTCAATATTTTTGAACCGTTTAAATCATTTACATTAGCTTCGGTGTCATCTCATCCGTACATTTTTTCTTGTTCAGATGTATTTGTTAATTTTATAAGTTTTGCAAAAGTGAGATTTCGAATATCCTGTACTGTCAACAAAATATCAAATTCTTTCTCCAATGTCTGTTTAATCTCCACTGCCATCATTGAGTCCATGCATAGTTCAGCCAGTGATATGTTTGGTGCCACCATGTTTGGATTTTTCAAATATTTTGAAAATTAGAGAAAGAATTAAATATTTACACATGATTTTAATTTGATCTTATCTAATCTTCCAACTGCAATATAACAATTGTTAAAATTTACATTTTTGCAACAAAAATTTATTTTTTATAAGCAAATCTCTTATATAATACTTCTAAACTTACTCATAATATTAGAAACTGCTTCAAATGGATTCGTTGCTTGGCCTTTTTTTCTCAACCAACCATGCTGCTTACGATTGACTAATCTTGTAACAAGAATGCTTTTAATGTCCAAGGAAGAGGATATTTCTTGTTGCAATGTACAACCAATAACAAGTTCTTTGTCGTCTTCTTGCATAGCTGCGACAAGTCCAACGTCACCAATCGCGCCCCACTGTATAGCCAAACCATGTAAACCTTCTTTCATTCTTCTTTCACAAATTTTTTCCATTACGGAATTTGCCATTCCATAATTTGTTTGGCCCGCGTTACCTCTTCCGCATGAAACGGAAGAAAAGACAACAAAATGTTGAAGCTGGAGACAAATTGTTCTGGATAATTCGTCCATCCTTTTCGTTGTCCATGCCTTTGATATAAAAGAATCTTCGAATGTTTGTGGGGATTGATTCTTGAATATGTCATCTTTTAATACAACTGCGAGATTGAATATAGCATCCACGGGACCTTGTTCTTCGGCAAATTGCAATATAGATTTACAGTCTTCATATTTCGAAGTATCAGCAGCTGTAACGATTTGAATATTCACACCGTAGGATTGCCATAACGTTATTTTTGATCGTTGATAACCGTTTTTTATCCCAGTTCGCGAAATTAACACTAGGTTCCTTGCGCCACGTAATATTAACCAATCAATTAATTCTAGACCGAAACCACCTAGACCACCTACAACGATGTAGCATTTACGTTCCAGACAGTAGTACCGAGGATATGCAAGTACAGGTACATCCAGTTCATCTTCTTTTTGAATTTTTATCATTATCTGCAAATAACATTATATTATATTTTAAAAAGCCAGGAAAAAAAAGATGAACATAAAAAGTAAGAAACTAATATAATAAATGAAGATTATATAGAAAATTATAAGAATGAATAAATTATCAAATAAAATGTAATTGTACAATAACAAAATATAAATTTAAAAGAATCGATAAAAAAAGTCTTTAAAAGAAGGAGAATTTTTCCAAATGTAATGTAAAGAGGAAACACAATGGATAATTTTTACATATTACAACATAGTTAAGAAGATACAATACATCAAAAAGAAGCTGTTTAATATTTTTATTTTAAAATCTCTTGATAAAAATATTTAAAGTGGAAAAGTTTGCGTTCACAATTTACGTTCAGTTTTCATTAAGTTTTAATTAAGGTATATAGAAATATTTTTAGCGTAGAAATATTTACATTTCAAAATATAAACAAGAAATAAGAATGATTTTTATTTATATTAAATAATTCTAATATTAAAGATAATACAATGGAAACAAAAGCTGTATGCATTTTTTTGAGAATTTATATTTCAATTCTAATTATACTTTCTCTATTGTACGTACACTACAAAATAATCATACCTTTCCAATATGCTTTTCAGCAGCCATATATCTAAAGACAGTTTCTATTTCATCCTTTTCGAAGACTTTTCTGCATAACGGTTTGATGGCGCCATTCTTTAAGCTTTCTTTTAATTTATTCCACATTATTGCCTTACTCTCTGGTTCTGCAGAAAATAACTTATCCGATAAAATGCCATGAAAACTAATGCCTTTTGAAAATGCAAATATTTCTAAAGGACTATTGAAGACCATATCAAACTTTCCAATCTCGAGAAAACGACCACCCTTTGCTAAGCAACGGACGGACGCTTGCAGTTTCTCTTCAGCTAAAGAATTCAATACGATATCCACTCCGCGACCTCTCGTTCTCTGAATAATCATTTGTTCAAAACTCGTATCACGAGAATTTCCGATGTGATCCTCGGGAATAGAGGGAAACGTTTCTCTTATAAAGTCTCGTTTCTCGGTACTTCCAACCGTCGTAAACACCTCGCAACCTTCGTAAAGGGCAAGATGAATGGCAGCTTGACCAACACCTCCTGTACCAGAGTGAATTAACACTTTATCATCTTTTTTCATTTTACCGCTCAAATACAAAGCGTAATAACACGTGCTATATACACAAGGAACCGTCGCAGCGTCTTCCATCGTCCACATGTCAGGTATGATCCAACTAAGATATTTGTCAATTATGCGAATATTTGTTATTCCTCTAAAAATAATATAACTTATTGTTAGAAAATCATATAAAAATATTATAAATTCTATATAAAATATAGCAATATTTTTATTCCTTTCATCAAAAACGTTTTTAATTTAAATATAAGAAATGTAATTTATATTGTTTACTTTTAAATTTTTGTTTTTAGCTTATTATTAGAATTATTTTAAAGAATATATTCACACACATATTAAGACTCTATCAAGTTTCTATCACTACCCAAAATTCACTTACCCCGTTGAACACAATCCCATTATTCTTTGCCCAGTTTTATTAAATCCAACAAATTCCATTCCAATTAAAGAATTATTATTTCGTTCGGTTGTAATAGATTCGATGGTGAGTCTACCGCTAGCTATCATGACATCTCTAAAATTGATACACTACTCTTACAAGATTTTCTTCATCATTGTTGACGAAAGATACTCTACTTTGCATCCAACAAAGAGTACTCAGATCACCTCGCACCTAAAATAAATAAATATAACAAGTTATTTTTAAACCTTTTAAAGTTACAGTAAGAAAAACTATTACTTAATTTATGGAAAAAGGAAAAGTATTTTCCCTTTCTATTATGGAAAGAGGAAAAGTATTACAAATTATCACTATTTCAATTTTCCTAAATATCGAATCTTTTTGAAATCGTACCATTTGAGAAACATAAGCATTCTGTACGAGTTTTGGTTCTAATAATGGTAATGGAAAATGTCTGTAGGATCCCCAAATTCCGGAACGTATAACATTGATGGGTAAATCTAGTTGTAGTTGCCTTATGTATAATGATTCTTGCAATGAAAAAGCAGGCGCATCTCTGTCTTGAATAAATACACTTCTAATCATTTCACCATCCGGTTCTTTTCGCAAACAATTGACAAGGCCGAGTAGACCGCATTCAAAGTCCCCTTCTGCGACGATTATAATCCTCGTATTTGTGTTGTTATTTTCCACGTTCATGAATGATTTAATCTTATTTACCCACGAAAATTCGTAATTGTTTACATGCACAATCTGCTGATTCGTCTTAAAATTTTGTATTTTTCTTAATAATATAATTGTCTTATCGTTGGTGCGTTTTTCCAAAATTACTTTTAATCCATATTTGTCCAGACATGAATAATCGTAAATAGCATCTAACTCTTCCAATGTCAGAAGAAATCCCTTTGGCATTATGGCAGACAACAATTGTTCGTATAAATCGTTTCTATTTTTTGTTAAAATTCCGTAACCTATGATCATCAAACAATTTTCATTTTTTGTCAGTTTTTCAAATTCCATCATAGAAATATTGTCGAGCAAAGTATCTTATGTATCTTTGAATCTTTCTTCGATCGCTACTATTTTGATATTGTAACTAATTTGTGGTAAGTCGTCTAAAATTTTATAAACATGTAAAGTACTTAAATTTTCCGGGATCACTTGATCGCTATTTTCGATAAATTCGAAAATTTTCACGTTTATCATGTTATAGCACTCAAGTGCAATGTGCACCGACATTCTTATTGCATCTTGCAAAGATATCACATTTAAATCTCGATGAGCAACAAACTTGTACTCTTCTAAAACGGGATTGGCTACATTTTGTCGACGAGTTGTAGCTACAAGGCCGTGTATTTCTATTCCTCCAGATATCAAAATATCTAAATGTTTATAATTTTGTACAAGGACTTCTGCGGATATGAAGACAATAGCATATCACTTATTGTATATATTTTTCGAAAAATAATATTCGATTAAATAGGTATATAATTTCATTTATAATACTGTAAACTTACGTTTATTTTCATTTAAAAGTTTTTCAATATATTTTATGTGAGAGTTTGGATCGATTACTACTTTACGAATTCGTGTTGGTACAAAAAGAGTTCTCGAATTCTGCCCTAAAATCGTCATCTGTAACATGTTGTCCATAAATGTTACCCAATTATCAGTCCAGTCAATATGACTATTCTTTCCTGTGATTGACGCGCTTCTTAATCCACGAAATTCGCCAGTATATTGATAACCACGAAGTTTTAATTCTTTGTAAACATCTTTTATATTCATCTCCTCTTCGTCATTGTCATTTCGATCAATAAATGTGCAACATATTTTCTCGTCTTCAATATTACCTGGAATTCGTACTGTTCCAGTGACGACAGCACTGTCCTCTTCGATTATTTCGAATTTGCAACTATCTATAAGAATGCAATTATCAATTTTTGTTTGTAAATTAAATAGGGAGAATTTCAATTGCCTACATCTATAAGCCTAGATCTATAATTGTTTTATTTTACATAAGTTATCGACTTTCACACAAAGCGAGATTCGTTTCTAAGTATAGTCCAAAATATTTTTGAATTCTAATATTTCTTTCTAAATGGAAATTTTAAATATTATTCATTTAAGAAGAGATAATTAAAATTAAAATATCAAAAATAAACGTTTCTACACATTTGGTTTTATAGCATTCGACTTTATTTAGTATTATATACTAAATAAAAGTTCATCAAATTGTGAAAGTAAGTCGCATACGGAAATCTTATCATTCAAAAGATTTTAAGATGGGATTCTGTGAGCAATCCAGTATCAGTCTGCTCTTAATCGTGGATGTGTGCAATAATGTTATATGTGCAATCTATATGTGTGCAATGAGCATGTATGCAATAAAGTCATGTGTAGAAAGTGTTAATATGATTTTCTTATTTTATGTGTACAATGTGTATGTGCGCAATAATCATGTGTGCAATCGTACTTTCGTTTCTTTATTTTTTTCATGTGTGCAATAATACATGTAGACAATCGGGAATGTAAGCAACTGAAGCCCTCCCTACAATACATTTTTTATTGTTTGACAGTAGAAGTTATGATTTCTTGATTATATTATGTTTACTAACTTTTTCAGTAAAATACAAGCTTAATGCAGTACCAATACTGCAATTTTTGCATCTCAAATCTGCTGTTTCTTTATTGATAATAATTACTTTATTGATAATACTGTTAATTACTTGTTTATTAGAAATAGAATTATTAGAATTTTCTTTATTATTAGAAATAGAATTATTAGAATTTTCTTTATTAGAATTATTATAAATCTTTTCGTAATTTATTTTTTTCAACTGAATCTTTTCGCTTATTTATATTTTGTTTTTAAAAACTTTTATCTTTTTATATATTTAGATTACGAAATTATTTTAATTGTACAAGTTACCTTTTTGATCATAAGAATTAAATTAATTGGATTTTCTTTTGACAGAACTGTAGAACGTAGGAAATTAACATCTTCAAATACAATTGGTACATCGAGATAATTTTGCCTTTTTAACCAGCCGATCATTTGCCACATCAGGAAAAGATATCCTGCAGCCGGTAATAAATTTTTTCTATTAACGACATGTCCGGTCATATATGTAAATTCTTCATCGAGTAAATTAATGGTAACAATTGCTTCTCTAATGTGAAGTTTTCTTTGTCCGAAATAATGGTATACATACCAATCTTCGGAATGATCCCATCTAATGTAAAACGTTATTAATTTAAAAATATATAAAACATTAGCCTTATTAGTACGTCGTTAAAAATAATACAATTTAAAAATATATAAAACATTAGCCTTATTAGTACGTCGTTAAAAATAATACAAATTAATTTTCCGTTTTTTTAAATTCTTCTATTTTTTTGTAATAAACATAACGTTGAAGGATCTTATGTTATATTAAGCAAAATTTACCTTATAAGATGAGAAATCATTGGTGTATTATGACTCACAGGAAACTTAACTTCTGGATATAAATTTGTGATTTGTAGCTGTAATCCTGCATTATAAAGTTTTCCAATTCCGTGTAAGAATATCTCAACGTATGGTTTGTGAGAAAATTTGTATAACGCGACATTTGTCACAGTTGCATTTAACGAATCATTAAGAATGTATTGTAGAATGTCGTGCGGCACTATTTCAATCGTCACCGCGTCATTTGGAATAAAACGCATAGCTTCTGAAAATACTACTGGGGCTAACAAACTATTTGTATAATATTTTGCTAAATACGAGATATTTGAAGATGTGCTAAACCATTCATAGGATTTGTTCAACATGTTCAACCACTTTGAGCTCGGAGAGACTTTCGGTGGCAATATCTTCAAGTATTCCAAAAGTTTAACTCTCTCAGGCTCGACGTACCGACTATGAAAAGGTACATGTCCACAGAAAATTTCTTTTACAGAAATGTTGCTATTCTAAACAGAAGTAAATTTTTTTAATAAACTCATTTATTTAATTCAACGTAATTATAAGCATAAATATATTATTTGTACTTTTTAAGTATTTCCAAACCTGTAGCTTAGCGAGGAATGCTCTCACAGAGCTTGTTGGTCCACTGGCAATATAATTGTGAGGACTATTACAACAAGCTACGTCAATATCCAATGGACACATATTCTTCATAATTTTATAATCTAAATTTATTTCAGCTATCAAGCCGTCTATTATTTTTGACTTAAGAAATGCTAAACCGATAATAAGTCAACATGATGGTTTCTTCAGCCGTCAAGCATCGGCATATCCACAAACAAATTCGCCAATAGAATGACCCATTATAACATCAGGAGTGATACCAATACTAATTAAGAGATCAACTATTCCGATCTGTATACGTAATATACGTAATTCTTATTATATATCTCAATACTTTTTATTTTTCTTTTAAATAAAATAATATTATAAAATATTACAAATTTAATTTTCTGCATACAATTATGTAACATATAAAAGGCTTTTTTCAACTTCAATTTTTTTACAAGAATTTTGCGTTTTTTTATGAAATACTGATCTTTAAAGATACGATGCTTCATTAGATAATACAAAAAAATTCCACAATATATAGACGATATATTTTTATTCATACCTGTAATCCAATAAGACCTACAAATAAGTTAACTACGTTATCGAAAATATATTTGTTTTTATTTATTAGAATATCTGTGACAAATATATCATAAGGTTTCAAAACAGTATCGCATTTTTGGATTGCTTTAGCGAATACTGGAAATTCCATTAAAGCTCGACCTATATATGTATCAATATTAAATCAATATTAAAAAGATATAATTATATTATTTCGTTGTCGATAAATTATTTTAAATAATGTAATATTTTTACACAATTAATCTAAACATGCATAAATGAAAAAACATACATAATCTCTAGAAATCGCTTATCTTTGTTTTGCACACGCTTTCTGTAGTATCATTATTACATTTTAATTTAATTCATATCAAAAGAGACTTTTTACATTTAAATCTAACTTAAGCAATTATTTAATACAAATTGTAAAACTAGGCATTTGCGATCTATACACCGACTTTGACCTTGACATGATATGTTCAAGGACATCTTCCCGAGTAATTTCATGTATATAGGCGGACTTGAATAGTTTAGCTCCTGTTTTCATCTCAAAGTTTCGCAAAAGATTTCGCTAAATATCTTCGAAAATATCGATTTTGGACAAAAAAGTTATTAACAAAAAATGAGGCTATTACACTAGGACCTCGATTTAGTGAACTGCGATGGGACCGGCACCGCATCACACTTGCATAAATCGAAGGCTGCGCATGCTCCACCCAAGCAAACTCTGCGCAACTGACGTGGTCTCTTGCAGGATCGTATCAGCAGCCACGTGTAGGGACGGGTTCCCCAATTTTGTTTTCGACATTTTTCAGTTAAAAACTACTTTACTTTTTCAAAATTATACTTTCAATCTAATCGTGTATCTCTAAAATCATTAAATCAATTAGATTGAAATTTTATTGAACTGTTCCCAGCTTCAGTATAATTAGATACTCTACACATAGCGCACTACGCGCCTGAATGTATACGCCCGACGTTTCTCCCACCACGCTCGCCACCGATCGATATCGATCGCATAGTGGGGAAACTTCACTATATCGAAGTTTACTAAATAAAGGTCCTAGTGTAAATAGCTTTACAAATATGTTATTATTATAAGCATTTTTTACGTAAGTCCATTATTTTGGCTGTTATATAAAAAAATTAGGTAATTGTATACAATTCAGGCCTCCGCCCCGACTTTGACTTTGATCTTCATATACTTATATTGCCAAAGGCATCATTCTAACTAATTTTTGCTTATAAAATAATTGGAAGTCGTTGCTTATTAAAAAGTTATGAACATACGAAGTTTAAGAAATATGGTAAAGGTTGATATTAGAGGATATTACTCACCTCCGTTGAGCTTCATCTTGACATATGTCAAGATCACTGTCCTGAGTAATATGTAAAATGTTTTAGCTGTCGCTCGTTGTTTATTAAAAAGCTTCTTAAGAAATCGAGTTAATAATATAAATGATGTGAAACGAGGTGTATATTTGCAAAATTTCACATGGGTTTGCGACTTTTCATGTGAAGCAAGGTCTACCTTGCCTACCGGCAGAGCTGAAGGCAAGGTCCCCCTTGCATCTTCCGCCCCCGTGTGTGTATGTACACATACATTTCTGATCATTTTTAATTGTATTAAATTGTATTAAATTCTATATAAATTTAATACAATTAAAAAATATCAGAAATGTATGTGTACATACACATACACACACGGGGGCGGAGGGTACAAGAGGGGCTTCGCCTTCGGCTCCGCCGTAGGCGGCTCCTGGTAGGCAATGTGGATCTTGCTTCACGTGGAAAGTCGCAAACCCATGTGAAATTTTGCAAATATACACCTCGTTTCACATTATTTATATTATTAATTTCATTCGTTAACAATTTTTTAATAAGCAGCTACCTCCAATTATTTTATAAGCAACAGTTACTTAGAATAATGCCTTTGACAACATGTATGAAAATCAAAGTCATCGGGGCAAAGCCCCGAATTGTATAGAATTACCACCTTTTGAAACTTGGAGATGGAGGTAGTGGCTAAACTATTCGAGTCCGCCTATTATATATATATATATATACATGAAATTACTCGGGAAGGTGTCCTTGATAACATATATCAGGATCAAGGTCATCGGCGTATAGATCGCAATTGTCTAATTTTACCTAAAAATTTACAAATGGAAATATTATAATTGTTAATTTTATTGTATATAAGAATATATATGTATAATTTAAAAATTGTTTAACGTTAATTGCAAATAAACATTTTAATAATAATTATTACATTATAATATATTTGATTTACTTGCCCATATTAAAACACTGAGATCCAATTCCAGAAAATATGAAGCAAATCGGTCTTTTCGTATATGAATTGCATCTTCTTTTAATTATTGCATTATTATTTATTTTGGATCCAGCAATTATGTATCCTCTGTATGAATGACCTTTTATATTGCCGCTATGTATACGATGCAGAAGAGATATATATTCTACATCTTTTGACCGATTGTGTATCTATAAAGATATATGAATTATAATATATCTTTAATATAATTTTAAAATATAATTATTTTATAACATCTTAATAGATTATTCTTCTTTAAAGTTAATTATAATTAGAAATTTATTGTTAGATAAGCAAATGTTTTATATATTTGATTTTGAAAAATCTGAATGCTTTTAAAATATTCTATAATTTATAAGATAACGTAATTTAAATCGACCACACTGGCACTTTATTGGTTGATAGAAAATTATAACGTTTCGACCATTGGTTTTGGTCCTTCTCAAGTGAACTACAAAAGTTTACAATATTATAAAAACAATATGAAGTGAATAAAAAAGGAGAAAAAAAGAAAAAAATTAATATATACGTACAAAATCTTAGTTAACCAATAAGTAATGAGAAAAGAGAAATTTTTTTATAAAAAAGTTTGACAACACAATTAACTTGCAGAAGGACACTGAGAGTCTGAACAGTATTTATGATAAACTAATAAAAGCTGTTTAGTCTCTCTCCTTGTTTGTGAGCGGTAGGCTGACTTGATGATCTTGACAAGTGATTTCTCTTTTCTCATTACTTATTGGTTAACTAAGATTTTGTACGTATATATTAATTTTTTTCTTTTTTTCTTCTTTTTTATTCACTTCATATTGTTTTTATAATTTATAAATATATTTATAATTAAAGTTTTTATAATTGTAAACTTTTGTAGTTCACTTGAGAAGGACCAAAACCAATGGTCGAAACGTTGTGATTTTCTATCAACTAATAAAGTGCCAGTGTGGTCGATTTAAATTACGTTATCTTATTTTATCTACTGGCGACATTCAAGAATTTAATATTATTCTATAATTTATTTCGTTGCCATGTTATTATTATATTAATTTATTTAGTCACTTTATCCAAATAGCTGTATTAACAGATATGTTTCGAGAACAATCGATTTTAATATGTCTTAGATCTGTGCATATAATCTCTTTGATCGTTTTTATTGACTAAAACCAATTTAAATTTATCTCTATAACTTTTATATTTAGATGTCATTATTAAAATTAGTATTTTAATACGATTAATATACCTTAATTAGATATAATATATATTTATACATTCTTTGTAAAATTCTCTCATGAATAATTTTTGTTTATCTAATGATGGAAAAGTTATTCCTTCTTCTTTAAAACCATCGCAGTTGGTTTTACCATAAACAAAAGTCGCATAGATTCTTCTTGCATCCTTTGCTTTTTGCAAGTATATTACTGCAGCCGTATCACTACGCATGTAACCGGTATCTTCTTCATCATAAGGTTTACAGTAGCCATCGCCAGATAAAACTCCTAAAATAATATCAATAATTTATTTCGATTGAATATAAAAAAAATTATAAATATAAAAAAATATGTTCCGATTTGAATCAAATTTTGTAAATAGGTTCCTTTTAGCACAAAGAAGTATATGAAAAAGATTCGAAAATGGAGGCACTTTTTAAGCCTTGTTTCGTAAAAGTGAATATTACCTTTAAACAGCTTGTTCGAAACGGTAAATATCTAGAAAAACTGCAATCTCATCAATGACTTTGGCTTTAAAATATGTAATCAGGATCATGACCCTGAGTAACCTTCAATAAGTGGTTCATTTGGTGAAGTTTTATTAATTTTACAAATGTATGTGTACACACACACACACACGCGCGCGCGCGTGGGGGGATGCAAGGGGCAGCCTTCGGCTCCCCTCCCCCGCCGATAGGGGCTGCATTGCGAAGAGTTTAATCACAATGGATATATGCTGTAAGTTGTAAAGCGAGGTCCACAGTCCATCTTTCCTATCAGCAGGGTGGTTGCGAGAGGGGGGCCGAAAGTGATATGGTATAGATGATCTCGCTTTACATGGAAAGTTACAAACCTATGTAGAACCTTACTTACTAATAGATCTCACTTCGCGCTGACTCATGGATGGTGTATATATGTAATATATATGTAGTAATCAAAATAATCAAGAATATGATCATGATATATAGCAAAGTCATTTCGAACAAACTGTCTAAAGGTAATATTCACTTTAAGGAAAAAGGGCTTAAAAAGTGCCTTAATTTTCGAGTCGACAAAAATCTTTCTCGTATATTTCTTTTGTAAAAAGAAATCTATTTACAAAATTTGACTCAAATCGCATGATCGTTTTCGGAAAAACAGCCCTTTTTATTTCCGATTTCTTAATTAATTTATCAAATATTTAAAAACTTCGATAAATATATAAAATAAGCGAATTAGATATATCGGTATACTTTGAGAAAGGAAATTATTAGATCAAATATTGTGTTAATTAAATAATGCATCATGAAAGTTATACCATTTAACAATCTCGAATACAATATCTTTGAACATAATAATATTATTTTTCACATATCCAGAGCATAAAACTGTTGAATCACAGAAGGATGAATGCACAAATTGACACTAGCGACAATAGCCGCATTGCAAAATCCAGATCGAATCAAATTGTAAGCTTCCACCATAGTAAAATTGCTCGAGCTACATGCAGTATCGATGTTATACGATGGTCCAGTAACGTTGATCCAGTTAGAAATTCTATTTGCCAACATACTTTTACTGCAACCAAGTATGGGTAAGCCAGCAACCTAATTACGATACAGTTTTTATATTAAAAATATTTGTTAACAATCCTTGTACATACATATTAGTACGTTCATACAGTTTTAAGAATACATATTTTTCTTATCGATTTTGAATAGTTAAATTATTGACATACATGAGTCTGGAATTGTAAAATTATTAATATACATGAGTCTTTTCGTATATTATTTCGAAATATGTATCAGATATTGACTTTGCTGTGATAATTCCCGTCCTTGTCCCCTGCAATTCTGCGGGATTGACACCTGCATCAATAATTGCTGCATAGGTGTTTTCGAGCAATATTCTAGCTTCAGGATCAAGCATATGAGCTTTTGCGGCTGATATATTAAAAAATTCTGCATCAAATTTTTTTATATTGTTGATTTTTCCTATTCGAGGAGGCATTTCATATATATCTGTCAAAATTGAAAACACGATTTACGTGAAAATAACACATATTTAAATCATAATCAATCAATAATTACATTCTTAAACATGGGCAAGATATTTTTAAGAATAAACATCTCTTGATTATTTATCATTTTAACATCAAACAGTAAGAAACTTTCGAATATGTTATAATAAAAATGATTTATGTAAGTATAAATTGCACATAGAATATTAATTGTCAATTTTAATGTTATATTTATAAGTAAACCGTATATAGATATTGTAAATTTTTAAATCAATAAGATATAAGTATCTTTTTAAATATAAAGAACAATGATATTCTTACCCAGGAAAGAAGTTTAATTATATAAAATTATATATAAAATATACTTATATGTATATAGGGTGTCACTTAATTGGCCCCCACTATTTATATAACGATATTCCTCGTGGAAAACTGAGTCGAAAAGTCCTGAACCATTTTTTTCTATAATACTTAATAAAGCGGTAATTATTGAGTAAAGTTACGCCAATAAGCATCGACTTTTAGTCTCCTTGACGACATTTTCTTTAAGGAAACGCTTTTAACGGAAGAAATATGATTTTTAATGCAAAATAAAGTTTTTCACATTATAGAAGAAAAAAAATGATTTCCAAAAGAAATGGTTTCAAAGAAATGATTTCAAATTTTTTTCATTATAGAAAAAAATGATTCAGAACTTTTCGACTCAGTTTTTCACGAGGAATATCGCTATATAAATAGTGGGCGTCAATTAAGTGACACCGTCTGTGTGTATGTATATATATATATATATGTTTTCTTATTCTTGTCTAATCTCTGTCTGTATATATATATATATATATATAAAATATAAATAGAGATATATATAGAGATTTACATGAAAATAAAAACATAGATCAATATATTTCATATATACTTTAATTTATTTTATTTATTTTATTTATTATATATTAATGGAAACTTTTTATCGAGATAGAGAAAAAGTTTCCACTATAAAAATTTGAGAAAAAATATTATTACAGTTGGTCCAACGTTGAAGATCCTTCGAACCAAGATCCATTTTATTGAAAAGATTGTTCTGAAATATTTTGATATTATCAGAATTAGGAAATTGTCCAACAATACCAGAGATAACTATTTCTTTCTCTGCGTCAACACTGACGTATGGATTGAACCATTTGTCATTATTCATTTTCTATAAATTTTATTAAACCTGAAAAAAGATTAGAATTTTATTTCAGGATTATATATGTATAATTAGAAAGACGGAGAATGAAATTTATAATTGACATAATCGAAATAATCTTTGAAATAATTTACTCAAAAATTTAAAAAGGATATATGTATTCTTATTTGATTTAAACCACTCTATCTGCATATGAAAGGTGATATAATTACACAGGCCCACAAAAATAAAAAAGTACCCTGTGCTGGCGATCTAACTAGGCTAATCTTATGTATTTTGGCCCGCTGAATTCGAATCTGACGTCAAAATTGCTCCATAACGTCACAGTTTTTTTAAAATCTCAAAAATAGACGAAAATTTCGACTTTAAAAATCGACTTTTTAGGGTAATAAGGCTGTGCTACTTGAAGAAAAAGTTACTGAAATCATATTTTAATGTATTTTCAAATATTATAAATCCAAATCCGACCTAGAATATAAATGTTGTGCTCAATTTATGATTCGAGCTGGATATATATATTAAAGAAATGGAGCGCCGATATCAAGGGATGAAAATATGATGGCTGGTTTGTGTTGGATGTTAAAAAAAGAAAATATAGCAGAAAGAAAAGAGGAATCTACTTCAGAGAACCTACTTCACAAGTCATTTGAAGATAAAAGAATGCGTAAGCGCAAATGATCATAAGATCACACATTATTCGGGCATTAGGTTCAGCTCGCATCATAAATTGAACACAACGTTTATATTCTAGGTCGGATTTGGATTTATAATGTCTGAAAATACATTAAAATATGATTTCGGTAACTTTTTCTTCAAGAAGTGCAGTCTTATTCCCCTTGAATGTCGATTTTTACGAAATTTTCGTCTATTTTTGAGATTTAAAAAAAAACTGTGACGTGATGGAGCAATTCTGACGTCAGATTCGAATTCAGCGGGCCAAAATACATAAGACTAGCTTAGTCAGATCGCCAGCACAGGGTACTTTTTTTTTGTGGGCCTGTGTTATTATCAGACCTATATGTGTACAAATAGATCTATCTTTTGCATTAAATGTTTTTAAGTTTGTATATTTTTATTCAAAAATAATAAAAGAATGAATAAATTTAATTTTTTAAATTTTTTTCTTAGAAACAAAAAAAATAAAATGTAAAAAATACCCTTTTATCCTTATATATATATCTTTTAAACTAAAAGAGATAGACCATAACAAATGTATATGAAATTAAATGACTTAAACTGAACTTTATTGTGAGTATATAGTGATTGATTATATGAATATATAGTGATTGATTACAAAATTTATCTGTATTGAAGAAACGGAGAGATATGCATAATTTTTTTATAATAATAGATATTTTGATATGACAAAAGTTGTAGCGCTGTTTGAAACGAATATAACGATGTATGATTTAATGTAAATATTTTATATATTTTATATATTTTATATATTTTATATATTATATGAGATTTTTCGGCTTGAAATATCGCGGGCGACGTCCACCATTTTATTTTCGGCCCTGTGATATAGCCAACTTCTGACTGAGTATCATGATTAAATGATAACATGACATACATCAACCTTTAATGCACGAGTCAGAAAAAGAGCAAGAAGAATTTGTATATATCTATATGTATATGTATATGTATATGTATATGTATATATATATATATATATATATATATGTACAGGGTGATTCTAAATAACCTTATGTTTTTGAAAAAAACAATCTTGATCGAATTCTAAGACGATTTTTCCTTTGGCAAAATTTCGTGCAAAGCATAATTTTTGAATTATTAACAGAAATGTTTTACTTATTACGGGTATAAGAGGCATGCAAGGGCGGCGCAACTGACCGTCAGACGCGGGCGCTCACGCGGGGCGTCTTCAGCGATCAGCTGGTCGCTATATTGTACACGGACATACATGCGAATACATACATTCTCTCTCTCTCTCTCCTTCTCTCTCTCTCTCTCTCTCTCTCTCTCTCTCTTATTCGCTCACTTACCCGTTGTTTCTTTTTTTTTTACGAGAGGGGAAAATGCATTTTATGCATACTAACCGCTCGGTCCGGTGAGTTATGTGGGACTCGAGTACCAAATCTAATTACCAACTCGGTACTCCCTACCCACTAAAAACCCCTCTCTTTATGAATGGGACACTATCTGACTTCCCAAGATCTGTTTCGACACAACGCCAAAGAATAATTATTGTTACCTTGTTCGATGACTTCTGCTAATTATTGCTGTAGTTTCTTGAGAAATAAATATTCCGATAGATCGCACTTTCACTCAAATTTAACGTAGATCACGTTACAAAAAACAGAGATATCCACACTAAATAATTAATCGAAAGTTTTCATAAACTGTACTCTTTTATAAACTTCAGCGTAACCACATTTATTCACTCACTCGATAAAACGAGAATTTACTAAACTATCACTATCTCTATCATTAATCACTATCAATCACTGCCGAATAATCATCATTAGCAATTAAAAATTCCTCGATAAAAGAAATACGCGGACACACACATTATTACACGTGACGACGCAATAACGCGACAACGCGACGATATTTATTCGGCGGTAGCAAACAGCTGTAGATAGGTTACGGCAGGTTAAGGTACTAACAGCGGTACCGAACGTAATCATGTGTTTGATCGAAGAACGCGGCCAACATACAATATTAAACGTTTAACGCGCGTATAATATTATTATTATCATACGATATACATACATCATATGATATTCAAAATTAATTTAAGAATAAATAAATGTTTTTAAAATATTGAATATTTTACTATTAATATTAAATATTATACTTAATAATATTTAATAATAAATATTATATTTAATATCAATAATAATATTTAATTTATTTATAAATAAATATAATTATTAAATACAATTATTATTAAATATAATTATTAAATATTTATTTAATTATTATCATGAAAAATAAATATAAAAAAATATATTAATTGTTTGCAGCGCGTCTTGATTCTTCTCTTGGCTTTTTCTTACGCTTTTTTGAAAACGAAAGAAGATTCCACGTTTAAAAATGTTGGTCGCTCTGAAAAGAGCGAATTATTTTGATCGCCTTAAAAAGGGCGGATTGTTTTTCCATTTACAATAAATGTTTGAAATGGCCTCCATCCATCCGAACGCAAGCTCTCATGCGTTTCATTAAATTTCTTTGTACATTTGAGAGTACATCTTCTTCGATAGACCATATGGCATATCTCAATCTGATTTCTAAATCCTCCATGTCTTCAGGGAGCGTTTTATAAATTATTTCTTTGCAGTATCCCCAAAGAAAAAAATCCAGTGGATTGAGATCCGGGGATCTTGGAAGCTTCTAATGCTCGAAAGGTTATTGATTGCAGCATCGATCGCCTTATCATATTTATACGATCCTCGTGAGGGGTCCATGCCCCCTCCGCGCCTCCCGCGACCAATCCGCAACATGCAAAACGCGACTCGCGGATTGGATTATCGAGAGTACAATTTATCGTATTCAACGGTACAGAGAATATTACGAGAAGAAAAATTGCACGCATTTCACTATACTCGCGTACAACAATTACGACTAGAAGATTATCCTGTAAGAAGAAGATTTTGCGAAAATTTTCTGAGAAGGATAGATAGAGATCCCAGATTTCTTTCTCGTATAATATTTAGTGATGAATCGCTATTTACGCGAGAAGGAATATTTAATTCGCATAATATGCATTTGTGGAGCGATGAAAATCCCCGAGTTACGCGAATCAGGAATTTCCAGATTCGTTGGAAGCTCAATATCTGGGCTGGAATCATGGGGACTGAAATACTAGGCCCAATCATTCTCCCGGACATTCTAACCAGCGCAGCATACATTGATTTATTAAAAAATGATCTACCAGATTTTTTGGAAGAAGTGCCGTTATTGGATAGAAACAAAATTATATTCCAACAAGACGGTGCTGGCCTTCACAATGCCAGAATTGTGACAAATTATTTAAATAACGAGTTTCCTGGACGGTGGATAGGTAGATATGGTCCGATACGTTGGCCTCCAAGATCCCCGGATCTCAATCCACTGGATTTTTTCCTTTGGGGATACTGCAAGGAAATAATTTATAAAACGCTCCCTGAAGACATGGAGGATTTAGAAACCAGATTGAGATATGCCATATGGTCTATCGAAGAAGATGTACTCTCAAATGTCCAAAGAAATTTAATGAAACGCATGAGAGCTTGCGTTCGGATGGATGGAGGCCATTTCGAACATTTATTAAATGGAAAAACAATCCGCCCTTTTTAAGGCGATAAAATAATTCGCTCTTTTCAGAGCGACCAACATTTTTAAACGTGGAATCTTCTTTCGTTTTCAATAAAGCGTAAGAAAAAGCCAAGAGAAGAATCAAGACGCGCTGCAAACAATTAATATATTTTTTTATATTTATTTTTCATGATAATAATTAAATAAATATTTAATAATTATATTTAATAATAATTGTATTTAATAATTATATTTATTTATAAATAAATTAAATATTATTATTGATATTAAATATAATATTTATTATTAAATATTATTAAGTATAATATTTAATATTAATAGTAAAATATTCAATATTTTAAAAACATTTATTTATTCTTAAATTAATTTTGAATATCATATGATGTATGTATATCGTATGATAATAATAATATTATACGCGCGTTAAACGTTTAATATTGTATGTTGGCCGCGTTCTTCGGTCAAACACATGATTACGTTCGGCAGCGCTGTTAGTACCTTAACCTGCCGTAACCTAACTACAGCTGTTTGCTACCGCCGAATAAATATCGTCGCGTTGTCGTTATTGCGTCGTCACGTCATGTAATAATGTGTGTGTCCGCGTATTTCTTTTATCGAGGGATTTTTAATTGCTAATGATGATTATTCGGCAGTGATAGTGATTAATGATAGAGATAGTGATAGTTTAGTAAATTCTCGTTTTATCGAGTGAGTGAATAAATGTGGTTACGCTGAAGTTTATAAAAGAGTATACAGTTTATAAAAACTTTTGATTAATTATTTAGTGTGGATATCTCTGTCTTTTGTAACGTGATCTACGTTAAAGGGGGAGGGTCGATAAGGCCGGTTTTCGACCTAAATTGTATTTGGATGAAAAAATTCGAAAAAATTCCTGTAGTATCTACTGAAAAAACTGAGTCGATTCCACCCTAAACGGACCACCCCCAACCCCCCTAGTTTCCCCCAACCATCCCTCAAAATAATGAAAATACCATTACTTGGTAACAGCATTTTTGAAAAGATTCGTCACTGGCAAACTAATATTTGATATCTTTACTCTTATTAATCATTTTTTACCTTTTTACTCTCCCTTGAGGAGGGTGGAGGGGGTGGTTTTAGTATTTATTCATGTGTAAGGAGTATATAAATACAAAAAAATCAAAGCTTGATCGCCAGACTTGACCAGGGTATCTTAGGGTTTCCGGGTCCGCTGATTCCGAATTCAAGGTCCGTTAACCTCTATCACATCAGGTTCAAGATCATTTGAAGGTTTAATTGAAAAAAAGCTGGTAAAAAATCTATAAAAAATGATTACTAAGTTTTTGGGATTGTTGATCTCAAATGAATGGGCTGTTTGACGTGTGGTTGCATCTGGCATGATGTTTATGATTAGTTACGATGGTCAAGGATCACGATAAAACTGTAAGGAATGACGAACTGTAAGGAAGGACGTAAGAAATGTACTGAAGGTATCAAATCGATTGCATCCTTAAAGGATTACACACCATTTTTCACAATTATCCTCAACGAGCGTTTTAATAAAGGAATCAAAAAGCGGTCCAAATTCATTGAACAGCACTTTTAACATCTTAACCTTACAACGATACTGAGTTAAGCTTGAAATGACACTAAATTGGCAGAGAATGATTAAGCAAACTCCAAATTCAGATTCAGAAGCCCCAAAAACTTAGTAATCATTTTTTATAGATTTTTTACCGGCTTTTTTTCAATTAGACCTTCAAATGACCTTGAACCTGATGTGATAGAGATTAACGGACCTCGAATTCGGAATCAGCGGACCCGGAAACCCTAAGATACCCTGGTCAAGTCTGGCGATCAAGCTTTGATTTTTTGTATTTATATACCCCTTACACATGAATAAATACTAAAACCATCCCTTCCACCCTCCTCAAGGGAGAGTAAAAAATGATTAATAAGAGTAAAGATATCAAATATTAGTTTGCCAGTGACGAATCTTTTCGAAAATGCTGTTACCAAGTGATGGTATTTTCATTATTTTGAGGGATGGTTGGGGGAAAATAGGGGGGTTGGGGGTGGTCCGTTTAGGGTGGAATCGACTCAGTTTTTTCAGTAGATACTACAGGAATTTTTTCGAATTTTTTCACCCAAATACAATTTAGGTCGAAAACCGGCCTTATCGACTCTCCCCCTTTGAGTGAAAGTGCGATCTATCGGAATATTTATTTCTCAAGAAACTACAGCAATAATTAGCAGAAGTCATCGAACAAGGTAACAATAATTATTCTTTGGCGTTGTGTCAAAACAGATCTTGGAAAATCAGATAGTGTCCCATTCGTAAAAAGAGAGGGGGGGTTTTTAGTGGGTAGGGAGTACCGAGTTGGTAATTAGATTTGGTACTCGAGTCCCACATAACTCACCGGACCGAACGGTGAGTATGCATAAAATGCATTTTCCCCTCTCGTAAAAAAAAAAGGAAATAACGGGTAAGTGAGCGAATAAGAGAGAGAGAGAGAGAGAGAGAGAATGTATGTATTCGCATGTATGTCCGTGTACAATATAGCGACTAGCTGATCGCCGAAGACGCCCCGCATGAGCGCCCGCGTCTGACGGTCAGTTGCGTCGCCCTTGCATGCCTCTTATATCCGACCGTAATAAGTAAAACATTTCTCTTAATAATTCAAAAACTATGCTTTGCACGAAATTTTGCCAAAGGAAAAATCGTCTTAGAATTCGATCAAGATTATGTTTTTTTAAAAACATAAGGTTATTTAGAATCACCCTGTATATATATATATATATAAATTTAGAGTCTTGGTGGCGCGTATCCCAGTGGCGCGTATCCCGGTGGCGCGTATCCCGATGGCGCGTATCCCGGTGGCGCGTATCCCAATGGCGCGTATCCCGATGGCGCGTATCCTGATGGTGCGTATCCTGGTGCTGCGTATCCCGGCGCTACGTGGTAGGTCGGCGTTGAAGTCGGCATTACGTATACCGCCGGTGGTGTCGACATCACATAAGGATGTGACGACGGCGGCATTATATACGCCGGTGGCATTGATGCCGGTCCGGTAGTGAAGTATGGACGGTCATGCCTCTTCCGCCGCTCCTTATTAACTGCCCGCCGCACTGCTTCGTTGATACGCTGAAACAAACAACTTTATATATATTTTTTATGAACACACACTAGACAGGAGTGATGTCCGTTGGTGGCGCGGTTACAGATATGCATGTGTAAGTACAATAACTTAAGTTATAATATATATATGAAATATGCATTACGTACGTGTAACGAAGAAATTATACAGCAAAAAAGAAAATTGTAGGAAATATTTCGATATTGTAACATTATTATAATAATATATTAGTATATATCATTATAATAATGCTATAATATCGAAATATCTTATGCAATTTTCTCTTTCGCTGTGATTTCTTCCTTACACATACATAATGCATGATTCGTATATATACGTATAACTTTAAATTATTATACTCACACATGCATATCTATAATCGCATCTACGGACGTTTTTCTGCTCTATGTATAGAAACATGTGCAAAAAAAAATTTTGGATTTACCTTATTAAATCGGTCGTTCTCACGTAGTATGGGATGAGGCAGTGTGCGATACTTGTTCCTGGCTCTTAGAAGGTGCTGATCTTTCTTGCATTGTCTTAGACATCATCACTCCAGTAATCTGGGTGATGTCTGAAACGATGCATTATTTTGTGTCTGGGAATGCGAGGCACCTTCACTTCGTGCTGAAAAAGAAATAGAAAAATTATGAAGATTGTAATGATTAAATTTAAATAAAGTAATAAACTGGCAATGAAAGTAGTGCTATATGTAAATATATATATATATATATATATATATATATATATACACGTCTAATACGTTTTACTCTTATTTAATTATTTTATTTGAAGTACAAAAGAGTATAACAAAAGAGACGAAAAAAATGATTAAAGAAAGAAGAAAGAGAAAGGTTGATGGCAGAGAACGAGATATTAGCGTTTACGTCGTAATCATGGACGTAAAGTAAGACAGAGAAAAACGTATACATAAGTAGCATATATATTTTTCTCTGCCTTATTTTACGTCTATCACTTTGACAGACGTAAGCGCTAACTCTCAGCCATTAGCCAAAGAATCTAAAAAGAATAATATGAAAGATATAATTTACTTACATTTACGCATCATATATTGCGGTGTGGAGATAAACGATCTGCACAATGAAGGCGATAAAAGAATGCGAGCACGAGGCACGAGGCACGAGAGACGAGGCACGAGGCACGAGAGACGAGGCACTAGCGAGCGATGATGCCAGATTTTACACGTTGCTACGTTGCTAAAGGAGCGTACGCAAGCGCACACATGCGCGAAGCCGCATATATGTGAGCTTAGCTCAACTAGTTTTATAGGCTGCGGTCGAGAAGACACTCTAAATGCTTTGAAACATCATTCTATCTTTATTCTACATTCCAGAGAATAAAGATAGAATGATGTTACAAAGCATCCAAAACGTCTTCCCGACCGCAGCCATAGAAGAGGATAGATATATGTTTTTCTGTCTCTTTTCTACCAAGCTACAAGCGACAGACGATGGGCGACACGCGACGCTGCTCGCTTTTTGATACATATAACGACGTTATGTATGTTTTTCAACCTTTTTCATATTTTTTACAATGATAAATATATAATACATTTCTATAAGAATTCTATAAGAAAATATTTTGTCCACATAAATTTATAATTACATTTCGCAATAATATGAAATGTCCAACACATGTGATTCATGAGACATTTGGATTTTTGCCAGTTTCTTTATTTGTTGATTCATCATCTAGCATCATATTATTCAATCAAAGGGAGCTGAATATTTGAGAAAAATAGATATTTTTATTTGGGATGAAAAGCCAATGGCATCACGATATGCTCTAGAGATTATGAATCGAACATTATGTGATATTATACATTACCTTTGAATAGTGTAACAGGGAATGATTGTACCTGAATAATGATTTACCTTTTGGTGAAAAAATTATCATATTAGGTGGTGATTTCAGGCAACTTCTTCTTATTAAGATATATGTTACTCGATGTGAAATTGTGAATTTCTCGAGTTTAGTTCTATTTGGAGATATTTTATAAGTTTCTCTTTAACGGAAAAGATGCGAGTTCTTTCCGAGGAAACTGAATTTGCAAAATTTCTATTAGATATGAGAGATGGTATATTGAGAGATTCTAATGATAATATACAACTTCCAACTTGTTGTATCGCTCCCATTAATGCTGATATTGTAGAAGATATATATGGTGATCTAATAAGAAATAAAGAATTTAATAAAATAGCTAAGTGTGCGATACTTTTTGCAAGAAATGTTGATAAAGATGAAATTAATAAATGAGTTGTTGAATTATTAGATATATTCGAAAAAAAAATTTAAACAAGTATAGATAGTACTGAAAACTGTGGTGACAATAGTAACATTGGTGAAATTTTATTACCAGAATATTTAAATACTTTGTCTCCGTCATCTTTTCCTCCTTATAAATTGCATTTAAGACCGAATTATGTTATTATGTTGATTAGAAATCTCAGTATCAATGAAGGTCTTTGCAACGGCACTAGATTAATGATTATAAAATTTGCAGATCACTTACTGAAGTGTAAAATCTTAACAGGTGATAGAATAGGAGATATTGTTTTCTTAAATCGTGTGATGCTGTATTATGAAAATGTATATCCTTTTGCTTTTAAAAGAAGACAATTTCCGATAAAATTAGCTTTTGCTATGACAATTAACAAATCACAAGGACGAACATTTGACAAAATAGGAATAGATTTTCGTAAAAATGTTTTTAATCATGGGCAACTATATGTTGCCTTTTCACGAGTATGTTCTTGGCAAGTATTAAAAATCTATCTTAGTAGCCAGCGCGATAATAGAAAAGTTAAAAACTATGTATATAAAGAAATATACAGGGGGGGGGGGGGGGGGGGGGGGGGGGGGGGGAGGGGGGAGGGGAATGGGGGGGGGGGGGGGGGGGGGGGGGGGGGGGGGAAAGGGGGGAAGGGGGGAAGGGGGGGGGGGGGGGGAGGGTAGGGGGGGGGGGGGGGGGGGAAAAGGGTGAAAAGGGGGGGGGGAAGGGGTCGGGGGAGAGGAAAGAAGGTAGAAGAGAGGTATCAAAAGAAAAAAAGATGGGGGAAAAGGGGAAATGGGGGGGGGGGGGGGGAAAAAAGAGGGGGGGGGGGGAAAGAAAAAAGGGGGGGGGGGGGAAGAAGGGGGGGGGGGGGGGGGGGTGGGGGGGGGGGGGGGGGGGGAGGGGGGGGGGGGGGGGGGGGGGGGGGGGGGGGGGGGGGGGGGGGGGGGGGGGGGGGGAAGGGGGGGGAGGGGGGAAATTAAAAAATTTTTTAAGTTTTTTGGGGGTGAGGTGGAATTTTTTTTTTTTTTTAAATTGGGAATTTTGGTTTTTAAAAAAGGGTATTGGGGGTGGTGTGGGGGGGTGTGTGTTGGGGAAAAATTGAAAGGGAAAAGTGGGGGTGGGGGGGGGAGAAAAAAAAAAGGGTGGGGGGGGGGGGGGGGGGGGGGGGGGGAAAGGGGGGGGGGGGGCTGTGAAAAAGGGGGGGGGGGAGGGGGAAAAAAAGAGGTGATGTTGGGGGAGGGGGGGGTGGGGTGGGGAAGGGGGGGGGGGGGGGGAGGAAGGAGGGGGGGAAAAGGGAGGGGGGGGGGGAGGGGGGGCGGGGGTTGGGGGGGAAAAAGGGTGGGGGGGGGGGGGGGGGGGGGGAAGGTGGGAAAAAGCGGAAAAGGGGGAGGGGGGGGAGGAAAAAGGGGGGGAAGGGGGGGGGGGGGGGGGGGGGGGGGGGGGGGGGGGGGGGGGGGGGGGGGGGGGGGGGAGCGGAAGGGGAAAGAGAAGGGGGGGGAAGGGGGGAAAGGGGGGGGGCGGGGGGGGGGCGCGGGGGCGGCCGGGGGGGGGGGGGGGGGGGGGCCGGGAAAAAAATGGAGGGAGAAGGGGGGGAAAGAAGGGGGAGGGGCCAGAAGGGGAAGAAAAAAGAGGGGGGGGGGGGGCCCGGGGGGCAAGGGGCGGAGGAAAAAAAAACAGGGGGGGGGGGGGGAAAGTGGGGGGGAGAAAGAAGGGGGGGGGGGGGGGGAGAAAGGGGGGGGGGGGGGGAAGGGGGGGGGGGGAGAGGGGGGGGGGGGGGGGGGGAAGGGGGGAGGGGGAAAGGAAAAAAGGGGGGGGGGGGAAAAAGGAGGGAAGCGGGGGGAAAAGGGGGGGGGGGGGGAAGGGGGGGGGGGGGGAAGGAGGGGGGGGAAAAGGGTGGGGGGAAGGAAAGATGGGGGGGCCGGGGGGGGGGAGGGGGGGGGGGCGGAAAAAGGGGGGGGGGGGGGGGGCGGGGGGGGGGGAGGGGGGGAAGAGAAAGGGGGGGGAAGGGAGAAAAAGGGGAGGAGGGGGGAGGGGGGGGGGGCGGTGCCGGGGGGGCCGGGGGGGGGGGCGGGGGGGGGGCCCGGGGGGGGGGGGGGGGGGGGGGGGGGGGGGGGGGAAACCCCGGTGGGGGGACCGGGGGGGGAAAAGGGGGAAAGCGGGCGGGGGGGGGGGAGAAAAGCGGGAAAAAGGGGGGAGAGGGGGAAAAAGGGGGAGGGGGGGGGAAGGGAAAAGAGGGGGGGGAAGAAAGGAGGGGGAAAAATGGGGGGGGGGAAAACGAAAAGGAAAAACAGGGGAAAAAAAGGGGGGGGGAACACGAAGGGCGGGGGGAAGGGAGCAAGTGGGGGGGAAGGGGGTGGAAGGAAAAAAGGGGGGAGGAAAAAAAAAAGAAAGAAAGGGGAAAATATAAAAAAAAAGAAAAAAAAGAAAAAAAAAAAAAAGGTAAAAAAAAAAAAAGAAAAAAAAAAAAAAAAAAAAAAAAAAAAAAAAAAAAAAAAAAAAAAAAAAAAAAAAAAAAAAAAAAAAAAAAAAAAAAAAAAAAAAAAAAAAAAAAAAAAAAAAAAAAAAAAAAAAAAAAAAAAAAAAAAAAAAAAAAAAAAAAAAAAAAAAAAAAAAAAAAAAATAAAAAAAAAAAGACCCGGGGGGGGGGGGGGGCCGGGAGGGGGAAAAAGGGGGAAAGAAAAAAAGGGAAAAAAAAGGGGGAAAAAAAAAAAATAAAGGGGGAGAAATGGAAAAGGGGGGGGCGGGCGGGGGGGGGGGGGGGGGGGGGGGGGGGGAAAAGGGGGGGGGAAGGAAAAGGGGGGGGAAAAAGAAAAAAAAAAAAAGAGGTAGGAAAAAAAAGAGGGGAAAGGGGGAAAGCGAAAAAAGGGAAAAAGAAAAAAAGGAAAAAAAAAAAAAATTATTGTAAGGGAGGGGGAAAAGGGGGGAGGAAAGAAAAAAAAAAAAAGGGGAAAAAAAGGGAGGGAAAAAAAAAAAAGTTGGGGGGACCGGGGGAAAAAAAAAAAAGGAGAGGGGGAAAAAAAAAAAAGGAAGGCGGGGGGCGCGCGGAAAAAAAAAAAATGGGGAGAAAAAAATTAGGAAAAAACCCCCCCCCGGGGGAGACGCGGGGGGGGAGGAAAAAAGGGGGCTATATATAATTTTTCTCCTTTTAAATTTTTATGTGATAAATTTTTATGTGATAAATTTTTATGTGATAGTTTATGATATGATTATATATTATATGTGTATATTATATGTGTACGTATGGATTTATATTGTGAAATAAAACTAATGTATTTGACATATTTGATCTTGATATAGATGTATCAAAAATTTTGTAGTAATTTTTTAATGATATTGATTTATTTAGCGATATAATTAAACAAATGTATAAAAAATGTATTAAAACATTAATTTATAAATATGATTTAAATTAATTTAATTAAATAAAATTGAAAGGAATTAAGCTCTATATGTATTTAAACAACACGACAAGAAAACTAGCGATTAAGAACCACAGCGGATGGTAATGCCTAAAAATTATTTAATTGTACGCGAAAATTTTAACGAGAACGAAGTATATGCATATATTTTATATAGTACATTTACCAAGATATAGATTTTCATTTTTCAGAATTCTATAAAACCCTCTTTACCCCCCTGAAGAGATGTAGACGAGAAAAATATCGGGGCGCAGTCGCTGAATCGGGAATCGAACCCGAGTCTTTCGCTTGCCGGGCGACTACTCTTATCACTGAGTTATTCAGCCACACCGATATCCCTCTCATCTATTTATTTATATCTATGGAAAGTGAAACGCGATTTTTTCAGCTCCGCGTGAATTAAATAAAATTGATAATTTAATTAAATTAATATTATTTAAATTAATACAATTAAGAATTATAGTTTTTGTTGGATATATGTAAAAATTTCGTTTGTAATTACAGTTTCTTTTTGTGTTATAAGATTAATCACAATGTCTAGCTGGCGCTGCCGTTACGCTTACCACGTCTCTTACATTTGTCTCTTCCCGTGCAGACGTGTACAGACGTGCTTGTCGCTTATGTATTAAATGTCTAACATAAAAGCCAAAGAGTTACCAGGACTAAAGTTTATATAATACTAATTATAAGCTCAGATCAAAGCTGCCAGATCTTTTCTGCGAGCAACATGCAATGCGTAGTGGAAGGGACAATGAGTATGTGAGCGTAAGCGTACGTGTGAGCTCAGCGCTTCGGACAAAAGA
>JAPIVC010000401.1:0-200000 GCA_030586385.1 Camponotus fellah | reverse complement strand
ATAATTTTTTCGCTGACATAAGAGATAAATGCTTTTTATCAATTTTCATTTTTATAGCTGTTTCGCCCCTCGATTTTAATGCCGATTTAAATACACAAATAGCATTGACAGAAGTTGACGAGAAACTGTTACGTTTTTTTGTTTTTAAATTATTCAAAAAAGAAAACACATTCTTTCCGGATCGGCATTTGAATTTGGAAGAGATCTTATAGTACTTATAACATTTGTTAAATTGGGATATTTAACAAAATTATTATGTCGATTTTGTAAAATATTTTTCCACATGCTGTCGAAATTTAATTTGGAAAAGGTTTGTTTTTCTTCCATTGTAAAATCCATGGTAAAGCAATCCATTCTTTTTTTAAACCATTTTCATTAAAACCGCCGATAGTTTTAGCTATAAAAGAAACATCATTGTATGATGTTTCTCTATTATTATCAAATAAACTTATATATGGCCGAAAAACTTGTAACTTTGATAAAAATAGGTTATTTATAGGTAATCTTTTACGAATTTCTTCCGCAGCAATCACATAAAATGTTAAACAGTTCTCTCGAACAATATTAACTATGTTTATGTGACTTTCCAGCGTTAATTCATTTAAATATTCTTCACATTCTGTTCCTAAAATAATTTTATTCATATTTTTTTGATTTTCTTTTAATGAGAATATAATGTTTGTAGAAAATGGTTTTAAATATTCTTCTTTTAAAAAATTTCGACAGATTTGAAAAAGAAAGTTTCCAGATTTTGGATGTAATAAATGAATCCTTGTTTCTAATGCTTGAAAGAATACATTAAGTACATTAAAGAAATTTAAAACGTATTTTAAAAACAGGAAATAAGCTTTCATCTCTACGTTGTCCATCATAGACAATAGATATTCTCCAGAATTTGTTTTTTCACTTACATTTCAGTAAGAAAGTATTTAATTGTATTCCAAGATTCAAGAAGCCTTTTGATGCATAAATAGTGCGAAAGCCAGCGTGTATCACATAATTTCAATATTTTGCGATTTGTTTCTTGAAAACACTCACAAAATTCACGAAAAATAGCCATACGTTTTGGACTGCTATTGAGATAAGCAATTTTTTTTAGAAATTCCTCGCAATATGCAGGTATTTTAGAACAAGCCGCATGCGCTGCTAATGCAGAAGAATGACATGGACATGAAAATGTTAATAAATGTGGACATATTTTTTCCAATTTTTTTTTAAACGATAAATGTTTTCCTGTCATAACAGAATCATGCTTTATCGCATGATAAGGCTACGATATTTAAAAACGGTATCTAATTTCTACATTTCACATTTAAATGCAAATAACTTTTCTGCGCTTGAATCTTTGGCATCAATATCGATTAATTTAACTAATTGTGAGCGAATATCTAATGTCTCTGGATCAACGTATCGAACAAGAAAAGTCATCCATTTATTATTTGTTATATCAGATGTTTCGTCAATAAAAATTGTAAATTTTGTATTTTGAAGCGTATTGACGACACGATCTGTTTCGATCCGGCACAAAACATTTGTAATAATGTTTTTACATTTTGTTCGGCTCATGCTCATGCTTTTTAACACATTAGGATCTTCTCCTATATGTTGAAAAAAACTGAGGATTTCTTTTGCCGTTTGATGCGAAATATTTTTATCAGCAATTAATGCAGCATACCGAATTTCTACTATTTTCTTTCGCTCTTTAAACAACAAAAGTGAATCATCTGCTACGTTTATATTTTCGTTCATTATATTCTTTGTTTCTGTTTTAATTTTACATATTTCTATATGTGCTTTGGATTCTGCGTGACGATAAATTTTCGATAAATCAGCTTTCATGGATTTATCGCAAAATGAACAAAAAAATGAATTTATATTATGTGATACTTTTCGTAACCATGGATTAAATATATCAATCTCTAACCATTCTTCTCTAACCATTCTGAAATTTATATTTTTTGGATATTTTTGTATATACATTATTATTATTTTTATCAATATTTAAAGATGAGTTATTTTTAATATTATTTTTATGATTTGCAGAATTCGCATGTCTCAATGCGTATTACATGAAATATTTTTATTGCATATTGTGCAATGATATAAGCTTTCATCAGACGATACTTTACGTATCCAAGAATTAATACGCTCATCATTGAGCCAATACTCTGAAAAGCTTTGCTTAGATTTTTTTTTTAATTCATCGCACATTATGAAATAAAAAATAAGCAGAAACAAAGAATTAAAGAAGAGTTAAAGAATAAAAGAAGATAAAGAGTTAAAAGGATAAAAATATATAGAAATTTTAAATAATACTATAACTCACAATCGGGATCGTGATAGTCTTTCGAACACCAAGGTTTCACAAGGCACGTATATAAACAAATGAACAAGTGCCGAGTGTGCCTTATTCTCAGTACACGAAAGAATGGCGATAAACAGATTTGAACTGAATGTCAACATAATGGCTCGTAAATAAATCTTTATATATATGTACACGATAAAAAATATTTTGTATTTCTGTAATTTTTCTTGTGTAGAAATTTTTGTGTTAAATTTTTAACATACTCTTATGTTAATGTAACATATTGTCGTTGTGTTATTGACTTTTCTACATTGAGTTAATATTCACCGTTTCTAAGAGTTAAAACAACACAATAACGTTCAAATGTTACATTTTTGTGTTAATTTTTTACATACTACTTGTTATTTAGTTACATATTTTGCCTTCTGTTTAATGTAAATTAACATTAAAATTAGAGTGAATAAATTGGAACATGTAAAATATGTTAAATTTAACACAAAATGTTTTACTGTATAAAAAAATACTAAGAAACTAATCTTTTTAATTTTTTTAAATTTTAGAGAAAATCAATGCAGAAATGGGCGTGCTCGCTCTTCAAGAGCCAAGTATGCAGCAACTGATGCAACAATTGTTGCATCAACAACAATTATTCAACCAACAACTGCAATTATATATGCAGCAGAAGCAGCAACAGCAACAACAACAACAACAACAACAACAACAGCAACAGCAGCAGCAGCAGGAGGAAGAGAAAAAGCAAAATGATAGATTTTTTTTATATTAAATTTTATTTTATTCAATTATATACAATATAATTGGATAAAATAATTATATATATATATATATATATATATATATATATATATATAGACACCGCCGTTCGCTTAAATATATATACCTATATATATATATATATATATATATACAGGGCTTTCGAAAAGTAACGGACCCCCCCCTATCTCAGAATCTATGTATCATAGGGCAAAATGACCCGAACAAAAGTTTTATGGTTCATAAAGTTCTGTTTTTTTGTGACCTCAAATTTGACCTTGATCTTGACTTTGAAGGTTTTTTGAAGGTTAATTTGCGTTTTTTAAATGGGAATTGCTATTTTTGACTCCGGATTTGAAAAGAGCGGGAAATTTTATGTTCAGATATGTAATCTTGTGATGATAAAAATGACATCCAAATCCTACTTTTATCCTACTTTTAGCGCTATCCAGGAACAACGACGTGGACGTAGTAGAATTCTGTTCCCTTTGGGGTGTTTGGTTAACGTGAGTCCCCTCTCCCTCACGTATGGAAATAATGAGGATCTTCGATGAATGACTGTAAGACACTTAAGATTTTTTATCATTCGTTGCTGACTTAGATCTACCAGGTTTTTCACGATCTTTAACACTACCAGTTTCCTGAAAACGTTGAATTGTACGTACAACAGTACTTTTGGAGATAGGATTTTCCTCTACTCTGAAAGTTTCATTAAATTGTCGCAATACCTGTCAAGGTCAAGCCTGTTGTCCTTTATGGCCTGTGTGCCATGTTTGAGTTAATTACCTACTCGTCTTTGACTCGTGCGTCCAACTTCCGAGATTTGGGCGATTTCTAATTCCTCCGCACTTGTATCGTAATGTACTAGGTATTTACCCATATCTTACATGATATCTCGAGGGTTTTTTAATGATTGATTGAATTATCGCAATTATTTAGTTAACTATTGAAACTGAGCATAACTTCTCTGTTCACTTATACGTTCATTTTCTGAGTTCAAATAGGTAATTAACTCAAACATGGCACACCTCACTGAACGAGAACGAATATCTCTGTTAATGATGCGAGGATGGGGTGATCTGCAAAGAGGGTATAAGCAGGTATTGCGACTATTTAATGAAACTTTCAGAGTAGAGGAAAATCCTATCTCCAAAAGTACTGTTGTACGTACAATTCAACGTTTTCAGGAAACTGGTAGTATTAAAAATCGTGAAAAACCTGGTAGATCTAAGTCAGCAACGAATGATGAAAAAATGTTGTGTCTTACAGTCATTCGTCGAAGATCCTCATTATTCCATACGTGAGGGGAGAGGGGACTCACGTTAACCAAACACCCCAAAGGGAACAGAATTCTACTACGTCCACGTCGTTGTTCCTGGATAGCGCTAAAAGTAGGATAAAAGTAGGATTTGGATGTCATTTTTACCATCACAAGATTACATATCTGAACGTAAAATTTCCCGCTCTTTCCAAATCCGGGGTCAAAAATAGCAATTCCTATTTAAAAAACGCAAATTAACCTTCAAAAAACCTTCAAGGTCAAGATCAAGGTCAAATTTGAGGTCACAAAAAAACAGAACTTTATGAACCATAAAACTTTTGTTCGGGTCATTTTGCCCTATGATACATAGATTCTGAGATAGGGGGGGTCCGTTACTTTTCGAAAGCCCTGTATATATAAGCGAATGGCGGTTGAACAGACAGTCTATGCGTAGCGAACCAAAATAAATGTTTGATGATTTAGCGATTTTGCTTTCGATTTTGCTTTCAATATGTATCTATTTTTATTTTTGTTAGCTTTATTTTTATTTTATTTTTGTATTTTTATTTTGGGATGCGTGATTTGTATGTTCTCTGTTAAGAGATTGTAAAAGGTCCGGGTATGCTATATATATAATTGGATAAAATTTATAAAAAAACATATATTTAATATATATACATATACATATATATATATATACATTTTTATAATTTATTTATTATTTATGTTTTATTTTTCAGATAATATAAAAAGAGGAGGCGGACAGTCCCGTAGGCGCTGGTATGTGCCCGCCGAAACAGGGGCACTAGGAGCGAATGAAGCGCCAACACAAATAAGGGAGGCCAAGAAGGCGGCCGAGGACGAGGAGGCAGCCGAGGACGAGGAGGCGGCCGAGGACGAGGCCAATTAGTATAAAAAATTATTATTATTAAAAAAAAATAAAAAAAAAATAATAAATCAGAAAATATTTATTTTTACTTTCCCATACTTTTTTCTTTCCTCCTTTTTTTCCTCTTATATAAAATTTAATTTACTATAATATAATAAATATAATATAATATAATATAATAGACTACTACTTTTTATTTTATTTTTTATTTTAATATAATAGAGCTCTAAGCGATAAATTATACGCTACTAAGAAAAATAAAAATAGTTTAAGATTACATGCTGCAGACACTGATGTAGCTGGTCCCTCCTCTAATTAATAATAAACTTATTACAAACATTACGCTTGTACAAAACATCTTGTCTATCTAACAGACACTATATTTGCAGAAAGCAAGAATATAAAAAACATCTTGTGTGTGTGTGTGTGTGTGTGTGTGTGTGTGTGTGTGTGTGTGTGTGTGTGTGTGTGTGTGTGTGTGTGTGTCTGTGTCTGTTCTATCTATCTATCTGTAACAGATATCATACTTGAAAAAACTAGAATATAAAAAATATATTGTCTGTACAGACATCATACTTGTAAAATATAATGAAATAATGGAATGTGGTATAATAGGGCTCCAGATGAAGGTCCACATAAAAAACCTAACGCGCCATTGGTGATACCTCATGGGTAGTGTGGAAAATCGCATTCATTATTTTTCTTACTTTTATATTTTATATTTTAAATATATAAAAAAATTCATTATATTTAATATATTACAAAATGTGTGTATATATATTGTTACGTCCAGGCCCGAGGAAAAGATGGGCCGACGGAAGGGCGTAACACTAGTATCCCAAGAGCAGGTGCCTTAAGGGCAGATGCCTCGGGTCGAGCGTGCCTGCGGGGGAGCCAAAGATAGGTCAACGACCACAAGGGTCGATCTTACACTATTTCTGGTTCGAATGCCCGCTCGACGGTCCCCTTTTTGGTAAAGGAATTTAATCCCTTTTACCCGGGACGGGACCAAGTGCGATTCAGGAGCGTGGGTGAGGAGGGGGGATCGATTGAGTTGAACGCGAGAGAATGAGCTTAATCGAATTTATTATACATTATAATAAGAAAGAAAAAGGGGTGTATAAACAATTAATCACAATTCTATACGCTTTTTTAAGAGATACAATATTAAATGAATGCGCGTTTGGGTGTGTGTGTGTGTGTGTGTGTGTGTGAGTGTTAAAGGGGATCTAGCCAAAATCGGGAGGATCTGGAGTTGATTCGTGGGGTGGAGAAGGAAAGAGCGATAACGGTGGGGAATCAGAAGGATGGTCAGTTTCCGTGATGTACACGGGAGAGTAACTAGGAAGAAGAGTTCCAGGAGATAGATATGGGGAGTAATTAGGAGGAGAAGCTTGAGGGGATGGGGATGAGGAGTCTTGGATATCTTTTTGAATATTGTTTAGGACTATTCGAGCGATAGGAAGGTTAGTGTTGATTTCGTTTATGTTTAATATAAAAGAAGGGTCGGCCACAGCCCGAGCCAGCAATCGGCGAGTACGGCGATTGCGACGGTACCGGAGTCGCTTTGCTTGGGTCCTAGTGGACTTCCTCGAAGCGGGCTCCACTAGCGAAGCGATTAAATGAATAGAAGAAATAAACGGGGGAGGAAGTTCGTAAACAAAACAAAACTTACTGTTTGTAGAGCACGAGGATTAACGCAAGCTGATGTAGTGTTTGCTGGAGGCCCCCTCTTAATGTCGAGAATGAAGATTTTTTAACTGACACGTTAGTGCTCGATACTGTTGACGGCCCTTCTTGGCGTTGAGGATGACAAGGTTTTTATTGAACTGGCACTGACTCGATAGTTACTGATATGACAATGAAGAATTATAGATGACTGAACGTGAATATGAATTAAATGTATATAATAAATGTGAATATCGAAAGGAAGTAGAAGTGCCGATTCGTTCGAAGTTCGTGCTTATATACTGTTTTTGAGTTACCCTCTCTTATCGTGAGGAATACGGGGAGTTGACGAATAGAAATTTTCATTAGATTTCTATGGTTTCTTCCCTGCCCCCACTTATGAGTATTTTAGAACGAATGTAACAAATCAGAATTTTACATTCGTTCGCGAATAGGAGCGCATCTTCCAAAACGGGGGAACTTAGGATTCTCAGTATCGGTGGTGGAAGTAATTTATGCTTTGCAGGATGCGTCTGTTAAAGACAAGGGATGACTTTTACTACCCTTTGAAATTAAAAATGGGTACGCATCGCGACATCCGGTCACTCGCGTTTCGTGAATGGTTTATTTTATTTTTTATGGTTTCTCTAGATTTTATGAGTTTTTAAATGATCGAAAGATGTCGAATTCGTCTGACTGACTGGCGCCTTAATAGACCATATGCTATTTTTATAGATTGTTTATATCTGACTGTTGTTTTAAGAGCATTTGCTGAGGATCCTATTTCGAATTTAACTATCGTCGGCGATTTTGGAAGTCGTACACGTGTGTGCCAAATGTGGGAAAGAAAAGAATCGTGACGTTCCTTGGACGTAACAATATATATATTTTTTTTTTTACATATATGTATATACATATTTATATATATTTGTAATAAAATTATAAAATATAAAAAAAAGCTGTAATTGAGAAACATTTGTCATATCGAAGAGCGAGGCTCGCTCAGCAACGTCCCGCGTCGCGCGTCGCCCGTCGTTTCGTTGCCTGCTTAGTAAGAAGGAGACAAAAAACTGTATTCTGTCCTCTTCTTCTATCCGAAGCTTGCCGAAGCGCCGAGCTCACACATACGCTTACGCATACATCTCCGTTACCCTCTCCACTACGCCTGGCATGTTGCTTGCGGAGATAATCTTGCATCCCTGATCGGCACCTATTCCTGTCCCGACTCTCAGGACGCTCGAAGCCACAGGACGCTCCATGGGCAATCGAAGCTTACCGAGCTCCTATCCTTACTCTCTGGTCCAGAGCACGATCTCTACCGTGCCTGGTCGGGTGCACTCGACAACCAGAGTATTCCGTCAACCCGCGGACGATCCGGTTCAGGATACGGGCGCTCTCGTACTCGGTCGGTTGCAACCGACGTGCGGACCTGTCCGGTTCCCATCCTCGCAACCCGATAGCCGTTTTCACGACTCCTGTGCGACAGCCGTTTTCAGCTCCTGGATGATAGCCGTTCTCCTGGCTCCTGCACGATAACCTTTTCACGGCTCCTGCACGATAGCCGTTCTCACGGCTCTTGTACGATAGCCGTTCTCACGGCTCCTGCATGATAGCCGTTTCCACGGCTCCTGGAGAACAACCGCCTTCCGGCTTCTGAACATTGACCGCCCGTGCGATCCCCGGACAACATCATCGGCGCCCGAAACACCAGCCATTTTCAGCTTCTAGTTTAACGGCCGTTCTTACGGCCCCGAAATAAATAAAGTTGGTTTCACTTCCGCATCCCCAAATCCTTTGCCGAGTTCTTGTCCTGCGGCCGTCAATCGAATCGCTCACCGGTTACACGTTTCGCCGATCCGCATACAGCCCAGTTACGGGACTTTGATTTAACTCCCCTGATCTAGAGCCCGGTTGCTACCAGGTCCGGTCGGTTGTTACTGACGTCCAGTATCCCGGTGTACCATGGGCGTACCCGTGTACACCACCCTGAGGACGGGTGCTCCCGTCCTCGGCCAACCTCGGTTGGCAGACCCTGCTAGGCCCGTGTCCGTGCTTTGTTGCACACGACCACCCTTTAGATTTCCCGCGTCCGCGAGGGGTTTACGCGTTACGCGTCTGATAACTAATAATCCCCCTGTAAATAGTACTAGGATAAGTCGTGTTCGCACGTCGCTCGTTTGTAAATAACCTTAGGATAAGTCGTGTTCACGCGTCAACCGCTTGTACATAGTTCTAGCATAAGTCGTGTCCGCAGCTCCGCGACTACCCTGTACATAATTAGTAGGAAAAGGTGTATATTTATTCGGCCCTCTGCTTGAAACATGTCTGTCAATGTATTAATAATCTGGTTTTTTTTAAATAAAGGAATTGTTAAAGCCTGAACTGTGTGTGGTCTTGCGAGCCTGAGCCTCCCCTTCTCCCGAACCCTGACTCCGATGAGCCGATCCGCGGCGTCGAAAAAGGTGCTCCGTTACACCTTTCTCCTCAGAGGAGTATCTTACAGAACCATCTCTAATCCACATAATGTGCTTGCCCGCTTTTACCAACTTCTTATTAAGAATTGAAATGTCCGAGCCCGTATCTATTTTAAAACAACACTTGTTATCATCCAACTTTCCTTTATAAGTAAAAAGATTCGAATTTAATTTAATTTGATTTACATAAAACGTTTGAAAATTAACATTCGGGGCGTCACCTTCTAAAGTTGTTCTCCTCCCGCCGAGAGCAACTAAGCCGTGTTTCCCTTATTCTCTGGACAATCTGATCAGAAATGTCCCGCTTTTCCGCAATGCCACTCTTTAGTGTTTGGCCTTTTCCAATTCCCTCGCCCGTAATTATTCCCATTCTTCTTGTCTTTACCATCTTTTTCACTTTTCTCATTATTCTGCGCGCTCCCGTCCTTCTCCTTCACGAACCGTCTTTCGGAATCTCTCTTCCTTTCAAAATTCTCCCCTTGAATGATTTTAACGACCTTCGCCCTTTCCACGGCCAATTTCAGCGAGGTAATTCCTTCCAGCCGTAACATCCTTTTAACAAACCCATCCGGAAGAGTCGAAACGAATTGCGCGCACGCGATTTTGTCTCAAACCGCAAAGGGACACTCCAGGGGAGGTAAGCTAATCGGGAGAGCCTTTCCAATTCCGAGCCGAACGAAGCAAAATCTTCCCCGAATTTTTGCTTCCTATTCGTAAACTGCGTGTAATAATTTTGTGAAAGATGCCCTTCGCCGAAACGCAACTCTAATTTCGATTTTAATTCCTCGAAATTACAATTTTCCAAATCCTCCACGGATTCCAAAACGGAACGTGCTTTTCCCCTCAAACTCGACGCTAGAGCCACGGTCTTTGTCGCGTCATCCCATCGATTCGCACGCGCGATCAAAACGAACTGCGAGAAAAACTCCCGCAGCGGAACCGAACCGTCGAACGTATCGGGCTTTAATTTATACCCCACTTTATTACGCGCGTTTTTCCCCGCATCCATTATTTCTCTCTCGGGACTGAGATTCGCTCTTAAATTGGAAGGACTTAGCTGTTTTTTCGAAGAAGGACGCCGATCTTCCCGAAAAAACCGCAGCTCCTCTTCGTGCCGGCGTAGCATCGCGGCGATTTCCTCCTTTCGACGCGCTTGCTCCTCGCGCATTTGCCGTATCTCCAGCAACACGGTCTGCAAAGCCGTCGTCTCCGTCATCGCCGACTCCGTCGCTGCCGACTCCGACGCCGTCGATTCCGTCGTTCTCAATTCCGACGGCGGCTCAGACTGTTCGCGCCTCCTCCTCTTTACGGCTAACGTTGCCATCGCACAAAAATCTCTGCGTGTCCGTTGGATCCCGGACGAGTCCCCAAAATGTTGCGTCCGCGACGACTTCGAGATTTATCGAACGCGCGCGCGACACAATCGAATTGCACACGCAAACCACACGGCACCCGCGCACTCGGAAATGATAACTCAGTTTAAAAGAACACTGGAACTTTAATAACACGATAACACACAGGAAATACACAACACAGAGAACAGAATATAGATAACGTTTTGCCGCGGATCGATACGCGTCCGCTCAGATTGACAGCTGGAAGACGACTCAGCTGACTCTCATTGTTTATAACAAATGATCACAGGATCCGGACAACGGCAGGGCCGCTACGACTCGGGCGCGCGCGTAACAATATATATATATATATATTTAAAGATTATCTTTAAATGTTTAAACGGGAATAAGCGGGAATTTCTATTTCTTGTAACATTTTTTTATTTCGAGATTAAGAGATATGAGAAAAAAAAAATGAAAAAAAGAGAGAAAGAAAAGAATGAAATTATAAGTAAATATTAAAAATATATTATTAACATTTTTACTTTTTATTTAGAGTTAAAGAAGCTGAAAATTTGTTTTTTGTGTTTAAAATTTTTTTTGTTTAAATAAGAGAAAAGAAAAAAAAGACAAAGAAAAAGCCAAACAAAGAGAGAAAAAAAAACAGATAAAGAGAGAAAAAATAGAAAGAAGAAAAGATTCATTAAAGAACAAGATTTAAACGAGAAAAAGCTGAAGATTGACAGAGAAAGATTAGAATAGGTATTTATATGTATTTATATATATAGAGATATAAGTGTAGTTCCATTATATATAATATTTTGGTATAGTATAAATAGATTAAAGGAAAAAAAATAAAAATAAAAAATAAATATACAATTATAATTTATATATATATATATATATATATATTTATTTATTATAATTATTATATATGTATATATTGGATGATTGCATAAGTTCGTGCCCGATTTTCATAGATGGCATTAAGTTATTGCATGACGGAGTTCTATTGTTTTCGTTTGGTAATTGTTGCTTACACCGAATAGGTGACAGTGTCTTGTGTTACTTTAGAGTCAGGCATCGTTCAGATAAGTCCATTTGTGCATAAGAGAAATTATTAAATATGGAGAATGAAAAGGTGCATTTGCGGCATATAATGCTATACGAATTTCGAAAAGGAGTGAGTGTTGGGACTGCACAAAAAAACATTCAGAGCGTTTATTTGGACCATGCTCCTGCTCTCCGGACAGTCAAAAAGTGGTTTGGCAGATTTCGAAATGGTGATTTTAATATGGAAGATCAATCTCGCTCTGGACGGCCTTCTGACATTGATGACGCCATTGTGTGTGCCTTAGTGAGAGAAAATCCAAGGATTACAACTGAGGATATTGCTGAGTGGCTGAACATCGATAATTCAACTGCTTTTCGCCATTTAAAAAAACTTGGATACGTTTCCAAGCTTGATACGTGGGTACCGCATCTCCTGACTGAAAGGAATAAGCTGTGAAAACTACAGGAGCTGCAATGGGAAATTCTATAGCATCCGCCATACTCTCCAGATATTGCGCCTTCAGATTTTCATCTATTCCGGTCTTTGCAGAATAGTTTGAATGGAAAAAATCTCAATTTCGAGGATGCTGTCAAAAACCACCTTACAAACTTTTTTCAAGAAAAACCAAGTTCTTTCTTCAAAAATGGAATCTACAAACTTATAGATCGTTGGAAAACTATTGTAGAGGGGAATGGAGATTATATAATTGATTAATAAAAGTATATTCTCTAAAATATAAGCTATTGAAGTTTATTATTAAATCGGGCACGAACTTATGCAATCATCCAATATATATATATATATATATATATATATATAATTAATTATAATTGTATATTTATTTTATATATATATATATATATATATTGTGACGTTGCCGTCTAGTCGCGCGTCCACCCGCTCCGACAATTCTGATGGGCGCAGGCCGAGCGGCCGCGCCAGAAGCCAAACCGAAAGAGAGCTATCGAACTCCCCGGAGAGACGAGCAATTCGGTCGTGTTTCGTGCCTGTATTAATTTATTTTATATTATTTTTCATTTTTGTATCCACGAAAAATTCGGACAACCCGCCGGAGGACATGCGGAGAGCGAGAATTACGTCGAGGGAGGCGTGCAGCGGCCTACGGCGCGACGCTTCTGCCGGGAGCAGAGGAAAGAAGTAACATTCGATTTATCTAGTCTCGAGACAAGCACGGGAAGACATCACCCTTCGCTGAAAAGAGGAGGCGGAGGACCTGATCAGCACCACTCTTTCGAGGGTGGAGGACGTAGGATGGGCCTCCGCCGGGCCACGACAGCAAGGCCCCCGGCTGGAAGTTTTATATTCGGCGCCGTTTTCGCGCCGAGCGACAGAATACCTCGCGCACAATAAGGCGCGAGGATATCGCGCGTGTCGCGCTGTGATTGGCCGAGGGACCGCGCACCCCTGCGCGCCGTTATCGACGCCGTCTATCGACTTCGGATCGGAAGATCCCGGGGGTCACTCTGGCCCGAGCGCTCGGCACGTGAAGCTGTCTTGTGAAAAATATCGTTGTCGTTCTGTTTCTTCGTTGTCGAGATCGTGAGGCGAGATTCCCAAGGACCTTCCCCTACGAAGAGGAACAGGCTCGGTAAGGTTGCCCATTAATCGATTGTGAGCCACGTACGCGACTCGTTCCGGCCGGTCCTTCTGTCGCCGTCGCCATTTTTAGTGTTTCGCCGTCGTTCCGGCCTCACGCCGGGCGGTCGATTTTCGCGAATATCGGCCGGGGGCAAGCGGCCGAGGTAGCGTGTCGTAACGGCCTTAATTAATCAGGCACGATCTCTCTCTCTCTCCGGGGTACTACCCACGCGTAATTATCGACCGTTGAGTATCGACCGCGTGCGCGAAAAATCGCGGAGAACGCGAACTCCGCCGTGCTGTCGTATTGTTGTCGTTGCCGCGTGAAGTATTCCTGCAACGAACGTGTTGTGATTAATGATGTGTGTGTGTGTGTGTGTGTGTGTGTGTGTGTGATTAATCGGTTTTTGCGTATGATTGTGAGCATCCCGTAATAACTACGTGTTCAGGAGCGTATGTGTTTCTGTCGCGTCTATGGTGTGCGTGTGTAGCGTTGCGTCGTAATAATTGTCGTACGGCGAACGTATCGCGGCGCGAGATAATCGCCGAAAGATTCCGCGATTAACGAGATCTGAGTTGGAAGCGCTATAAAGAGAGGTGAACGTTAGGCGAAGAGAATCTCCGATAATAGTCAAATATCGAACATCGATCGTATCGCTCGCCTGTCGCAGACGGTATCTGCCGTCTTTTCCGACACCCTAATAAATCTCGCTCAAAAATTATAATAGTAGTGCTGTCGAATTTGTATTGCTGTCGATCGAAATAGCGAGTTTGGAAATTGACAGGGCGAAGATCGAGCCGATAAAGTATCGATTCCGACGTAGAAATTCTGTTACATTCTGAAGTATTATGCGGTCTAGCGAATCCTAGCCATAAAAATGGGCTTGAGTGAGAAACAGAATTACTCTTGCGCTCTCTCTCTTTTTCTGGAGTCGTCGCTTCCGAACGAATGTTCGACTTGGTCGATTTACGATTGTTAACCACGCTATTATTTGGGAATTGTTATTGATTTCGCTAGCTTCGTTATTAGAACTTTTTGTAAATATCCGTTCTCATTCTGGGCTGTTGTATATTTTATTTTTATATCATTTTTTTTATTAATAAAATTGTTATATTTTTCTTTTAAGTCGAAATAATTTATTTGAATGTCAGTCGTGGTTGTCGAATTTCCTTCCGTCTGTCGAACTATCTAAATCTCGCATAATCAATTGGGTTTCTCCAAAACTCCGCCCCTCTACCGTTAAGAGAGCTGGTCGGCCCATGGCGAAAAAGGCTATCGTTCGTTTTTCTCGCGTTCCTTTGGCGTGCAAGACCGTATCTGGCGCCCAACTTCAGCACATCGAAACGGCCTTCGCTTCGCCGCGACTCGCGCACGAACTCCTTCCATCCCGGTTCGTCCGAGCGTGAGAGCATTACATTCGTTGCGTTTTTGACGGCGTTCTCGCTCCCCTTTCACGTCTTCCTCTCCACCATCCCGAGGAATATTAAGATAGTGAAATTTGAATTGTGATCGAACATCGCAATATATATTTTATGGGCAATGGAAAGATTAAAATAGCCTACGTTGTATATATATATATATTGTGACGTGACGCTTGGCGGTCCGTCACAAGGATCGCGAGATCCGACCGGAAACATTTTTGGGCCCTCGTTCTCCCTTGATTTAGGGAGAGAGAGCGAATATTGGAGGCGAGGATAGGCTCGCCTCTCGAGCGTAAAATTATATTTGCGAGATTTATTAGTGTAGAATTTAGCGATTGTGAGGATGGACATTGACGGGATCTCATCCGATGACTCGACCCGGCGAAGAAGACCCAGTTAAAGGAAGTTCGAGACGAGCGGAGGCGCCGATTAGGAAGAGAACGCCCAGCTAAGTATTCTTACCCACTCTATAAAATTTGCAACATCTATTTCAAACTGTCGCTGTCGCCTCTGTAAATCTCCGTATAACCAACAGGTACAAGGAATAATAGCGGGGATCCCGAAAACGGAGCCAGCTCGGCCGAATTCAGCGCTACCAAGAGATCAGAGAAAGATATCGGCGAGCAGCTACCGGAAGGAAACCTCCCACTGAGCTACAGCAAAAGAATTAGGAAAATTCCGAGAGGAAACGGGGTGCGACAGGCGCAAATACGGCCGTGAAGGCCGCAGGAACAATTGAGGCCCGCGACGATCCTGAGGGTGGGAAGCGCCCCAAGTGGCCTATTTACAAATTAATTGCCGGCGCGATTCCGACGGGCCTCCCGCTCGTCACTGTTCGGCGGACCTGCGTGAGAGTACGACGGCCCAAATATATCGATCACTAGTGTGGATGCCGAGAGCGTCGAGGATCTACAGGAGTCATCGGTGAGACGAACGTCGACTTCCTCAGGCCGTTTAGTAGAGTATCAGGTAGAGTTAGCCCGAACAGAGTCCGTGCCGAATTGTTGCCGTCTTAGAGTCTTTTATTCGCGTTATTGATAATTGCGCAGTAGAGCGCGACGGCCGGCCGACATTCTTTGTTCGAGCTACAATAATATTAAGTGTCCTCTCTCCCGGTTAAGCGCCGACAGTCATTTTTGTATTTTGTAATGATTAATGTAATATTTCGAAATTCTGTGTTTAGTAATTTTTCGATTTGCGAACTCACACACAAAGGCGATTGCGATATTCGATAGCCGACGGTTGCGTTGCGGCATCGACTCGCGTATCCCCGCGGCGTGAATCTCCCGATATTTTGTTATAGTTTATCGTTCGTGTTTTTGAGATTTATATTACCGATTATTGTTCGCGTTTGCGTCCGATCTCTTATATTGTAAGATTATTCAGTCAATTGTGCCTGTATTATCGCTCAAGGTTTATCTTTGTCTAACTCACGTTTATTAGAGTCGATTCTCTCGCTTTTGTATTTGACCAGTTTATTTATCGTTATTATTAACATCTTGGATTTATAACAGACGAACGTCAGTAATCGAACTATCATCGCGGCATAAATAATCAATAATTTAATATGGATTTGTGACTGCCGAGGCTCTATTACGTCTCGCGTAGCGCGAAATTCCGAGACTTTTTATGTTGCTTCCTATATCGAGTAACACGTGACACCGCGGTGATCACGTTCGAAAACCGGCCCGTCACTGCCGGTAAATATTACTCAAATCGATTATATTATCTGAAATAAAACGTGAATCTGTCTTACATCGACCATTGTCGGTTATGTGATCTTTGTTAAATATATTTATCTTTGTTACACTAATCTCTTGTTTTATATTGCAGTCATCTTGTATTCTCGATCCTTCCTTGTTCGTTATTAAAACGGACCGCCCCTCTACCAATTCCGAGACGGGGCTAGCCGAGCGTCCGTCGCGATTACTTTTTGAGTGTTCGTGGATTTTTATTGCGTATGGTCAGTACTGAGTCTGGTTTTAGAGTGGTGCGAATTATCGCACCTGGCGCCCAAACATTTCCGAGATACATTTTTAGTAATAATCGCGCCGAAGGTGTGCCGTGGGCCAACGACATCGGTCCTAATTAATTTCTTGCCCAAAATAAAATTAACGGTCACAAATTGGCGCCCAACGTGGGGCCCGATAACAACAGGGCAAATCATAATTTTGAAAATTTTTCCTTTGAAAATTCCGTTGTCGCAAGTAACAAGGAACTCGAGAATAACAAGGTCACCAATGATTATTGAATTTTGAATGTTTTTGATATTTCTCTGTGTTATATGGAACATGTATTGTTTATGTATTTGAGGGTCGCGAGCAAATAAGATTTTGAAAATAACTGTCGATTGTATCGAGATTTATAAGAGCAAAATTAATTTAAACTGTTATCTGCTCTTTTGGCTAAAGACTTTTAGCGTATCATTAGTTTAACTTCGAAGATTTATTTCGTTAAAATAATTTTCTTTCTTTTGCTGCCTTATGAAGAGGCTATTAGAGTAATTAATAAAAGTGTCATTTAAAAATTAATCCAGTCAAAATCTCTATTTTTTTTTTGGAAGAATATCGAATATTTTAAAGATTTATTTCATGTAATCTAATTTTCCTAGAATTTTGCTAAACTTTCTTAATACCTAAATTAACGTCTTTTCTTTTATTGTTAAAATTAAGAAGCCTTATTTTGAGTATTTCTTTATGAAATTAATATCAGCCGAAAATATCTGAGAATATCTTTACTCTCTTTTATCAATTTGCAAGAAATATTTAGATGTTCTCGACTTATGCTTGCGCACCCTCACAATTTTTTTTTGGATATATTGGCGCACTTGTTGCTGCCTAATTTTATTATGCATTTTTTTTTTATTGATGTGCTATTATATATTGAGGAGTTATATTGAATGATTGCTATTTGATTTTTTTTGTGTACCGCTTACTGCCATTTTTTTTTTTCTCTGATGTGAATACTTGTGTGCTAATCTTGCTTCTTTCAGAAAATATTGTGCTACTTTGTTGTTGAGCTTGCTATTATCTTAATTATATTTGGAGAAACCCTTCGTGGAATTTCGGTGTGATTTAAGGCGATTAGCTTGAAAGAATATTCTGGCTGCTTAGAATTTTGAGTAGAGAGTTAGAGTTCGCTTCGTGTACCGTTGTTGTTTATATTTTCTTTGCGTATCGACCGTTTAATTCGTGCGATATTTTTGAATTTAAGTGGCTTGCGGTGGTTAGCTTCTCTCTAAGATCGATTCGTCCTACCGTGAAATAAATATTCGTACCTTTGGGATTGCACTACACTCGATTAAGACAATCAAATTTTCTTTTTGTATTTGAGTTCGCTCGGTTATATAACGAATTACTTGACGTTTTGAGATTTCGTATTCGGAGTTTATCATGAGTTTAGAAAACCCAAGCGATACCGAGTGGGTGCAAGAGCTGTCAACGGATCAGCTGAAGGGGGAATTAGAAAAACGCGGACAGAGAACCGACGGATCTACCTCCACGTTGATGGATAGATTGGTTAAATACGAGGACGTCTCGCAACCAGGATGGGCGACACCGCGTGCACCCGCCGAATTCGATCTCGCTGCCGATCGGCGACCGGGGGACGTGCCTCCGAGATTCGACAATAAGAGCGAACAGGCTGCGATAGCGAGCGCGGCGGGCGAGGCGAACCGCGATCGTTTGCGACCGCGACCCCCGCGACTTGAGCTACTTCCTCCTTCCGAGAGTCGACCACCCGTGAGATCCACGTCTTCCGCTATGGACGTCTACCATATGATGAGGCGTTGGAATTTACAATTTTCTGGCGCAAGAGGTAGCGACGCGGAGACTTTCTTAACGCGAATAGAGGAGGGACGCGCTCTGATAACTGTTAGCGACGAGGAAATTTTTAAATGTATTCCTTTCTTCTTGTCGGGTATCGCGCTTTATTGGTACCGTAGCGAGCGTGATCGATGGAGAACTTGGCGAGATTTTGAAGCAGCATGGCGCGCGAGATTCGGTAATCCGGATTTTCAATTCGCATTACGAGACGAGATCATGAGACGTACGCAGGGCGAACAGGAGCCCATTGCTGATTTTTTGACGTGTATTAGAGCTCTTTTTGGTCGTTTGAGTCCACCGTGGAGTTTAGAAGAACAATTAAATTACGCTCACCGTAACATGCTGCCGCGATTGCAAATATCAGTGCCGCGTCGTACTATTTATGATTTCGCTTCCTTAGAGGATGCGGCCACACGGGTAGAACGGAGTTACGAGGCCCTAACGCAATATCGTGCCCCTCCGGCACCGGAGCAATCTATCTTCCCAGATTTAGCATACCGACCGCCGAAGAAGTCCTCGAAAGGTCCTGACGCAATAGCTGCCGCCGGAATAGCCGGCGTGCAGACCGGGAAAAAGAAGAGGAGCGAAAAACGGAATAAAAGCGGGATCACTCAAGCAGCCTCGGTGACGGTCGCCGCTACGCCTTCCGCCCCCGCGACCTCGAGCACTCCAACCGCGACTGCCAATACTGTTGCTTCGTCCGCGCGAAATGTAAAGTGCTGGAATTGTGAGAAAACCGGTCATATTGCGCGCGAGTGTTCTGAGACTCGTCGTCAGTATTGTTACCGGTGTGGCAAGGCGAACGTTACGGTGAAGACATGTACTTCATGCTCGGGAAACGAGAGCGAGAGTCGTTAGGACGGGCCGACGCGACTCCGAGAGATAAAGGAGAGGCCCGCAACACGAGTTCTGTTCGCGAGATGATCTTGTCGTATAATATGGTCGATTCCGAGAATATGTTAGACCTACCGCCGCTGCATTATTGCACGATCGATATAGAGGGAGAACCTTTAAGAGCCCTTGTAGATTCAGGCTCCACCCGCACAATTCTCGGCGCGGAGGGCATAAAGATTGTTCAAAAATTAAATTGGCCGATCCGTAAGAGAGTTACGAGAATTCGCACCGCGGACGGGCGGATAGCGAGGGTGAGCGAGGAAGTGGAGATCGCACTCTCTCTGAAAGGTCGTATACGTAAGATTTCGACTTGTCTGCTGCCGAATTTGACTGTCTCGTGTATACTGGGTATGGATTTCTTACGCGACTTTAGCGTGGTTATCGATTACGAAACTTCGAGATGGTATTTTAGAGGTAGCCCTACCGTAACGTATTCCTTTGAGTCGGATAGGGAGGAACCGCGTGTATGCAGTGGACTCCCCGAATTAACGTTTTCGCAGAGTGAACGGTTAGAGTTATTTTTGAAAGAAAAGATACCGGAGACTGTCGAGAACCCCGGTGTCACCTCTCTCACAGAGCACGTTATCGATGTCGGTCAGAATAAACCTATTAAACAGCGGTGTTATTTAGTTTCGCCGAAAGTGCAAGATGCGATTCGTGACGAAGTGGACAAAATGTTAGAGGCAGGGATTATTGAACCTTCTTTTAGTGAATGGTCTAACCCTATAGTTATGGTTAAAAAGCCGAATGGAAAATATAGATTCTGCTTAGATTTCCGGAAAGTTAATAGCGTCTCTAAGAAAGATGCGTATCCGCTGCCAAACATGAACGGCATTTTAGATAAATTGAGGGCGGCGAAGTATATCTCGACCCTTGATTTGAGCCAGGCGTATTTTCAAATACCTCTGACCAAGGAGAGCAGAGAGATTACTGCCTTTAGCGTGCCCGGAAAAGGCTTATACCACTTCACACGAATGCCTTACGGACTGACAGGAGCACCTGCTACATTCCAGCGTCTTTTGGATAAATTAATCGGACCGGAAATGGAACCGCATGCGTTCGCGTATCTTGACGATATAGTAATTGTGACGCCTACTTTTGAAGAGCATTTAGAGTGGTTGGAACGCGTGTTAAATAAAATTTTCGCTGCCGGTCTCACCATAAATCCGGAGAAATGTGAGTTTTGCCGCTCACAAGTTCGTTATCTCGGATTTATCGTACAAAGAGATGGACTAACGGTAGACGCCGAAAAGGTCCAACCGATTTTAGAATATCCGGCTCCGCGAAACATTAAGCAGTTGCGCCGATTTCTCGGCATGTCGTCTTGGTATCGACGATTTATTCCACAGTTCGCGACTCTTAGTGAACCGCTAACGAGGTTGTTACGAAAGAATCAACGCTGGGAGTGGACAGAAGATCAGACCTGCGCGTTCGAGCAAATTCGTTCACACTTGATGGCCGCGCCAACTTTATCGTGCCCAGATTTTAGTGTTCCCTTCGTTTTGCAAACGGACGCAAGTTCCGTCGGGATCGGAGCGGTTCTAACACAAACGATTGAGGGTCAAGAAAATATTATAGCTTTCGCGAGTAGAGCCTTATCCGATCCGGAAAAGAAGTATTCCGTTACAGAACAGGAGTGCTTAGCCGTCGTGTGGGCTATTAAGAAATTTCGACCATATTTGGAGGGCTATAAATTCACGGTAATAACCGATCACAGTAGCCTGCGGTGGCTACACAATCTTAAGAACCCTACAGGCCGACTCGCGAGGTGGGCGTTGGAACTACTCGAATACGATTACGAGATAGTGCATAGGAAAGGCGCGTTACATCATGTACCGGATGCTCTGTCGAGAATGTATGAGGGTGAAGCTGAGGTTAACATATTGGTTGTTAAGGAGACAGATCTAGTTGCCGATACCGCTGACGAGTGGTATCGCAAGCGTTTTAAAGAAGTAGCTGATCGAACGAAAAGATATACGGATTGGAAAGTAGTAGACGGTCAATTATATTATTGCCGACCGAAAGCTATAGTATCGGAGATAGTAGACGATCTAGATCGATGGAAGCTAGTATTACCGCAAGAGTTAAGAGAGGAAGCTCTAAGAGAAGCGCACGACGTACCGCAATCCGGTCATTTAGGGGTGGAGAAGACCTTTCAGAGACTCGCGGTTGCGTACTTCTGGCCGAATATGTTTAGGGACGTTGCAAGATATGTTAGGCAGTGCGATACGTGTCAGCGTACAAAAGTGGAACAAGCTCCTCCCATAGGACTCATGGGTCGTCGTGTCGTGGAAGGCCCATGGACCGTCATTGCTGCCGATATCATGGGACCGTTTCCCAAAAGTAAGTCCGGATTCGTGTACATTCTGGTCGTACAGGACTTATTCACCAAGTGGGTAGAGTGCTTTCCGCTACGCGCCGCTAACGGGAAAAAGATTTGCGAGGCTTTGGAAGAAGTAGTCTCGCGGTGGGGAACGCCAAAATTCCTGCTCACAGACAACGGCACGGAATTCGCGAACCGAACGTTACAGTCGTTCGCTGAGGAGCATGGTATTAAGCTCACGACCATTCCGCCGTACCACCCGCAAGCGAATCCCGTGGAGCGAGTAAACCGCGTATTAAAAACTATGATTGTCGCGTTTTTAGACCAAGATCATAGGGAATGGGATGAGCACCTGAGAGACTTTCGCTTCGCATATAACACGGCTCATCATTCGTCGATCGGAACCTCCCCAGCTTTCTTGAATTTAGGACGAGAGTTAGATCCTTCTAAGAGCTTACGTGATCGTTGCCGGGAAGCGGCCGAGGTCGAACCACGAGACCCCGCTGACTGGTCTGAGCGAATGAAGAAATTACGTATCCTATACGACTGGGTAGAGGAAAATTTGGAGCAAGCCTATCGCAAGCAATCCACTTATTACGACCTGAGGCGTCGTAATGTCAATTTTCGAGTCGGTGATTTAGTGTTAAAGCGTCACCACGTCTTATCGTCAGCAGCCCAGAATATTGCCGCGAAACTATCGCCGAAGTTCCACGGACCCTTTCGCATTAATCGCATGCTTTCGCCTGTCGTGTGTGAGCTCGTTAATTTAAATGGCGACTTTACTAGTAAGGTGCATGTGCAAGATCTCAAACCCTATCGTATTCCGCTTCCTTAGATAGCTGCCGATAGAAAAGAAATAGAGAGGGAGGAGAGAGAAAGAAGGAAAAAGAAAAAAAAAGGGGGAAGTTACCGAAGCGAAAATGGAAGAATGGCGACGTTTTAGGCTCCGATATCGACGTCTCATCGAAGAGATTGATGAGCGGCATCCGGGATTCTGGATGGAACTCCGAGATCTGGCGGAGAGCCGAGACCGCCGAAGGACGACAACCCGAGGAGCGGTCGTTCGCGAGTTCCCCCGCACCAGGGATGAGGGGACCCAGGCTTCGGGAGGAAGAACCCTGGGACAATGTTTGTTCGGGGTTGCGGCTCCGGAGCTTCACCAGGCCAACACCCAAACGGAGACGATCGCCGCGCGGTCTACAGGGAGCCAAACGGACGAGCCCGGACCGGTGATAGCTGCCGTATCGCCGGGTCTGCCCGGCCGGGGAAGAGGACGCGGTCTCTTGCCACCGACGGCCGTCTTAAGAGGCCCGAGGGGGGGAGTCCCTCCCCGCCGTATCTGCCCTCTGCGGAGCCGAACCGGGACATCGTCCCGCCGAGGAGAGTGTCCACCGGTTTGGGAGACGGAGCGATGGTGGCCGCCAGACCACCAACCAGAGGGTCCACCCTCTGTTGGAACTGCCGCGCGACGGACCACCGATACTCAAACTGCCCCCGACCCCGAAATCGGCAGTATTGTTATGGGTGTGGTCGGGATGGGGTCACACTCCGCACCTGTCCGAGGTGCCGGGAGGACTGGAGGGACCTGGGGCCCTATCATCCGAACCGAGGACACCTGGGACACCCTTAGCTGCCGCCTCGACCGAAAATATGGATACTTTTTTTTGTTTATTTTGCCTACTTTGTATCACCGGACGGATCCTCTCCGGAATAAAATGGATTGAGGGACCGTAAAATCGCTTTGATAAACTTCTACCCTCCTACTCCTCTCCCACTGGCATGTTTTATTGGGCTAGGGAATTCGTTTCGTCTCGGTTACATTTGACTTTCGATTTGGATTGTTGCATGATGTGTATTATGAGACATGCTCGTTGTCTAGAGGAAAATGACCAGAGGCGCAACTCACCGTGGAAGAGAGCGGACTAATATTGATTTTTTTTTGAGTTTTAGGATTTAGAGTTATTAGCGAATTGACGGCTGTCGACGTTGGTCGGTAGCCGAGACCTCTTCGGTCCTCTCCTAGGAGGGGGGAGTTGTGACGTGACGCTTGGCGGTCCGTCACAAGGATCGCGAGATCCGACCGGAAACACTTTTGGGCCCTCGTTCTCCCTTGATTTAGGGAGAGAGAGCGAATATTGGAGGCGAGGATAGACTCGCCTCTCGAGCGTAAAATTATGTTTGCGAGATTTATTAGAGTAAAACTTAGCGATTGTGAGGATGGACATTGACGGGATCTCATCCGATGACTCGACCCGGCGTAGAAGACCCAGCTAAAGGAAGTTCGGGACGAGCGGAGGCGCCGATTAGGAAGAGAACGCCGAGCTAAGTATTCTTACCCGCCCTATAAAATTTGCAACACCTATTTCAAACTGTCGCTGCCGCCCCTGTAAATCTCCGTATAACCAACAGGTACAAGGAATAATAGCGGGGATCCCGAAAACGGAGCCAGCTCGGCCGAATTCAGCGCTACCAAGAAATCAGAGAAAGATATCGGCGAGCAGTTACCGGAAGGAAACCTCCCACTGAGCTGCAGCAAAAGAATTAGGAAAATTCCGAGAGGAAACGGGGTGCGACAGGCGCAAATACGGCCGTGAAGGCCGCAGGAGCAATTGAGGCCCGCGACAATCCTGAGGGTTGCGGAAGCGCCCCAAGTGGCCTATTTACAAATTAATTGCCGGCGCGATTCCGACGGGCCTCCCGCTCGTCACTGTTCGGCGGACCTGCGTGAGAGTACGACGGCCCAAATATATCGATCACTAGTGCGGATGCCGAGAGCGTCGAGGATCTACAGGAGTCATCGGTGAGACGAACGTCGACTTCCTCAGGCCGTTTAGTAGAGTATCAGGTAGAGTTAGCCCGAACAGAGTCCGTGCCGAATTGTTGCCGTCTTAGAGTCTTTTATTCGCGTTATTGATAATTGCGCAGTAGAGCGCGACGGCCGGCCGACATTCTTTGTTCGAGCTACAATAATATTAAGTGCCCTCTCTCCCGGTTAAGCGCCGACAGTCATTTTTGTATTTTGTAATGATTAATGTAATATTGCGAAATTCTGTGTTTAGTAATTTTTCGATTTGCGAACTCACACACAAAGGCGATTGCGATATTCGATAGCCGACGGTTGCGTTGCGGCATCGACTCGCGTATCCCCGCGGCGTGAATCTCCCGATATTTTGTTATAGTTTATCGTTCGTGTTTTTGAGATTTATATTACCGATTATTGTTCGCGTTTGCGTCCGATCTTTTATATTGTAAGATTATTCAGTCAATTGTGCCTGTATTATCGCTCAAGGTTTATCTTTGTCTAACTCACGTTTATTAGAGTCGATTCTCTCGCTTTTGTATTTGACCAGTTTATTTATCGTTATTATTAACATCTTGGATTTATAATAGGCGAACGTCAGTAATCGAAACTATCATCGCGGCATAGATAATTAATAATTTAATATGGATTTGTGACTGCCGAGGCTCTATTACGTCTCGCGTAGCGCGAAATTCCGAGACTTTTTATGTTGCTTCCTATATCGAGTAACACGTGATATCGCGGTGATCACGTTCGAAAACCGGCCCGTCGCTGCCGGTAAATATTACTCAAATCGATTATATTATCTGAAATAAAACGTGAATCTGTCTTACATCGACCATTGTCGGTTATGTGATCTTTGTTAAATATATTTATCTTTGTTACACTAATCTCTTGTTTTATATTGCAGCCATCTTGTATTCTCGATCCTTCCTTGTTCGTTATTAAAACGGACCGCCCCTCTACCAATTCCGAGACGGGGCTAGCCGAGCGTCCGTCGCGATTACTTTTTGAGTGTTCGTGGATTTTTATTGCGTATGGTCAGTACTGAGTCTGGTTTTAGAGTGGTGCGAATTATCGCACCTGGCGCCCAAACATTTCCGAGATACATTTTTAGTAAAAATCGCGCCGAAGGTGTGCCGTGGGCCAACGACATCGGTCCTAATTAATTTCTTGCCCAAAAAATTAAGGCACAATATATAACGGTCATAATATATATATATATATATATATATATATACAGGATAGTTTTAATCTTTCCACTGAAATATCTTAGAATCCATATGTTTTAGACAAAAATATTTCAGACAAAAGTAAAAAAAGTTATATCTTTTTTTATGAAGTGAAATAATTTTTACTCAATATTTTAAATACACATTTTTATATTTTAAATATACATTTTTATAAGATTTCGTTTAAAATAAAATCAAACTAATATTTTAAATGTACTTCTTATAAGTTTTCGAGAAAAATCATATATAAAAAAGTGTGGCTATAAGTATAATTCTATTCTGGATAATATGTTGGTATTTCAAACAGATACTTTTTATATTTTTATATTTACTTTTTTTACATTTTACTTTGTAAATTATTGATGATTATTATACATTATTATATATTATTATTTCAGTGTGACGAAGTAAGTGGCGAAAAGCTCGGGAAGTGGATTAAGTTTTTTTTTATTTTTTAAAGGCTGCTGTGCGCCTGTAAAAGACGACTGCTGCGCGCCGATATAAGGTTGCTGTGTGCCTGTAAAAAGCGGCTACTGTGCGCCGACAGAAGGCTACTGTGCGCCTATAAAAAGCGGCTGCTGTGCATCGACAGACGGCTACTGTGCGCCTGTAAAAGACGACTGCTGCGCGCCGATATAAGGTTGCTGTGTGCCTGTAAAAAGCGGCTACTGTGCGCCGACAGAAGGCTACTGTGCGCCTATAAAAAGCGGCTGTTGTGCGCCTATAAAAAGCGGCTGCTGTGCGCCGATAGAAAGCTGCTGTGCGCCTATAAGGACTTTTTGTATATAAAATATTTATATAAAATATATATATATATATATGTATATATATATATATAATATACAGGGCGATCCTGAAAAACCTTCCGTCTTTAAAATGACGTATTCCTGACATCATTTTAAGACAATTTTTCCTTTACCAAAATTTGATTTGAAACATAGTTTTTGAATTATGAGCAAAAATAGTTAGTAAATCACGCGTCGGATACAGAAGGCAGGCAGGAGCGGCGCGGCGTGTCGCGAGCGCGGGCGCAGCTGACCGCCCGACGGGTGATTACCACCGCATGAGTCGCTAACTATTTTATCTTATAACATAAAATTATGCTTTAAATAAAATTTTGGTAAAGAAGAAAATGTCTTAAAATTACAACAGAAATACGTGTTCCTTAAAATAACGTTATTTTAATAATGAAAAGTTGTTCCGGATCGCCGGTCGTTCGACGCGGCAATCAGCTGATTGCTACACGCGATGTGTGTGTGCGTGAGAGAGAGAGAGAGAGAGAGAGGGAGGGTAGGAGGGACAGACATTCATACACACACACTTTTTTTCTCGCTCTCTTTCTTTTACGCAACATTCATACACTCTCTCATTCAGTCTCTCACTCACTCTCTCACTCACCTGCTTACTCACCTTGTAGCAGCGTAGTAAATCTTCATGTATTGTTATTATGTATTGGTATTATCTGCTGCACGGTTATGAGACGGTTAGAGATGCGCGACACATTCTCGCGAAACTTTCTCGCTTATTAGTTTCACACAAATTACGCGATAACGATTTTATTCACTAACGATCGATTTATCGATATCAAAAATTAAACTTTAAAAGAAACGCGAACAGCACATGACTCGACGCGAAGTGACGGACCGCGGAGACTGCGCGACTACAAGAATTGTTGACAGAAACGCGCGACATCTAACAAACGATTTGCGCGTGATGCGTGATTGACGCGAGATAAGACGCACGATCGGCTAAAACCTTCGCATTGTGAATGCGGTAGAAAACATGAAACGTATAATGACGTACTTAAAAAAATTAATTATTTATTATAAATTAATATTTATTATAAATAATAACTATTTCTAATTATAATAAATAATTATTATTTTAAAAAGTATGTGTTATACGTTATTATGTTTTCGAAACTATTGCATTCACGATGTGAAGATTTAAGTCAATCGCAAGAATAATGTAATTAAAATTACATTTGGAAAAATTTATTTTTATTCTGCTCACAATGAAATGTTCCAACATGAAAATGTATTGGTCGCTCTGAAAAGAGCGGATTGACTAAAAAAAAATTTTAAAGCAGATGCTCAAAATGCCCGCTCAAAATCCATTCTAATGCAAGCTCTCATGCGTTTGAGTAAGTTTCTTTCAACGTTTTCCATTATTTCTTCATCAATATTCCAAATAGCGAATAGTAATTTTGTTTCCAGATCTTCCATATCTTCGGGAAGCGTTTTATAAATTATCTCCTTGCAGTATCCTCATAAGAAAAAATCTAGAGGATTGAGATCCGGAGATCTTGCGGGCCAACGTATCGGACCCGTACCGACCCATCTAGCGTCCGGGAAAATTCTCGTTCAAATAATTCGTAACAATCCTGGCATTGTGTGGCCCAGCACCGTCTTGTTGGAAGATAATATTGTTTCTTTCAAATAATGGCACATCTTCTAAAAAATGTGGGAGATTTTCTGTTAATAAATCGACGTAGGCTCTTCCAGTTAAAACATCGGGAAAAATAATTGGACCAAGTATTTCAGTGCCCATTATTCCAGCCTATACATTAATCTTCCAACGAGTTTGAAAATTTCGTAATCGCGTGACCCTGGGATTTTCTTCGCTCCAAAAGTACATATTATGCACATTAAAAATTCCTTCTTGTGTGAATAGCGATTCATCGCTGAATATCACACGAGAGGAATATCTGGGATCTCGATCGACGTTTCGCAGAAAATTTTCGCAAAACATTCGTCTTGCAGGGTAATCTGCTGGTCGTAAATGCTGCACGCGTGTATAATGAAACGCGTGCAACTTTTCTTCTTTTAACACTCTTTGTACAGTTGTATAGGATAAATCATGTTCTCGAGCAACTACTCGAATACTTGTTTCGGGATTATCCTCGAAAGTACGTATGATTCTCTCCGTGTTCCGTATCCAATCGCTAATAAGTGTGCGCGACATCCGTGATTGGTCGCGGGAGGCGAGGAGGGGGACAGACCCCCAGCGAAGATCGTATAAATTAGACGCACGATCGATGATGCAATCAATAAGCCTGCGATTATCAGCGATTATCAATAAGCGCGAAGAAAATATGGCAGCGTTTACAAGTCAAGAAAATTATGACATGCTGATGACACTTGGCGAGTGTCACGGGCAGCAAAACCGCTGCTGCAAGAAGAATTGTATCCAAATCGAAGACATCCATCGGGTCACGTCATACTTGGAGCAGCTCAAAGACTATATGATACTGGCAGTGTCCTGCCGAACAAACACAACGCTGGGAGAAATCGCGACGTTAGAAATGTACGGAACACGGAGAGAATCATACGTACTTTCGAGGATAATCCCGAAACAAGTATTCGAGTAGTTGCTCGAGAACATGATTTATCCTATACAACTGTACAAAGAGTGTTAAAAGAAGAAAAGTTGCACGCGTTTCATTATACACGCGTGCAGCATTTACGACCAGCAGATTACCCTGCAAGACGAATGTTTTACGAAAATTTTCTGCGAAACGTCGATCGAGATCCCAGATATTCCTCTCGTGTGATATTCAGCGATGAATCGCTATTCACACAAGAAGGAATTTTTAATGTGCATAATATGCACTTTTGGAGCGAAGAAAATCCCAGGGTCACGCGATTACGAAATTTTCAAACTCGTTGGAAGATTAATGTATAGGCTGGAATAATGGGCACTGAAATACTTGGTCCAATTATTTTTCCCGATGTTTTAACTGGAAGAGCCTACGTCGATTTATTAACAGAAAATCTCCCACATTTTTTAGAAGATGTGCCATTATTTGAAAGAAACAATATTATCTTCCAACAAGACGGTGCTGGGCCACACAATGCCAGGATCGTTACGAATTATTTGAACGAGAATTTTCCCGGACGCTAGATGGGTCGGTACGGGCCCGATACGTTGGCCCGTAAGATCTCCGGATCTCAATCCTCTAGATTTTTTCTTATGAAGATACTGCAAGGAGATAATTTATAAAACGCTTCCCGAAGATATGGAAGATCTGGAAACAAGATTACTATTCGCTATTTGGAATATTGATGAAGAAATAATGGAAAACGTCGAAAGAAACTTACTCAAACGCATGAGAGCTTGCATTAGAATGGATTTTGGGCGGCCATTTTGAGCATCTGCTTTAAAATTTTTTTTTAGTCAATCCGCTCTTTTCAGAACGACCAATACATTTTCACGTTGGAACATTTCATTGTGAGCAGAATAAAAATAAATTTTTCCAAATGTAATTTTAATTACATTATTCTTGCGATTGACTTAAATCTTCACATCGTGAATGCAATAGTTTCGAAAACGTAATAACGTATAACACATACTTTTTAAAATAATAATTATTTATTATAATTAGAAATAGTTATTATTTATAATAAATATTAATTTATAATAAATAATTAATTTTTTTAAGTACGTCATTATACGTTTCATGTTTTCTACCGCATTCACAATGCGAAGGTTTTAACCGATCGTGCGTCTTATCTCGCGTCAATCACGCATCACGCGCAAATCGTTTGTTAGATGTCGCGCGTTTCTGTCAACAATTCTTGTAGTCGCGCAGTCTCCGCGGTCCGTCACTTCGAGTCATGTGCTGTTCGCGTTTCTTTTAAAGTTTAATTTTTGATATCGATAAATCGATCGTTAGTGAATAAAATCGTAATTTGTGTGAAACTAATAAGCGAGAAAGTTTCGCGAGAATGTGTCGCGCATCTCTAACCGTCTCATAACCGTGCAGCAGATAATACCAATACATAATAACAATACATGAAGATTTACTACGCTGCTACAAGGTGAGTAAGCAGGTGAGTGAGAGAGTGAGTGAGAGACTGAATGAGAGAGTGTATGAATGTTGCGTAAAAGAAAGAGAGACGAAAAAAGTGCGTGTGTATGAATGTCTGTCCCTCCTACCCTCCCTCCCTCTCTCTCTCTCTCTCTCTCTCTCTCACGCACACACACATCGCGTGTAGCAATCAACTGATTGCCGCGTCGAACGACCGGCGATCCGGAACAACTTTTCATTATTAAAATAACGTTATTTTAAGGAACACGTATTTCTGATGTAATTTTAAGACATTTTCTTCTTTACCAAAATTTTATTTAAAGCATAATTTTATGTTATAAGATAAAATAGTTAGCGACTCATGCGGTGGTAATCACCCGTCGGGCGATCAGCTGCGCCCGCGCTCGCGACACGCCGCGCCGCTCCTGCCTGCCTTCTGTATCCGACGCGTGATTTACTAACTATTTTTGCTCATAATTCAAAAACTATGCTTCAAATCAAATTTTGGTAAAGGAAAAATTGTCTTAAAATGATGTCAGGAATACGTCATTTTAAAGATGGAAGGTTTTTCAGGATCGCCCTGTATATATATACAATAAAATGTTTGTAAAAATAAAGACTCATATAGTTATGCTGCCTAATGAAAAAGATATAATTATTCGAAGGTTAACTAATATTCATATGGACCATTTCAACCATCTTTTAAAAAATTGTTCAACTTATAAACCTGTTGAAACATGGCGAATACAATGTCTTGATACAATTCAACCTGTACCAAAAGATAAAAAACATATACAAATATTACATAGTTCGTCAAGTTTATACGATGGACATTGGGTGTGCAGTTATTATAAAACAAAAAATATATGTATTTATGATTCTTTAAATACTAAAAAATTACATAAGCATCATGAAGAATTCTTGAAAAGATTATTCCCAACATATGCTTTCGAAAAATACTCTGTGAAATTTCCAACTGTGCAACATCAATCAAACAGTAATGATTGTGAGGTTTACGCAATAGCTTTTGCAATTTCATTATTATTGAATATTAAACCTGAAAGAAAGTAAAATATAATCATAGTTTAATGCGTTTACATTTAATAAAGATTTTTGAGTCTAATGTTATTGAGCATTTTCCACAAGATTTTCAATATACTTTTCAGAAGGTACTTCCCTTAGCAGTAATAAAAGCAAATGAAGTTGAAGCAATTCGTTTACGTACTATATATTTCTCAAAAGTTACATATTAAAAATAATGACTGCAAAATTAATAGCAATAAAAATGAGTGCAATGATAAGGAAATAAATAATATTATAATTAATGAACAAATTTATAGGAACAAAAATTATGAAAATAAATATATTCAAAAATGTTTCCTATCTGGAGATAATAATGAATTAGAAAAAAATATTAATATTAATAAAAGAAAATATGATTTGGAAAATCAATGCACTAACAAGCGGTTGCGCTATATGCAAGTTTTACAAGATAATCTTGATAAACAAGATTTAGAAAGTAAGTCACATTAGGCAACACGATTTATATAAGCAGAACATACAAGACACACGACATTGCTACCAAAAAAATGCAATGGTTTAGAAACAACAACGTTCTCACATATATAAGTATATGTATATAAGTATATATAAGTAAATATCATTCATAGCAACATTATATACATGATATAGCTAATAATAAATGTTAATTTGTTTATGTTTAAAAATTAAAATAGAAATTTTATTATTTAGCGTTAAAATTATATATAATTGTAATACTTAATAAATACAATTTCTAATATTGTAAATCAAAATCATCAGTAATTGCTAAATCAAAAATAACTCAACATTTATTATTATATGTATATATACTCACATAATGTTTTGTGTAGATATTTCTTATTTATTAATAAATTTTGTTTCTCTAGATCCTTACATTATGCTAGAAGTTTATATAAATGAAGGAATATTAAAAATTAAATTACAGAACATACCAAAGAAAATAAAATTCTCATTTTTAGAAAAAGATTATTTTTTTTTTGGCTTTATAAACTATACAGTATCTGGAAAGCAAACAAGACAATCGATAGATATTGACAGATAGATTTGGACATTATATAGCCATTTGTTATAGAATAAATGGATAAATTATAATGATTGCAGAGAGAAAGAAGAAGTTTTATATGAAAATTATATTATTTCTCCTCAAATATTTTTATATGCAATCTAATAATTTTTATAGATTAGTACAGAAACAATTCTCACATATAAATAATTATTATATACTTGATACAGCTAATGAAAAATGATGGTTTATTCATGTCTCAGAAATTAAAATCAGAAAATTTAGAAATAATAGAAATTTTATTAGATATATATACAAAAACAAATTTAAACAGTGATAACGTTCAATGTAATAATGCTCGTAAGTTGCAACGCAATAATAAAATTATTTTCGCAAGGCCAAATTTAACGAGCTAAATAATAAAGTCTAAATAAATTAAATTGAGAAATCAAATGTTGATAATGTTGATTATTTAATTAGACGTTTTGACTTTACTAAATCTTCTTCAGTATAAAACAAAATAAACTCAATACTTAATATTATTCGCATTCGTTTGTCTGAATTTTCCATGATATGTCAAGATACAAATGAAAGTCATCGAAATCCATCGCTCGAGCACTAACAAGTTCGACAGTAAGAAGCCCGTCAATAATTTATGCAGCTTTCATATTGAATAGCATATCCGAAGAGTAATCGGATCGCATCCAATGCCTTCATCAAATCAGCTTCTTCGTTGGGAAGCGAGAAGCTCTTAATCCGAAACCGACTATGACACACTGCATCCGAGTTCATCATCTTCATGCCATAGTTATTTGTAGAAAATTCAAATTCAAAAATTGATAAAAAATAGACAATAAATAATACATTAATAACAGTCAATAGTATTGTAATATCAATATGTAATTAAAATGAATAGTCAAAATTAAAAAACTGCTTACAGAAATGTCAAAAACGTGCCCCAATAAAGCTCCAAATGTTCTTAAAAGGTTTCTCACTGTTTCGAAGTCAAAAAGCTAACTGTCGGTAAATGTCAAGAAGAGACGTGAAATGTAAATAATATGTAGGTGACACTCCTACCGAAAATAACAATCATTTATTGGATAATTCTTTTAAGATATCGTCGTATGCGTTATTGAGTAATTCAGTGTCAGTATTCAAATTGATTGCATGTTTCTGTTCTTTAATATGTAACATTTCGCATATAAGTCTTTTTCTATAATTAGTTTCAATGTCTAACACTTTAACATTTTCCCAATCCATAGTGTGTTCTGTATTGAGAATGTGTTCCGAAACCACCGAAGATTCCTGCTTAATATTATTTGTGTGTTCTTTAAGCCTAGTGCCCAATTGTCTTTTCGTCTGGCCTACGTATGAGGCAACGCAATTGTTGCAATTGATTCTGTAGATGACATTAGATTTTGATTCATGAATACTTTTTTGGACTCTAATAATTCTGTCAAGTTTGTTGAGACAACGATACTCCACTATAAAATCTGATTTTTTTTAAAAAAGGTGCTACAAAATTTGATATATTATTAATATGCGGGATAACAAAATAATTATCAAGCGACGTGGTAGCATCGCGACACCAAGTATATAAAAAACAGGTCCAAGCATTGAGTTCCAAGCATTGAGTTGTGTTTGAGCAAAGTCCGCGAGATAGACAGGAGAGTGAGAGCGGCTAGAGAAAAGACGGAACAATAAATCTCGATCTTTATATCACTATGTACAAGTTTCTTTTATTCTAACAATTACAAAAAAAAAGAACATAAATTTAATATAGTCACTATCTTAATTAATCAAAAATCCACGGAAATAACGGGGTTCGACACTCGAGCTGAGTATTTTTAATTCGCAAGCAACGAGAAGAGTTAATTAATTCCGCGAGCAACGGAAAGCACGATTTTCAATTTCGAAAGGCTAAATGAGCGCGTCGGAGACTTTGCGACAAAAGGCGCAGCGCTCTCCGATCGCATCAATTTATACTCTAGTCCTTCTCGAAAGATCCCGAATTTTCAAGCACACGACAGTTACTGAGTTATCGTTTAAATTTTGACGATCTAACGTGCTTTGTTATTATTAGACTTTTCGAGAAGGACGAGCGGTGTTTTCGAATTTGCGGTGACAAGTGAATATTTCGCTGCCAGGGGCGCCGAATTAAAATTCGGACCCTCGACTCTTTTCTCAAGCGCGTGTATTTTGTTGTGATTGACGAATTTTGAACAAGTTGAGAGTCACTGTTCTCGACGCGGCGCTACCAAATACCTTATCCGGAATTTCGCGTCAAGTAAACTTTCGGTTAAAATATTTAATAACTAAAGCCGTAATCAAAAATCTAACGACACTTTTATGAGTACAAGCTTTTGATTGCGACCTGTTTAAATGAAATCGATGCAGTCAATCCTGAGAAATGATGATCGAATATCAGAATTGTGACATTTTTTCGTTTCTTTCCTCCTTTTCCTCCAGACTCACGTACATATGCTCGCACGCACACATGCAAAGCGATTTTGTCCCTCAAGCGGCGTTCACATCGCTGCGTATACAATTATTGTTTCGATATGTACAATGCCTTAAGAGACAAAATCATATGTGTGTGTTTAATACGTGTGATATGGATACGTATCTGTGTACGTACATATGAATAAAAGATAAATTTATATTAGAGTATAGGGCGGAATAGTGTCACAAGGAAGAGAAGTGACATTAAAGGTTATTATCAAGCGACGCGGTAGTCAAGTCGCGATATCAAGTACATTTATTATAAATTATATAACAAAAAGACAGAGATTTGTGTATGACACTTAATAATCAAGTGGATTGTGAATTTTGCAATATTCATTAAAAGGTAAATATTTAAAATTTTTTTTCATTGTTATATATTAATCTTGATAAAATCATTTTTGGAAAGTCTAGAAGAGAGCAGGATGAAACTCTTTTCCATCTTTAAATGATGTTGAAAATAAACTTTCTTGAAAGAAATTGAAAGGATACTATAAATTTCTATTTAATATCTATTTATATTTAATATCTAATTATCAATCTATAAGGATCTATCACACAAACTTTTTCATAATATGTTTTATTATATTAAGTATTGATCGCAACTTAGATTTATACATAAATTTTAAATTTTAATCAACGCTAAAGAAAATTGTAATGTAATAAGAATTTGACATAATGTATAAACTTTAAGTATTGACTAAAATTTAAAGTTACATACAAGTCAAAGTTTATGGTCAGTACTTAATATAATGTGTGGAGGAAAGACTTGTGCGATGGCCCATAGAATCTGGTAATCAACTGATATAAATATCTTCAATGTATTACTTCAACACTTTCCAGGAAGTTTATTTTTGCTGTTTTAAAGATTTATAAATATTTAAATTTAGTTATCAAACTGTAAAGGCTATCGCAAAAACATAATATTATTGAAGTAAGACATACTGCAATTAATTTAATTTTCATAATATTGAGTACTGATTACATAGACATTTATTACATTTGCCTGCGTAGATATAAATATAGTTATGCAGAAATATTCCCTACATGTATAATTATAATTATATGTATGTATGTGTGTGTGTGTGTGTGTGTGTGTGTGTGTGTGTGTGTGTGTGTGGTGTGTGTGTGTGTGTGTGTGTGTGTGTGTGTGTGTGTGTGTGTATAGAAATGTGTAGAAATTTTCATATTTGACTTCGCAACCATAATTATAGTTACATAGACATTTATTACATTTGTCTGCGTAGACACAAATATAGTTACGTAGAAATATTCTCTACATGTTTAATTATATATATATATATATATATATATATATATATATATATATATATAATAAGTAATTATATATGTAGGGAATATTTCTGCGTAACTATATTTGTGTCTATGCAGACAAATATAATAAATGTCTATGTAACTATAATTATGGTTGCGAAGTCAAATATATAAATTTCTACACACATTATATATGTGTATGTGTGTGTGTGTGTGTGTGTGTGTGTGTGTGTGTGTGTGTGTGTGCACCTACACACACACACACACACACATATATATATATAAATATATATATATATATATCATTATACATATAGTTAATATTTTTACGTAACTATATTTGTGTCTACGCAGGCAAATGTAATAAATATCTATGTAACTATAATTATGGTTACGAAGTTAAATATGTAAATTTCTACACACACACGCGCGCGCACACACACACACATATGTGTTGTGTGTGTGTGTGTGTGTGTGTGTGTGTGTGTGTGTGTGTGCGTGCGTGGTGCGTGTGCGTGCGTGCGTGCGTGCGTGCGTGCGTGCGTGCATGTGTGTGTGTGTGTGTGTGTGTGTGTGTGTGTGTGTGTGTGTATGTGTGTATACAATAATTATCCATTATAGAACTATAGAGTTAGTAGATATACATACATATATATAATTATGTACAGGGTGTTGCGTCAACATAGACATATATAATAGACTGGCCCCTACCGTGAGAGGCGGGGTTGAAAGATCTGAAGGATAGAGAGATGATTTCGGGTATCTCTGTCCTTCTCTTTTGTCTCGTGGTGGGGACATTGATGGGATGAGGGGAAGCAAAACGAGCATGCACACTGCTTTCCCCTCAACTCCTACAGTGACAACTCCCCATCACAAGACAAAAGAGAAGGACAGAGATACCCGAAATCATCTCTCTATCCTTCAGATCTTTCAACCTCGCCTCTCATGGTAGGGGCCAGTCTATTATATATGTCTATGTGCGTCAACATACAGATCATTACGACGGATTGCTTGCCCATAGGCGCGCAAAGCCGATAATATAGGATAGGCAATACAGATCATTCGCGCAAAATTATCGACGTATTATATATACTAGCTGTCATGCTATGAACGCGTAATAAGCTGTTAGAAGAAGAAATTTCACAACGAAAAATATATTTTTCGTAAAAGAATTATAAACTATTATGGTATAACATTTTATAAAAGTGTATGTTTAAAATTTATACTTTATATATATTTTTTTCACACACACACAATACTAAATTTTTTGATAAGATTTGTTGTGAATTAATTTTATTGTAAAATATATAACTTAACATAATATAATTGTTAACTTTATATTTCAATAATCATTACCTATATATAATTACAATAATATTATATTAAAAATAATATTAACAATATATTATAAAAGAATATTAATAATATTATAATGTTATAATATTATAATATTTTTAATATTTTAATAATATTAATAATATAATATTATTGTAATTATATATAAATAAGGATTATTGAAATATAATGTTGAGAGTTATATTAAGTTATATATTTTACAATAAAATTAATTTTATATTATATATACAGTAGATATTCGAAGTATCCTCCATTGTGCTCTTCACATAAAACAACACGTCGCACAAAACTTTCTCGCACTCTGCTTAACATTTGTGGCGATACTTGCAAAAAGGCAGTTTATATACGATTAATTCAAACGTCTCTATTTTGTGGTAAAATTTGATATACTTGTTCTTTTAAGTATCCCCACAGAAAAAAATCTAACGGTGTCAGATCCGGTGATTGCGGCGGCCACTCCTGGAAATTACTATATTTGTCAATCCTGTTTGGAAATTTCCTCCCGAATGTCCCGAAGACATGGCTTTTTTCAGACTTTATGTGCAAGATTATGCGAACATGGCACGTTGCATGCTTCAAGGAAGCCACAGCGAGTCCCATCAAGAGCAAGAGAATCAATTGATGCAGTGAGGATGGCACTCGAAAATAACCCGGACACCAGTACACGAGCCATTGGACATGATCTACAAATAAAATATACAAAAGTACATAGAATTATTAAAAAAGATCTCGGATGGAAACCATTCAAAAGATATACAAGTCAAGGTTTATTTCCTGGTGATTTTGCTCGTCGTGAAACATTCTGCGATTGGGTGTTAAACCAGGTAAGTGTATGAATGACTTGAATAAAATGTAATAGACATGCAATGAGTATATTATTTCATTTATGTCAATATCTTTCAGATTGATCAAGATAATATGGTAAATGATGCATTTTAAAAAAAAATTTTGTGGACAAACGAGTGCGTATTCCATAGTGACGGACGCATTAACCGACATAATGAACATCATTATGCTGAAGAAAACCTTCATTGCCGCAAAACAACTCATATCCAAGGATATTATAGTGTTAATGTTTGGGCGGGAATTCTGGACGATATGATTATTGGGCCGTTCTTTTTCCCAGAAAATCATCACGTCAATGGAGAAATATATGCAAATTTCATCGAGCATACATTAGATGACTTTTTGGAAGATGTACCGCTAGCTTTGCGGAGAACCATAATTTTCCAACAAGATGGTCATCCTGCCCGTCAATATACGTCAATTGTCGCCCGTACCATATTAAACAGGAAATTTCCAAACAAATGGATTGGCAAATACAGTAATTTCCAGGAGTGGCCGCCGCGATCACCGGATCTAACACCATTAGATTTCTTTCTGTGGAGATACTTAAAAGAACAAGTATATCAAACTTTACCACAAAATAGAGACGATTTAATTAATCATATACAAAACTGCCTTTTTGCAAATATCGCCACAAATGTTAAGCAGAGTGCGAGAAAGTTTTGTGCGACGTGCTGTTTTATGTGAAGAGCACAATGGAGGTTGCTTCGAACACCTACTGTAAATAAATTATATTAAAATAAAAGTTTCAATTTAATAATTTAATACAAGTGTTTTTTTCTTTTTAAATAAAAGTTAAGTAGACTTCACTTAATATTTAACTAACAATTATTCATATTATAATATATATAATGTAACATTAATTTTATTGTAAAATATATAGCTTAATATAACTCTCAACATTATATTTCAATAATCCTTATTTATATATGATTACAATAATATTATATTATTAATATTGTTAAAATATTAATAATATTATAATATTATAACATTATAATATTATTAATATTATTTTTAATATAATATTATTGTAATTATATATAGATAAGGATTATTGAAATATAATGTTAAGAGTTATATTATATTAAGTTATATATTTTACAATAAAATTAATTTTCGACAAATCTTATCAAAAAATTTAGTATTGTGTGTGTGTGAAAAAAATATATATAAAGTATAAATTTTAAACATACACTTTTATAAAATGTTATATGACAATAGTTTATAATTCTTTTACGAAAAATATATATTTCGTTGTGAAATTTCCTCTTCTAACAGTTATTACGCATTCACAGCGTGACAGCTAGTATATATAATACGTCGATAATTGTGCGCGAATGATCTGTATTGCTTATTCTATATTATCGGCTTTGCGCGCCTATGGGCAGGCAACCCGTCGTAATGACCTGTATGTTGACGCAACACTCTGTACATAAATAATCTTTTTCTGCGTAATCATAACTTGTATGAATAGATTACTTGTAAGAATAAGGTTTAGATGTTGCATGAAAGTAGAAAAAGAGTAACATCATATTTGTAAAACTGGAAATATATTTTAAGTTGTGGGAAGATGGACTATATATGTTGATGCTACCTTATAAAATAATATTTATTATGATACGTAACAAACTTATATTAACCTTTTATGGTAATTATATTATTATTATTTATTTATTACATATATCTGTTTAAGTTTTCGAATTTTTAACTTTTTTTTCTTTTTAAACCTAACATTGGTTAAATTTAAATTTAAATTTCATTTTGTTTAAGATAGAAATCTAATACAATGGCAGAATTGTAGCATGTCATATTTCAATTAAATCTGAACTTCTAAAATTTTCTTCGATTCTTCATATGTAAAACAAAATTTTATTTTATAATAAAGAATAATGGAATAATAATGAATCTATAATAGTAAATATGTAATAAAAGTTTAATTAAATCAATAATTTTGACGTATAATATATAATAATATACCGGATGGCAATTAATAGATGATTTAATAGCAAAAAAGTGTGGTTGGCCTCGAAGTGATAAAAATGCATATATATTTTTTGCAAAAAAGATATATAAATACATTTTACAAAAAGGTGTGAAATCCCTCTAAAAAAATCTTACAAAGGTAAAAAATATACGCCAAATACATAAAAAATATTCCATCTTGTATGCAACAAAACGTTTAATAAAAAAATACCCTTGTGATAAATTATTTATTAAAATTTTCCCTCAAAATATATATATAATTTTCGTAATGTTCGTCTGCAACTCTTTCTTTTCAAGACAAATGAGAACTTTACATTTCTTTTTCCATAACCAACGAAACAAACTTAATAAAAAATTTAGCTTTCTACAATCTAAACATAATACTAATAAAAACAATTTTTCTATACACTATTTTTGCAATTTCTCCTCCACACCTGGACATTTCGGAAATCTCGACAACATGAAATTCTCCTTTAAGCCTCCTATACCTTCTGTTTACTTGAATGACACTGTTGAAATTAAAGTTGATTCTGATTCCTTTAACAACAATCATTTTTCCTTCTCTAATATTAATAAGAAATGGCTTGTTAATTTGTCGTCTATTGTCATCCCTGAAGATGTGCAATCTTTATTACAACTAGGACAGAATTTCAGTCTTCCCATACATAACAACGACAAGCTAACTATAGAATTTATTAAATGTTTTGAAAATAACATGAGAAAGCTTTCGGTGGCTAACCAATTAACCATCCGAAACCGATCATTAAACATCATTAATAATTTACCTAATCTATCGTTGGTGAGAAGTGAAGTGGACTTGACTCTTAGTCGGCTATTAAAATCCACAAAAAAATTCCTCGGCAACAATAAAAATTTAATTCTGACTCGTGCAGATAAGGACAATGTTACTGTAGCTTTGGATAAAAACAAATATGTCAACGATATCGAGAATATCCTGAGAAATACCGATACTTACACATTGGTGGACAGAAACCCCGTTAAAAAACTATTGAGTTGGTTACGCGAGACTTTAAAAAAATGGAAAAATTCGAATTTTGTCTCAGCCTCTACCTATAGGACGCTCCACTGCAGCGATGGAATTTTACCTAGGGCCTATGGGTTACCCAAAATTCACAAACCTAATTGCCCTTTCAGATTAATCGTTTCTTCCATAAGAAGTCCATTATATCAGTTATCCACACACTTGCATAAAATTATGATTAAAAGCTTTCCTGTTCCTCCGAGCCATGTGTCCAATAGTTATGAGGTTGTGAAGAGATTGTCTAATGTGTATCTGCAAGAAGGTTTCCAACTGGTCTCTTTAGATGTTATTTCTCTTTTCACTAATGTACCGATTGATTTAATCATTGATAGCGTCTCTTCTAGATGGAATCATATCTCTTCACACTGTGACATACCAAAGTGTGAATTTCTCTCAGCAATAAAATTCATTTTGGAATCATCTTTTTTCACGTTTAATAATGTCATTTATAAACAATCATATGGGACCCCGATGGGTTCCCCCCTGTCCCCTATATTAGCTGACATAGTCTTACAAGACTTCGAAAATAAAGCGCTTGCCTCTTTAAAGTTTATTCCTCCCTTTTATTTGAGATATGTTGACGATTTAATTTTAGCTGTCCCTCCCTCTTTGGCTAATCATACTCTTGACACGTTCAACTCCTTCCATCCTCGTTTACAGTTTACCATGGAAATTGGAGAGGATAACAAAATCAACTTCTTGGACGTAACCTTGATGTCACGAAATAATTATGTCATCTTTGATTGGTACCAGAAGGACACTTTTTCTGGTAGATATCTGCACTTCTCATCTCAACATCCCTTATGCCAGAAAAGAGGCACTGTAATTGGTTTAATTGACAGAGTTTTTCGTTTGTCACATCCGGTTTTTCATTCTAAGAACATTTTAACGGCTATTAATATCTTGCTGAGTAATGGTTACCCTCTCCAATTCATTTTCCGCACATGGTGTGATCGCCTAAAAAATCTCTTTTTCAAAATGAATAACGCTGATAATTCTCGGATCACAGAGGCTAATAATTCCATTACATATTTCACCATACCTTACGTTCCTTCACTTTCTGAACGATTTAAAGACGTTGTTGCAGATCCAAAAATTCGACTGTCTTACTACAGTATTAATAAAATGACGAATTACATCAAAGTCCACAAGGATCCTCTTCCTACTCTGGATTGCATGGACGTCATATATAAATTGAACTGCATTCAATGTGACGCGTCTTATGTGGGACAGACTAAGAGACAACTTCATACCAGAATCAACGAACATCGGTGTCACATCAGACTTAATTCTAACACCCAATCGGTTATCACTAACCATAGAATAAATTTTGACCACGATTTCAATTGGGAAGACGTACAAATTTTTTGGACCATGAGCCTTTCCTAAATAAAAGATTGATTTCCGAGATGCTTTTTATAAAAAGACAAATTAATGGTATAAATTTGCAGACTGACACGGAACGCTTACCCGATATTTATTCGAACATTGTTAATAATTTATCAAAAATTTGAGTGTTCTTGTTTCTCGTAATTTGAAATAACTGTCTCAATTTGCGCATGTGTTGACTTGATTTGACACTTTTATAAACGAACCTCGGCCCGTCCCGAGTACTAGTCAAATCTTATCATTTTTGAGACGATGATCGGTCTCTCTCCACCCATTGTTGGGCCAGCATTTTCGATGTTTGGGAGTAAGTTGAACCTTTCATTAATTAATTTTTTTTTTTATATTTTTTAACTTGTTCTTTTTATTTTATTTCAATTATATATTATTAATTTGCTGTTATTGTTTGACTTCTCTACAGACATTGTCAAAATGACATTAATAACGAGACACCGCTTCAACTATAAGATTTTTTAATTTTTTAATTCTTTACTATTGTTTCTACTTTTTAAAAATTATTGTAATAACCTGATTGTATAATCTGCGTTGCGCTGAAGATGACCCAAAAATAGGGTCGAAACGTTCGCGATTCGATTACATTTATATCTATTCATGAATATCTTTTTTTGAATTTTTAATAAAATATTTGTGTAACGTTAACCACACTAGACTCTTATTACCAATGATATTATTTATATTTAATTTTATATTTGTTTGAGTCTGACATCTTTAACTAATTTATATAATTTTCCTTAAAAAAATCAAAACTAAATATGAAATCAATAATTAATTAACCAATTACATTGAAGCAATTGATAGGGATTTGTGATTTGAAATATATTGTCACAAATTCAATCTTGCATATGTATTAGATTCTCGATAACATGAAAATGATTTTCAAAATAAGTTCCAAATAAATTTGGAACTAAAAAAATTAAGAACAAAACGACTTACAAAAACTTGGCGTGCTCGGATCGTGTTATAATTCACATATTTCTATAATTGAAATTAATTACAGGTATATAATTCGCAAACTTTGTAAAATTATATGTATTATAATGTGACCCGAGCACGCCAAGTTTTTGTAAGTCGTTTTGCTCTTAATTTTTTTAGGAGTAGCTATTGTTCAACAATATATTTATGCATATCTCGATATTTTTTCTGTAGAACATAGGATGAGATAACTGTATCGCTCTGTCAACCAAATTGTAGATCGTTCCAATTTTGTGACACATGGGGTGGCTAGATGGAAAAGATAGTAATCTACCCGAAAAAGTTTTTTTGTGAAACTAATCAATGTGGATAGTGTTATTAATAATTTTAATGTTTAAATCTAAAAAACTTATGCTACGTTCATCCACTGTGAACTATAGTCGTTCATGATAATCATTAAATCTGTTTAATATGTTCGTGACATCATTCATGGGTGCTACCAAAAGAATGTCATCTACAAAACGGTGGTAAATTGAGATATTTACATCTAATGTATTGAGGATTGATTTCTCCAAATCTTGCATTACTAAATTAGCAATTATGGGAGATAGTGGCGATCCCATAGGAGTTCCATAAGATTGTTTATATGTTGTCTTTAAACGTGAAATATGTAGAAGATAGTATGAATTTAATGATTGAAATGAATTCATTTTTTGGAATTGTCGTGTTTCAATGTAATTCCACCTATTGTTGATGCTACCTATAGCAAGATTTGTAGGAATGTTAGTAAAAAGCGATACGACATCTAAAGATATTAAAACACTCGATGCTTCAGTTGTTTTACCAGAGAGTGTGCTGTACAATTCAAAACTATTATTCACATTACTTTTAGCTTGGGGAATACTATTTGCTAAAATTTTGTGTAAATACGTGGCAATGAAGTATAATGCCGTATTAACTGAGGAGACTATAATTCTAAAAGGAACATTTTCTTTATGGATTTTAGGAAGACCGTATGCTTTTGGGAGGAGAGAACCTTACAAAGGTAAAAAATATACGCCAAGTACATAAAATATAATACATAATATATTTTTTAGGAAAATTATATATATTTTTTGAGGGAAAATTTTAATAAATTATTTATTATAAGGGTAGCTTTTTATTAAATGTTTTGTTACATACAAGGTGGAATATTTTTTATGTACTTGGCGTATATTTTTTATTTTTGTAAGGTTTTTTTAGAGGGATTTCACACCTTTTCGTAAAATTTATTTATATATCTTTTTTGTAAAAAATATATATGCATTTTTATCACTTCGAGGCCAACTACACTTTTGTGCTATTAAATCATCTATTAATTACTATCCGGTATATTATTATATATTACACGTCAAAATTATTGATTTAATTTTAATTATTGATTTTTTTATTACATATTTACTATTACAGATTTCATTATTATTCCATTATTCTTTATTATAAAATATGCTTTTATTATAAAATAAAATTTTGTTTTACATATGAAGAATCGAAGAAAATTTTAGAAGTTCAGATTTCATTGAAATAAGACATGCTGCAATTCTGCCATTGTACTAGATTTCTATCTTAAACAAAATGAAATTTAAATTGAAATTTAGCCAGTATTAGGTTTAAAGAGAAAAAAAAGAAGTTAAAAATTTGAAAACTTAAACAAATATATGTAATAAATAAATAATAATAATATAATTACCATAAAAGATTAATATAAGTTTGTTGCGTATCATAATAAATATTATTTTATAAGGTAGCATCAACATATATAGTCCATCTTCCCACAACTTAAAATATATATAAATATATTTCCAGTTTTACAAATATGATGTTACTCATTTCCTTTCATGCAACATCTAAACCTTATTCTTAAGTAATTTATTCATACATGATTACGCAGAAAAAGATTATTTATGTACATAATTATATACAGGGTGATTCAAAATAACCCCTGTGTCCCTGAAATGACATATTAGTGAGACAATTCTAAGACGATTTTTCCTTTTGCAAAATTTCGTCCGAAGCTTAGTTTTCGAATTATTAAAGAAAGTAGTTGACGCATGACGGGTCGGGTACAAGAGGCAGGCAGGTGCGGCGCGATTCACCGTCAGCCGCGGGCGCTTACGCGGGACGCCTGCTGCGATCAGCTGATCGCTGCACATGTGAACACATACATTCTCTGTCAGTCTGTCTGTCTGTCTCTCTCTCTCTCTCTCTCTTTTCTCACTCACCTGTAATTTTTTTTTTTCGAGAGAGGGGAAAATGCATTTTATGCATACTCACCGGTCGATGCAGTGAGTTATGTGGGACTCGAGTACCAAGTCGAATTACCAACTCGGTACTCCCTACCCATTAAAAACCCCTCTCTTTTTATGAATTTTCTTTGACATACTGTCCCTCTGTGTTTTCCGAGATCTGTTTTCACATAACGTCAAAAAATAGTTATTATTACATTGTTCGATGACTTTTGATATATTGCTGTAATTGCTTGAAGGAGAAATGAATTTTCCGATAGATCGTACGTTCTCAAATTTAACGTAGATATCATGTTGCACAAGGCAGAAATCCACACTAAATTATTAACTGAAAGTTTTTCTTCTTTCATGAACTGCATTCTTTTATAAACTTTAACGTAATCAAATTTATTTACTCACTCGATGAGACGAGAAATTTACTGATGACTCTATCACTAATCACTGTCGAATAATAACTGTTGGCGATTAAAATCACTCGATGAAAGAAACGCGCGCGGACATGTTACTTGCGACGCGACGACGCGACGACAATGCGACGGCAAGCAGTTTTTTGTCATGACAGGTTGCGGTAGGTTAAGGTACTACTGGCTATCGAACGCGATCATGTGTTCGATTGAAAAATGCGTAGTAGACATAATAAACATTTAACATATTAATATTATTATTATTGTGAATGTGTGTGATATCCATACATCGTATGATATCTATTTAAATAATTAGGTTAAATAAGTGTTTATAAAATATTTTTTTAAAAACACTTATTTAATCTAATTCTTTTGAGAAAGTACGATCTATCAGAAAATTCATTTCTCCTTCAAGCAATTACAGCAATACATCAAAAGTCATCGAACAAGGGTAATAATTACTATTTTTGACGTTATGTGAAAACAGATCTGGGAAACACAGAGGGACAGTATGTCAAAGAAAATTCATAAAAAGAAGGGGGTTTTAGTGGGTAGGGAGTACCGAGTTGGTAATTCGACTTGGTACTCGAGTCCCCATAACTCCTGGATCGACCGGTGAGTATGCACAAAATGCATTTTTCCCTCCCCAAAAAAAAAAAATTATAGGTGAGTGAGCGAATGAATGAAAGAGAGAGAGAGAGAGAGAGAGAGAGAGAGAGACAGACAGACAGACAGAGAATGTATGTGTTCGCATGTGTGTCTGTGCATGCAGGGGTCAGCTGATCGCAGCAGGCGCCCCGCGTAAACGCCCGCGGCTGACGGTGAATCGCGCCGCCCCTGCCTGCCTCTTGTACCCGACCCATCATGCGTCAACTACTTTCTTTAATAATTCGAAAACTAAGCGTCAGACGAAATTTTGCAAAAGGAAAAATCGTCTTAGAATTGTCTCACTAATATGTCATTTCAGGGACACAGGGGTTATTTTGAATCACCCTGTATATGTATGTATAACTATAACTCTATAGTTCTATAATTCATAATTATTGTATGCACACACACACACACACACACACACACACACACACACCCACACATGTATGAGTGTGCACGCGCGCGCGTGTGTGTACAAATTTACATATATGACTGCAATCATAATTATAATTACATAGACATTTATTGCATTTGTCTGCGCAGACACAAATATAGTTACGCAGAAATATTCCCTACATGTTTAATTATATATATATATATTATATATATATATATATATATATATACAGGGTGATTCAAAATAACTCCTGTGTCCCTGAAATGACTTATTATTGAGACAATTCGCAGCCGCGGGCGCTTACGCGGGGCGCCTGCTGCGATCAGCTGATCGCTGCACATGCACAGACACACATGCGAACACATACATTCTCTGTCTGTCTGTCTCTCTCTCTTTCTCTCTTTCATTCGCTCACTCACCTGTATTTTTTTTTTACGAGAGAGGGGAAAATGCATTTTATGCATACTCACCGGTCGATCCAGTGAGTTATGTGGGACTCGAGTACCAAGTCGAATTACCAAGTCGGTACTCCCTACCCACTAAAAACCTCTCTCCTTTTATGAATTTTCTTTGACACACTGTCCCTCTGTCTTTCCCGAGATCTGTTTTCACATAACGTCAAAAAATAGTTATTATTACCTTGTTCGATGACTTTTGATGTATTGCTGTAATTGCTTGAAGGAGAAATGAATTTTCCGATAGATCGTACTCATATATATATATATATATTATATTAAATAATTATATATGTAGGGAATATTTCTGCGTAACTATATTTGTGTCTATGCAGGCAAATGTAATAAATGTAACTATAATTATGGTTGCGAAGTCAAATATGTAAATTTCTGCACACTATATATATATAATTATCATTATAGATATAAGGAATATTTCTGTGTAACTACATTTGTGTCTATGCAGGTAAATATAATAAATGTCTATGTAATCAGTACTTAATATTATGAAAATTAAATTAATTGCAGCATGTCTTATTTTAATAATATTATGTTTTTGTGATAGCCCTTATAGTTTGATAACTAAATTTAAATATTTATAAATCTTTAAAACAGTAAAAATAAACTTCCTGGAAAGTATTGAAGCAATACATTGAAGATATTTATATCAGTTGATTACCAGATTCTATGGGCCATCGCACAAGTCTTTCCTCCACACATTATATTAAGTACTGACCATAAACTTTGACTTGTATGTAACTTTAAATTTTAGTCAATACTTAAAGTTTATACATTATGTCAAATTCTTATTACATTACAATTTTCTTTAGTGTTGATTAAAATTTAAAATTATGTATGAATCTAAGTTGCGATCAGTACTTAATATAATATAATAAAACATGTTATGAAAAAGTTTGTGCGATAGATCCTTATAGATTGATAATTAGATATTAAATATAAATAGATATTAAATAGAAATTTATAGTATCCTCTCACTTTCTTTCAAGAAAGTTTATTTTCAATATCATTTAAAAATGGAAAAGAGTTTCATACTGCTCTCTTCTAGACTTTCCACAAAATGATTTTATCAAGATTAATATATAACAATGAAAAAAATTTTTAAATATTTACCTTTTAATGAATATTGCAAAATTCACAATCCACTTGATTGTTAAGTGTCACATACAAATCTCTGTCTTTTTGTTATATAATTTATAATAAATGTACTTGACATCGCGACTTGACTACCGCGTCGCTTGATAATAACCTTTAATGTCACTTCTCTTCCTTGTGATACTATTCCGCACTACACTCTAATATAAATTTATCTTTCATTCATATGTACGTGCACAGATACGTATACATATCATACATTTACACACATGCACACATATGATTTTGTCTCTTAAAGCATTGTACATATCGAAACAATAATTGTATACGCAGCGATGTGAACGGCGCTTGAGAGACAAAATCGCTTTGCGTGTGTGCGTGCAAGCATATGTACGTGAGTCTGGAGGAAAAGGAGGAAAGAAATGAAATGTCACAATTCTGATATTCGATCATCATTTCTCAGGATTAACTGCACCGATTTCATTCAAAACAGGTCGCAATCGAAAGCTTGTACTCATATTATATCATAAAAGTGTCGTTGGATTTTTGATTACGGCTTTAGTTTATTAAATATTTTAACCGAAAGTTTACTTGACACGAAATTCCGGATAAGGTATTTGGTAGCGCTGCGTCGAGAACAGTGACTCTCAACTCAATGCTTGGAACTCAATGCTTGGACCTGTTTTTTATGTGGCGTCGCGACGCTACCGCGTCGCTTAATCACTAGATTTTAAACAATAGTAATTTTTTTTCGATATGTATTCATTTTTTAACCAGTTTTTAATAGTGTTATTTAATTCTCTTTCAATCTTTGAAGATGGATTTTTTTTTATAATGGAGTATGTATTGTATGCAGTGTCCTTTAATAAATTCTCGACTTTGTTCGTGTAATATTCTTTGGTCATGGCAACAGTGACGTTTCCTTTGTCGGCTCTTGTGAAAATGATGTTTGGATTGTCATGGCAAAATTTCATTGTGAAAATGTTCATTTATGTAAATTCAATAATTTTTCTTGTGACGAGTCAGGAGTCTTCGTGTGATGTAAAACCGAAAAAATTGCGGAACTATGTTGTTGCGTACCGTCATTAAGTTCTTGATATTCGAACGTTTCGAGTTATCTTCTATGTCTTTAATAAATTCATGAATGGCCAACTTTTTATTAATAATAGGAAGGTTGAATTTGCTGCCTAACTGTAATAAATTAGACACGTTAGTTGGTATTTCTATGCCTGTCAGATTAATGAACCACTTATTATTAGTGCCGTTTAACGGATTTACTTGAACCTGGTTTGGAAAAATGAAATTTTTGGTGTCAGTGTTATTTGAGTCAGTTATGTGCCTGTTGATATTGAGGAATGTGATGTGTTTTGTTCTTTAATGTCATGATCAAGTTTAATCGGTTTGTTATTCTTCACGTAATCGCTTTCCTTTTTTTGTAGTAGCCATTTGAATTTGTTCAAGTGGGTGTAATGTAGTTTTTCTTGAAAATTCCTAAAAGAGATAAAATGATGTTTTAAAATTTATCTCCATATATAATTAGGAAAACTGTTGTATAAAATATATGAGATATCAACGAGTTTCTTTTGCAAGGAGTCAATTAATCTGTATAAATCACTAATTTCGATATTTAATATCCCTTTTCTGAATTTAAACAGCAAACCCTCCAGTTTTCTTTTTGATTTGAAATGATGTAGTATAAAATCGGTTGTACAAGCTCTAAAAAGGTGATTAGGAAACACTGCAACAGATTTGCATTTTAAAAAATTCAACTTGGACTCTCGCTCTAATAACCTTGTAATTTGTATCTATCCATTGTTTCAACAGAAATGCCGAATGATCTCCGAAAGTGATAAACAAAATTGAAATTGAAATGATGAAACTTAAACGGTAGGTTATCTTAAACGGTAGGTTAACTTAATAATGCAAGATTTGGAGGAATCAATCCTCAATAAATTAAATGTAAATATCTCAATTTACCACCGTTATGTAGATGACATTCTTTTGGCACCCTTGAATGATGTCACGAACATATTAAATAGATTTAATGATTATCATGAACGACTACAGTTCACAGTGGAATACGAGAATGAACGTAGCATAATCTTTTTTAGATTTAAACATTAAAATTATTAACAACACTATCCACATGTTGTTGATACTTGTGGTATTAACAATTAATTATATATATTATACATATATATATATATATATATACCAGGTGTATGCATAAATTTTTTCCGGTTTAAGAGATGGCACCAGCGAAAAGTACGCAGCGTATTAATTTGACACATACGTCATTTTGTTCGTCTGACATTTAAACTACACACACAAGTTGAGTCCGTCAAAAACTAGCGTCTTTGTTTTATCATTCAGTGATCATGTCGAGTTTTGTGCCTGAAAAAGAACATTTGCGGCACGCATTGCTTTTCTTATTTAATTAAAAAAAAAAGACTGTTGAAAGTCATCGTTTGCTGGTAGAAACATATGGTGAACACGCTCCATCGATTAGAACATGTGAGACATGGTTTCGACAATTTAAAAGTGGTGATTTCAATGTGAAAGACAATGAGCGCTCTGGTAGACCACAAAAATGCGAAGACGAGCAATTGCAGGAGTTATTGGATGATGACCCAATTCAAACTCAACGGCAATTAGCAGAAGCATTACATGTGTCATAAGAAACAATCAACAGACGTTTACGAGCAATGGGGAAGATCAATAAACTCGGTAATGGGTCCCACACGATTTGAATGAACGTCAAATGAAAAATCGCAAAGTCACTTGTGAAATGCTGCTTCAACGCCATGAAAGGAAATCATTTTTGTATCGAATTGTGACAGGTAACGAAAAATGGATTTATTTTGAAAACCCGAAGCGAAAAAAATTGTGGCTTTCACCATGACGAAGCCTTCAACACCAAGGCCAAATCGCTTCGGCAAGAAGACCATGCTCTGTGTCTGGTGGGACCAGAGCGGTATTGTGTATTATGAACTCTTGAAGCCCGGCGAAACCGTTAATACACAACGCTATCTCCAACAAATGATTAATTTAAACCACGCATTAATCGAAAGACGACCGGAATGGGCCAGAAGACATGGCAAAGTGATTTTGTTACACGACAATGCGCCGTCTCACACAGCAAAACCAGTGAAAGACACCTTGAAATCGCTTGAATGGGACACCCTTCCGCACCCGCCGTACTCTCCAGACCTGGCGCCATCTGATTATCACCTCTTCGCATCAATGGGGCACGCGCTCGCAGAGCAGCACTTCAGCAATTTCGAGGAAGTTCGAAAATGGTTCGACGAATGGTTTGCCGCAAAAGACAAGCAGTTTTTCTGGCATGATATTCATAAATTACCTAAAAGATGGGCGAAATGTGTAGAAGCCGATGGCCAATATTTTGAATAAAAAAAAATTAATTTCCCTTGAAAATTACGTGTTTTTTTTACCAAAAAAACCGGAAAAAACTTATGCATACACCTGGTAATTAAAGAGTTTTATATATTATATATATATTAATTATATATATATATATGTACATATATATATATGTTGATTTATCTATTTCAGAAATTATAATATCAGATATTTTATTATTATTTGTTAACAATTATATATACAGGGTGTATAAAAAAGGTCGGAACCCTTGAATATTTCAAAAAATATAAGTTTTATCAAAAAATGTTTCAGACAAAAGTTGTAGGGTTTAAAAAGTTCTATTTACTGGCAATATCATTTTGACCTTGAAGAGTCACTGGAAGGTCACGTGAAGGTCACTTCAATTTTTTTAAATGGAACACCCTATATATTTTTACATATTCTTGTAGCTTAGCTCGAGAGCTTTCCAAAACACTATGATAAAGTATTTTTTCATTAAAAACTTTTTGAGTTATTAAGGTGTGAATGTTCCAATATTTTGACAAATTACAAAATATCTTACAAAATATTCATTTTTCAATAATCTTACCCTAATATTTTTATGCACAGAATAATGAGATAAATTGACTGGCGTAAAGAAAATACACAATTGTTTAAAAAAAAATAAATTTGCAACAATTACAAATTTACATGATGTTTCAAAAAAGTTATCTTTTGACATGGATACTGATCATTCCCCACTCTCAGGTACGCGGGGGTACAAGGGGGGTTAAAAATTTTAAATAGAACCCCCTATTTTTTATTGCATATTCTTGTAGCTTATCTCGAGATCTTTTCAAAACACTATAATAAATGATTTTTATATTAATTTTTTTTTGAGTTATGAGGCTTCAAAGTTACAGTATTTTTACATAAAATGATATCTCACTCGCCAGTTAGTATTGTCATTGAGACGATGAAAAAGATGTAATGTATGAAACAAATGAAGGCATCCAAGGGAAATCACTTTCTCAATAATAATGTGAAATTGATGGATTATTCATCATCTTTTTCTTTGTACTCAATAAAGCGCATACAATTTATCACAATAATTGTTTACCGCGATTATGGCATATCTCTCAGAACAAGAAAGAATATCCCTTTTAATGATGCGAGGATGGGATGATCGAAAAAGATCCTATAATGAAGTAAGGCAGCTTTTTTAATGAGACATTTCGTGATGAAAACACTAATATTTCAAAATCAACTGTCCAACGAACGATAAAACGCTTTGAAGAAACTGGAAGCGTAAAAAATTGCACAATTACAGGAAGGCCAGTATCAGTCACTACTCCAGAAAAATCATTAGATGTTGCGCTATCCTTTGTTGAAAATCCACATCTTTCTATCCGTAGAGCAGCTCAACAACAAGACATCGCTCAAAAGTCTGTACAGAATATTTTGAAACAAATTAAATTTCATCCGTACAAAATTTATCTTGTACAAAACGACGATGATTTTGATCGTCGTATTGAATTTTGTGAGACCATGATGCAAAGAATTGATGCAGAACCCAACTTTCTATTTAACATAGTTTTTTCGGATGAAGCCACTTTTGAATTGAATGGTCACATCAACAGACACAATTGCAGATTCTGGTCTGATAATAATCCTCACTGGATGTTAGAGGCAAAAACAAATCCACAAAAATTAAATGTTAGGGCAGATGTTTTAAATAATGTTTTAATTGGTCCATTTTTTATCGATGGCAATTTGACAGCAGCAAAGTATGAAGATATGTTGAGAAATCAGATATTACTGGCAATAATTGCGATCGTTGGTGAGAATTTTGAGCGTACATGGTTTCAGCAAGATGGTGCCCCACCGCATTTCGGTAGAAATGTTCGTAATTATTTGAACACAATTTTTGCCAATAGATGTATAGGCAGAAGAGGGACAATTGAGTGGCCACCTCGATCACCTGATTTAACGCCACTTGATTATTTTCTGTGGGGATATTTAAAAAGTAAAGTCTACACAACAAAACCACAAAATCTGGATGATCTTTCTCATCGAATCCTTGAAGAAGCTGCGTCCATTCTTAATGACTACATTAGAAATGCTGTGTCATCTTTCTATGATCAATTAGCATATTGTCAAGAGGTGAATGGCGGTCAATTTGAACAATTATTGTAATATTTTTTGACTGAGTTAATTGTTGATCTTGCCTTTGTTGGCCGGGTCAATTGCCGATCTTGCCTTTGTTGGCCGGGTCAATTACCGATCTTATTTTCATTGATATAATACCAATAAAATCCCCGGTAACTTCAAACCAACTGGTCTAAAATGGATTGAATCGTAATGCTTTGGAAAGGTCTCAAGATAGCCTATCAGAATATGTGATAAAAAATAGGAAGTGCAATTTATAAAATTTATGGTCACCTTAATGTCACCTTGATGACTCTATTCAAAGTCAATAGGATTATGCCAGTAAATAGACCTTTTAAAACCCTACAACTTTTGTCTAAAACATTTTTTAATGAAACTCATATTTTTCGTAACATTTTAGAGTTCCGTCTTTTTTTCCGAAAAAAAAATTATAATTTATTGAAAATTTATTTACTTATTTTTTTTAAACAATTGTGTATTTTCTTTACGCCAGTCAATTTATCTCATTCTGTGCATAAAAGTATTAGGGTAAGATTATTGAAAAATGAATATTTTGTAAGATATTTTGTAATTTGTCAAAATATTGGAACTTTCAAACCTTAATAACTCAAAAAGTTTTTAATGAAAAAATACTTTATCATAGTGTTTTGGAAAGCTCTCGAGGTAAGCTACAAGAATGTGCAAAAATATATAGGGTATTCCATTTAAAAAAATTGAAGTGACCTTCACGTGACCTTCCAGTGACTCTTCAAGGTCAAAATGATATTGCCAATAAATAGAACTTTTTAAACCCTACAACTTTTGTCTGAAACATTTTTTGATAAAACTTATATTTTTCGAAATATTCAAGGGTTCCGACCTTTTTTATACACCCTGTATATATATTGTTGCGTTTGCGGCGACGACACAACCAAAAGCACACGCTATCACTCGCGCACTCGCACACTCAAAATAACAACACGGTTCTTTGTAAAACAGAACTTTAATAAGCAACATAAGAACACAGGCAATAACACAGAACGATAATTCCACAGCTTGTAAATCGAAACGCGTCCGTATATCTTGGCAGCTATTCTCCGACTCTCTGATTCAGCTATCTATCGTTATTGATAAACATTCTTCTTGTCAACGGGATCCGGACAACGGCAGAGCCGTAACGACTCGGACGCAAAGCTGCCAGATCTCCGCCGCAAGCAACATGCAACATGAGTGGACATGAGTGGAGGGGATAATGAGGATGTGAGCATAAGCGTACGTGTGAGTTCGGCGCTTCGACTAGCTTCGGATAATAGAAGAGGACAGAATACAGTCTTCTGTCTTCTTCCTACTAATGAAAGCGACGACCAACGCGCGACGCGACATGCTGTTTGCTCCTCGATATCTCGATATCTCAATATTTCTTACAGCTTTTTTATCGTATAATATATTTATAATATGTATTTTATATATATATATATATGTGTGTGTGTGTATATACATAAATATTATATAAACATATTATATGATAAAGAATAATATTTAAATAATTATAATATATTTGTATTATATATATATATATATATAATATTTAATATATTTATTAAATATATATATATATATATATACATACATTATAAATATATTATAAAACTAGTAGTAGTAGTAGTAACTTTATTTCGGTCTCCTCTCAGGATTGCCGTCTCAATCATTACAAACATCACAGTACATTTTCAAAATACATACTTCATAATACACTGCCTACTCTAACTACACATCCTTCCTATAAAACAAATTAACCTAACATATTTAGATTTCCTCTCTCCGCAGTCCTGACCGACTTGCGGCCTTACAATCAGTCTTTTTATCCTCTCCCTTCGTCCTTCCCTCCATTCTAACCCTTACCTCTTTCAACTCCTATTTCCGTTACACTGTCCCTATCCTATCATAAATACAACATCCATCCTCTCAGCCTACACCGAACCAGCACCACTCCTCATCCTCCACCCACAGCTCCATCCACACTCTCTTTCCTAAACCTCTCTCTCTTTTTGCTACCTCCAGCATCCTCCATCTTAATCTCCTCTCCTCCATCATCAAGTCGTCGTCTATCCTTTCTCCCCACCTTTCCTTAATCTCTTCTCATTTTACTAACAATTCCTCCCTATCCTCTTCCTCCTCCATCTTCACTATTAATATCTCCACTATTAATTATCCATTGCCCCTTCTTCCCTCTTCTCTCCACCCCCTTTAATCTCTCTTCCTTCTCATTATTCCCTCCATGTACCTTTTTCTCTCCTTTTCATCCCCCCAAGACCTCTCTCCAAATTACATTCCTTTCCCTCCTTCTCTTTTTCTCTTCTTCCTCTCTCCTCTCTCTCTCTTTCCTCTCCCTTCTCCTCCTTTCTTTCTCCTTCCTTAGTCCTTCTGCTCACCTCTCCATCAATTCCCAAGCATCTTCCTCATTACCTCTCTCTTCCTCCTCCTCCTTTTTCCTGTCCTCCTCCATTAACTCCACCCAACTTTTCCTGCCTCCTCCTATCTTTATGTCCTCTCCCTCCTCTCTTTCTATCCTATCCACCTCTCTAAATCCCCTTTTTCCCGGCCCCCTTTTCCTCTCTCTCTCTCCCCTGCTCACCTCCTTTCCTTCCTCCCTTTCCCCCTCCCCTTCTCTTGCCCTCTCTAACCTCATCCTCTACAACCCACCCTCTCTATCCCCTCGCGTATCTCTCTCCTGCCTTCCTTTCTTCTCGCTCCCCTTCTCCTTTCTTCTTTCCTCTGTCATCCCTCTTTCTTCCTCCTCGCCTACCGACTCCGGATCTATCTGTCCGTTTACCCACTAAAAAACCCTACGGTGGCCACTAATCGCGCTAATGAGGAGATCGCGGGGGCGCCAGAGGCATTCTTCCGCGATCTCCTCGGCGCGTCCACCTCTCGGGGTGCCTCCCCATACAGCTATGCGCCATGGGTACTCCAAGTTGTCGGTACAGGGCCACACTGTACCGACGAAACCCTTCCTCTGGGTCCGATAATCCGGAGCCCCGTTTCCCAGGCGGCGACTCCTGGACGCATTCCCGGACCTACCAGTGGGGGGGAGGAAAGTCATCCCCCCCACAGACACAGCCCGGGCATTTCCGTTCGGGTGGGGAGATATCATCCCCACCCGTTAACACTATCATAGGTGAGGGGGCCAAATCCCTCACCTACTACGTATCCTACCATGGAGAGGGGGGGGGTAAAACAGGAGTTACCATCCCTCCACCCCATCACCTTATCCCCAACTACCGGGGGGGAATTACCACCCCCCGTCTGTTCCTCTCCGCCTCCTCCTTCTGCGTCATTACTGATTTGAAGCCTTCCAATTCTCTTCCCTATGGAGGAGGGCCTCCACCACCCGGGGAAGGGACAAATCGTCCCCGATAACCCGGGTCAGGACTCGGCGCTCTTCCACCCATGCAGGGCACTCCTCCAATGTTGCGCCGAGTCCTGATCTCCGCCACAATGATGGCACTGCGTCGTCCTTCTTAATTCGGCACAGGTACTTACCGAAACAACCATGTCCGGTAAGCACTTGTGCCATCCGGAAGGTGACAGCCCCCCAGCCCTTCTCGATCCAGCCCGGTAGGAGGGGGAGGACGGTTCCCACGGCTCTCTGTTCCCTAGCCTCCGGCTCTGACAGGTAACGCTGCCATCGGATGACTAGGGATTGACGAGCCTGCCGCCTCATCACGGCCCTGGCACCAGTTGTTAAGTGGGTCCCCTGCTCACGGAGGGCCTTGACCCTCCTATAGAGCTCCGCCTGAGTCTGGCCCAAGAGCTCAAGCGGGGGGATCCCCGCCAGGACCGTAGCCGCCGCGTGCCGTACGATACGCTCTGGCCGCCCTAAGCGCAATGATGCGCTGCGCTCGGCGCATCTGGACCTTGATGCGGCGCGAAGACATCACCGCATCGGTCCAGATAGGCGCACCATATAGGGCGACCGAGTTCACCGTATTTACATACAGGTGGCGCACCCTCCCCCCCGGCCCACCGAGGTTCGGCAGCAGCCGCGATAAGGCCGCGGCCGTTTTAAGGACCTTGGGGACCGTTTTGACAAAGTGTTCGTCGAACCTCCAACGGCCATCCAGATGGATACCGAGGTATCTCAACCCCATCCCCACCCGGATGCTGTCACCTCCCACGTTGATGTTGACTGAAGGGGGGCACCCACAAGAACCATCGTGGAAGAACACAGCTTCCGTCTTGTGAGTGGCCACCTCCAGCCCCATCCTCTTGATCGCGCGCACGACGCAGGCCACCCCCAGGTTACCGAGGGCGCGTGCCTCCTCCCAGTCGTTCCCCCCGGCTACCACTAAAGTGTCATCTGCATAGCAGATGACGTGGAGGCAACGCCGTCCTCAGGACGCCATCAAATGCGAGGTTCCACAGGAGTGGGCCCAGCACTGAATCCTGTGGAACTCCGCAGTATATCCTCCTACTGCCAGTGGACCCCTCCCGGTCCCTAAACAGCAGCCTCCTGTCGCGGAAGTAGCCTCCCACGATGCGCTTCAAATACGCAGGGACATGGTGCTGAATCATGCCCCTGCCCACGCATTCCCACGGCAGGGTGTTAAATGCGTTGGCGATGTCCAAGGACACCGCCAACGCCACCCCGCCGTTCCCAGTTATTTCCTCCGAGAGGGCCTTAAGGTGCCCAATGGCATCTATGGTGGAGCGGCCCTCTCGGAATCCATACTGCCCTTCATGGAGGGCATACTCCTTCCGCGACAGGTGCTGGACGAGGCGGCCAGCGATAACCCTTTCTAGGACTTTCCCCGCCTCGTCCAGCAGGCATAAAGGCCTATAGGCCGAGGGATCCCCAGCCTCCTTCCCCTCCTTGGGAAGGAGCACCAACCTGGCCTCCTTCCATGCAGAGGGGAAGTCTCCCTCTTTCAGGCACCTGTTAAATAGGTGCCTGAGGGGGTCACCCATAACATCACGGGCAAGGGCCCAAATCTTGCCCGTGATTCCGTCCGGGCCGGGAGCCTTCTGGAGGGACATCTTTTTAAGGGCCTTCTCCAGCTCCCTCCCCGTGATTTCCGGGACTCCATCAGCCCCGGAGACATCATCCTCGTGTAGGGGGTAGGGACCCATTCCCACCCGCCTATCTGGGAATAATCTCCCAATGATCTCCCCCAAAAACTGGGGAGAGACCGACTCGGTAGTGGGAGGAGCCTGGTCCTTGAGTTTTCTGAGGACCATCCTGTAGGGACTTCCCCATGGGTCCTCATCAAGCGAGGCCAGTAACTCCTCCCACGCCGTCTTCTTGGCCCTCCTAATGGAGTCCCTGAGGGAGCACCGGGCCAAACGGTACTCCCTCTCCGCGTCTTCCACCTCCTGGGCATTCCCAAGACGCTTCCTCCTGGCCCGGTAGAGCCGGCGTCTGGCAGCCACAGCGGACCGACGAATCAGAGCAATTTCGTCGGTCCACCAGTACGCCGACCTCCTGGGGCAGGGCCTTGTCCGCGGCATCGCGCTGTCACATGCACGCCACATGATGCCGCGGATCCGCTCCCATTCTTCGTCAATGCTGCCCTGCCCCCTTTTTTTTTTTTTTTTTTTAAAGACAGGAAATGCTTTACGCACTTGACGGTCAGATCCGAGGGAGGATACCAACCGCCGTCGTGGGGGACTCCCGGTTTGCCCCAATCCACGTGGATTGGGCCGGTTTACCACCCAGTGCCGACCCGAGTATCGGCACCGGACCCTAAAACCTGTCTATAGCCCCTGGCCTTTAATAGAGGCTTTACTTCCACCGGGAACCGCTCCCGCATTACATCCGGTGGATACCCCTATAGCCTGGTCCATAAGGACCCTTCCCGAAGGGAGTTGCCCCCCCTGTATCCATTCCCTGACTCTTCAGAGTCTGGAGAGAGAATGGCCGAACTATTAGCCATTCTCCCCTCGTCCCCGGGGAAACGTGCAAGCAGGAGCCCTCACTCCTCCTCGCTTTTCCCCGGAAACGGAAGGTAGACATAACACACCTTCCCCACACACAAAACCGCACAACGCGAAAAATTCACCAGGACAAACCCATCCCATAAGGGGAGGGGAGCACACATAAACTATGACCAAAGACTATGAACGGAGGGCGTAACCGGACCAAACATTCCGGATTCCTCCGGAAAAGACATGGCCGCAGCCCCCATAAACTGCACTAGACGTCACAGACTAAAACCTATTCTACCTACTACCCATCCCAAAGTAGGGGGGGAGCACACACAACAAGCGTGTCCACAGCCATGTGGAGGAGCACACACATGCATACCTCCATTACAATAACATCGAGATTACAATAATACACGATAGAGAAATACAAACATTTGACTATGACCAAAGACTATGATCAAAGACTATAAACGAAGGCCGTAACCGGGCCAAACACTCCGGATTCCTCCGGAAAAAGCATGGCCGCAGCCCCCATAAACTACACTAGACGTCACAGACGAAAACCTAATCTATTAAGGGGACAAAGACATGGACTCAATAGAGCCCTGCAGGTCAGGAGAGGGTTCCATCCGCGTCCACTGACGTGCCTCGACCCCCCTCTCGCCTACTCGCACCTATTATCCCCGGACCTCCGGGAGCTGAACCTCCATCTGGTCTACCTGGCACTTGCCGTCTATGCGTCGGACCATCCTCTTGGTCTCCCGTATTCTTCCTCGGAGGAACGAACGGGCGAGCACATACCCTGGAGCCTGCTCTGTGTTTCGCAGGCTTACCCCTGTCCGCGCACTGTAAACAGTGTGGAGATGCCGTACACTCGGCAGCCTTATGACCCTCCTTGCTGCAACGATAGCAGCAACGGCTGCGATCCACCTCCGAAGCACACCTCGCAGACGCATGGCCAAAGGCCAGACAACGATAACATTGAAGGGGGCGGTGGTCCAGCGGCGTAGCCGACAGAGTCACCCACCCTACCTTCAACCCTCCGGCCCGAGCGAGGCTTCGCGCCACGCGATCGGGACAACGCAACCACATAGTCCCCACGCTCAGTCCCGAAGAGTACCTAATGGGACCCGCGTGAAGGTCTTCCATCCTACATCCTCCCGCAGACGCCACTTCCGCCAGAATTTCTTCCCGCGAAGAAAGACTCATGAGTCCTCGAATACGGACCTCACCTCTGCGTATAGGGCGTTGCACCCTCACCTCCTTGGTCGCTGAAAAAGTCCGCGAAAGTGAGTCGGCCAATGCATTGGCCTTCTCGACCGACTCCTTACCGGATACCGCCAGTAGAAGGCTCCCAGTAGCACCACGGCGCATACGCAGCTGCTGGATGCCCAGCGCCCGCAGATTCACCTTGGACTTAGCCTCGGCCAATACCGAGGCATAAGTCCTGTCCTCACCTCCCGTCCTCTTATCGATGGTCAGCGAAACCACCGATGTCGAGGGAACGGGAGCCACCGAGTCACGCCTATTTTGGATAGCATTCCTCTTCCTCCCAGATGCCTTTTTGGGCCGGCGCCTTCTCCGGGACCCGCCTGCACTATCACTATCCGCAGCCTCCGGCCCCGATCCCGGGGCATCCGCCGAAACCCCCGCAGAAGCGGGGGCGGCGGAGCCCCCACGAATAGGGGCGGCTCCGCGCTCAACAGCGCGAACATCCGCACCCGATGGAAGGGACCTTAACTGAGAGGTTCCTCTCGAGAGAGAAACCCCAGCATTCCCCTCAGGAGGCGACCGCAGGGTCGCCAAGACAATGGAGGCGATATCCCCCCTCAAATCAACTAGTCGCCGATCCAAGAGGGACGACATCTCAGCCAAAGAGGCAGGTCGGTCCTCCGCTCTAACAACGGCAGGATCGCCTGCGGTAACAGTCGACGGAGACTCCTCGGGCGATGCCACGCGAGGGTCTCTTCTTCCCAGGCTTCTCAAACATCCAAGCCTCTATGGATAGGAGCGCCGCACGAAGAGCGGCCAACTCTCCAGCAACATGATGCAGCTCTTGCTCAAGAGAGGAAATGCGACCCCTTAGCCCCTGGTTTTCATTCCGAAGAGCGTCGACCCGAGGATTCGCGACCGCACCAACCCTCGCAGCAAAGTCCTCCGCAATGCCCTCATCGCGGATACAAGAAGCTCCCTAGAAAGAACTTCATCCATCCCAGAGACTCCCGCCACTCTCTCAACTTGGGAGCTAAATGTCCCGGCCAGCTTCCTGAGCTCCAAGGTGGTGATCCCCTGTAGACTGGCCGCAAAGACTCCCCGAGGAGGAAGGTTCTTCCTCCCGATCGCTGTAAGGATTGGACCTGATGTGGGATCCAAAACCCTCTCAATGTCTCCCAAAAGGAGCTCCTCCCGCTTGGCCGCGTTAAGGCGTTCCTTCGCCTCAGCAAGTCCGACATAGTCACCGGTTGTAGCCGGACGTCCGCGCGTCTCTTTCTTTTTAGAGGAAGAAGAATCTAGCGACTTACCTCCTTTAGGATATTGCTTCCTCCCTGTCAGCAGGCGTTTGTCCTTCGGGGTCCACTCCTCCGAAACACGCTCCACAATCTCCGGAGAACTCGGCGAGGAAATGGTCATGAAGGAGGGATCCCTTTCCTCCTCTTCCCCATCTCCACTGTCTCCACGAACCATCTCGGGGAAGCGAGGATCCTCGATCACATCCTTGCTCACCACTTCAAGTCCACTCACAAGTTTGCGTAGTTTCGAGTGTACACTGTTCACAACCACACAAAAACGCGGACACCTGCGATCGCCACCGGTCAGTCCGTCTCTAATGCGAGACACAGTCTCCAAAAGTCTTGCAATCTCGCACTCATCCGCACACGATGTTCTCGCCCGCAAGTAAACACTTGACTGCGAGAAGACCCGACATACTCGACAGTCCTTCACGCAGTCCCAAGCGGTAGCCAATTCCTCCGGATTCCCCGCCGGCAGAAATCCGGATGGCCCGTCGTCCGATGACGACGAGAGGGTAGCCGGGACAGTACCACCCTCCCGCCGGCCCCTGGTATCCGAACCCAAGGAGTTCTTCTCCTTTGTGACCTCTTCCATATCTGAAACAAAAGAGCTGGTTTTCTGTCAGGGTTTTCCTTCTCTTAGGAGGATACCTTACCCGGTTAACGAAGCCTCCACTCCGGGTATACATGGTGTTTTCCTTCACCAAGCTCGGGTACCTCGGGATCGCAAATGCCCGTACACCATAGATACAAGTTTTATGATGCCTCTGAGGGGGCTCTGCCCCCTAACACCGGGCTAACCTAACTTTTTTTTTTTTGGTACGCAGGGGAAATCCTCATGGATACCTTCCTCCCCGGGGAGAGAGGAGGGTTATGCCGGACTCTTACAGGCTAAAACCCCTGCGGGTGTCCTCCAAGGCAGTGTTGCGGAGGAGCCACGGGTACGCCACGGGCACTCTTCCGCGACTCCCCCTCACCGCAGCTCCCCGTTTAGTCCGGAAAAAGGGACACCCGTCCATCTCCCGGATCTTCTTAAAGGGTTTATTCCGGCAGGAGGAGCCCCCACCTCCTGCCGGACTTCTCGTGCTGCAGCCGCTAGACGCGGCTTCCTCTTACAGCTGCGGCCGCTGAACGCAGCTTCTTCTTTGTGCTGTTGCCCCCCCATCCAAGTATGGGGGGGGCTATCCTCCTGTTGCCCCATAGGGGGGGTGGTCGGGGACCAGGCCAAGTTCCAGTCCGCGCCCCCCCCGGGCGAAATTTTGCGAGAGGCTTCCTTTCTCGCAGGCACCTTTTCAGGCGCGATTCCTAAGGGATCTGCTAGCTGCATCCTCTTCTCCTTTTCCCCCGTAGGATCCTTCTGCCTGCCGCCACTGGAGGGGGCATCCTCCTTCGGTCGCGTTCAGCCTCCTCCTTTGCCTTCATTACACCTTCACAAAAGGCTGCAAAGGCCTTCCACGCTTCTTCCCTTTCGACCTTCTCCCTGACTACCACGTCAAGGGAGAGGTCCTCCCCCACCACTGCAGTCAGGGCCCGGCGCTGCACCCCCCAGGCCACACAGGACTCCAGGGTGTGCTGCGCCATGTCCCAACTATCCTCGCAGTGGTGGCATCCGGGCAACATTTCCCTTCCGATCCGGCACAAGTAGTATCCGAAACAACCATGTCCGTTCACCACCTGCGCCATCCGGAAGGTAATTTGTCACCGGGTCCTTCCAAGCCACCCTCCTAAAACGGGGAGGACGGCTTGGATAACCCTCTGTCCCTCGCGGGCCGGCCCAGCCAAGTGCTGCTGCCAGTCCGCGAGGGCAGAGTCCTCCGCAGCGCGCCTCATCTCCTCCTTCGCTCTCGGGTCCACCGAGGAACCCTCCTCCCTGAGCCTCCTTACCCCCCAGTAGGCCCTCGCCCGTCCCTGGGCTTGAAACTCAAGGGGGGGAGCCCGCCAACACCGCCACCGCCGCATATGCCACCGTGCGGTACGCGCGCGCCACCCTCAGCACAATGGAGCGATGTGCTCTCCGCAGTGCCTCCTTAATATGCTTGGACCTCCAAGCGGCATCCGCCCAAATTGGTGCCCCGTAGAGAGCCACCGACCACGCATACAATTTGCGAACGTGGCCGTCCGGCCCCCCCAATTTTGGGGGTCAGTTGGGCGAAGTGCCCCTCGAAGGTCCACCTACCATCCAGATGGAGACCCAGATACTTCATCTGGGTCCCCACCATAACATCGCAACCCTCCACCAGAATACTGAGCCTGGGGCGGACCCCCCCGGGAACCGTCATGGAAGAAGATTGCTTTCGTTTTCCCTCAGGCCCATCCCCCTGATCCCTCCAACGACTCCGGCTACCGCCACGTTGCCTTTGCCATCCGCCTCCCTCCAATTGCTCCCCCCGGCCACCATCAACGTGTCGTCTACATAGCAGAAGACACGGCAGCCGGGGGGAAGCACCCTATCAAGAACCCCGTCGTATGCGATGTTCCACAGCAACGGGCCCAGAACGGACCTCTGCGGAACACCGCACACGACGGACCTTCTCTGCTGGACCCCTCCCGCGTCACGATAAACTATCGCCCTTCCCCTAAAGTAGTCCCGGATTATCCTGATCAGATAATCCGGGACCCCATGCGACAGAAGCCCTGTCCCCACCTTATCCCATGGGAGGGTATTAAAGGCGTTGGCTATGTCCAAGAACACAGCCAACGCCACCCCCCCCACCCCGGATAATCTACTCGGTGCAGGCCCGCAGACCATCCACGGCATCGATGGTCGACCGTCCCGCCCTGAACCCATACTGGCTCTCGTTGAGCCCTCCACCCCGTCGCAGGCACTCTTCGATACGCCCCACCACAACCCTTTCCATCAGCTTACCGACCTCGTCCAGTAAACAGAGAGGTCGGTAAGCCGACGGGTCTTCGGGATCCTTCCCCCCCTTCGGAAGGAGGACCAACAGCCGTGACCTCCCATTCCTCCCTCCATTGCGGACTTACCTCCGGAAAAGGGGGAGGAGACCCCCCCAGCCCCTCCGGGAAAGAGAGTGTCAATCACCTCCCAGAGGAAGCCAGGGGACAAGGCGTGGTCGGAGGCGTCCTCGGTCTCAATTTGTTGAGAACCATTCTGTACGGGCGCCCCCACGGGTCCTCGTCCAGAGAGGCCTGGCATCACGGCACTCCCTCCGCGCTCTCTCGATGCACTCCTCGCTACTGCTCCTCCTCCTCAGAATCCGCTGGAGCCGGCGTCTGACTCGGACGGAGGATTCACGGAGGACCGCGATTTCCTCCGTCCACCAGTATGCCGACCTTCTACCCCCGCGTCTCCTTACCCTTGGCATTGAGGCATCGCAGGCCCCCCATAGGGCCTCGCGAAGCCTCGACGCCCAATCCTCAGCACTAGGCCCCTCCCACGCAGCAGCATCCCCTCCCCACGTCCATAGCGAGGCGCACACCGACGCCATCAGGAAGTCCGGGTTCAACCTGGTGAGGGATCACTTGCGCTCCTCCCTATTCCCTTCCTGTGGGGGCCTGGGGACAGCCAGCCTGAGCTCGATACACCAATGATCCGACAGCGTCTCGAGCTCAGCGACCACTCTCCAATTCCCCACAATGCGCAGGGCCGCAGGGGAGGCCCATGTCAGATCGACAATGGACTCCTCCTGCGGCCTCACGCATGTACTCCTATTACCTACATTGAGCAGGCCCAGTGACTCTGCCCAATCCAGCAGGGTCACCCCGCGCCGGTCACCCAACGGGCAACCCCACGCCTCCGATTTGGCGTTGAAGTCGCCCATCACGATGACCGGCTCGGGGAAACACCTCCTTATCTCATCCCCCATGTCGCTGAGCTCGGCCTCAAAACGAGCCAGGCCCAGCGACGGGGGGGCATACATCCCCATAACACAGGTGATCCCCCACCTTACGCCCACGTAGTACCCGCCGCAGGTCACCATCCTGAGGGGGGGGCGAGTCCTCCTCGGCCACCATTGGCGGGGCCCGTCCCCTCGCCTCACTCGCGGCCCACGATGGGTGTCCAGGGGGAACCACAAAGGGTTCCGATATGACGGCCAACCCACAACCACGCTCCACCATAGTGTGCAGGAATAAATCTTGCGCACGACGCGCGTGGTTGAGGTTGGCCTGCATAATAAGTAAGAACTTATCCCTGTCCATTTCCTTGCTCCTCCCTCGTCGTCTCCGTCGACCTCCTCGCCCTTGGGGGCCTCTTCTCCAATGGCGATGGGGAGATCTCCATTCCACTTAAGGCCTCCGTCCTCACCATCCTTGTCTCAGTGTCCCTGCGAGAGGGCAGCTCACGGGGAAGGGGGCGTCCCGCCCCGCATCCAGGTCCGCCCAATCTGTGGTCCGCAGTCCGGCCCGCATCCCTGCAGACCACGCAGTGAGGGGCCGCGCGACAGTTCGCTGCCACGTGCCCAGTACCGCCACACCTGTAACAGGCTGCTGAGCGGTCTATGCCGCCACATTTGGCGGCCACGTGCCCCTCCCCCCCAGCACTTAAAACAGTGGATGGGGCGCGCAGCCGTCTCATTTACCCGCGCCGTCGCTCAGTCTACCCTAATGCGTCCAGCCCTTCGTCGGCCATCCTGGATGGGCATCGCACCCATGCTGTGCTCATACCATAGGGGGGCCTGGTGATGGTTACCTTCACCTCTCCCTCCATCGCTCCTCTGGCTGTAAAGGCCTCCTCGACGTCCTTTGCCGTGACCGCTTCGTCCAGGTCCCGAACCCGGACCAGTACCAATGGCCTGGCGATTCTAACGTCCGGGTCCCCGGCAAAAACCTTCTTCATCCTCTCCGCGAGGGCCTCCGCCTTCGCCTCCCTCTCCTCCTTCTTGCCAGGGATTTCCAGGACATAGGCCTCGGTCCTCCCCCGCCTGGCCCTCATATCCTCGATGCCCAGGCTGCGGAGGTCATCCGTGCCTATGCTCTCCCTGACTCGTCGCATCACCTCCGCATACGTCCCGTCGCGTGCTGTGACGGTGATGGCGGCGGTAGTCGGTGCCCCCCCTCCTCTCTCTCTAGAGGTGAGTGGGGGGGGGACACCAACCCCGGCGCCCGCCCTCGCCGCGCTCCTCGGTTGCGCTACAGCCGAGGGACGAGTTCCTTCCGTCTCCTTCTTCCCTCTCCTACTTGCCACCATGGCCCAGGTAGGCGGGTCCTCCATCCTTGGTTTCGCCGCCGGTGGAGGACGCTCCTGCCCCCCATCGGCAGAGAAGTACTCCATCTGAGGGACAGTGCTCCCCTTCTTCTTTTTCTTTTTCTTTTTCTTTCCCTTCGACTCCCCTTCAGCAGCCGGGGCTCCCATCATGGGAGCCTCGGGTACCGGGAGGGGATCAAGGTCCTCCACCACCATTGGTATGTCAGCATCGGAGGTCGGGAGGGGTTATGGATCCCCACGACCCCCGAATGCTGAGCTTTCCCACCACTTCATTCACAATCCGAGTGATCGCCCCTCCATCTGCTGGAGGAGGGAAAAACTCGGATCGAGGTAACCTATAGCCCCCCCAATGGGAAGGAGGGGCGCGGACTGGCTCCCGCTTTTCACGGGAGACACCCGCGCCCCCCCCCGCCCCGGGGGAGGGAATAGAAACCCGGGGGCGCAAGGGCCGCTGGGGGGGACCCAGGGGGGTTCCCCAACACAGCGCTCCTTCACCTCCCGCAGCTCCCGCTCAAGGTCGGCTATCTTCTTCTTCTGCTCTTCGCAGTTTCTCTAACTTTTTTTTTTTTTTGACGAGGAGGAATCCAATCTTAACGGACACCCCTCCGCTTCCGGTGTAATACAGCTTCGGGGTAGTGCTGGGCTCCGGGCCGGATGCATCCATCACGATCCCGACTACCAGCTAAACCTCCCCGGTGGCATCCTAACGCTTAACAGACTGCTTCCCGGGAACCGCTCACGCATTACTTCCGGGAAGCGGTCATCGCGTCTGCGCATTGCGCATCGTATGTTAGTTATGCGACGCTAATTGATCAATTATTTGATCTACAAATCTAAACTAAGTAGGGAAATTCCAGCGCCACAGGTGTAATACCGGAACTCCTTAGCACGCCATAAGCAAAGAGAGACGGGAATATTCCTCCACGCTCCCCCGCAAATGGCGGTCAAGTCACTAAGTGAGTGGGTGACATGATGAGAAGTGAGAATGGAGATGATGAAGATGAAAAGATAAAAATGAAGATGAAATGAAGATGAAGGTGATGATGATGATGATGATGATGATGATTGAGGATGAAGGTGGCGAAAAAGAGATGAAAGAAATGAAACTGGATAAAGATGAAGATGATAAGACTGACTAAAGATGAATGAACATGAGGATGAAGATAATAAGGATGAATGAAGACGAGGATGAAGATGAAGATGAAGATGAAGATGAAGATGAAGATAAAGCCGAAGATGAAGGTGAGGATGAAGATGAAGATGAAGATGGAAATGAGGATGAAGATGAAGATGAGGATGAAAATGAAGATAAAGATAAAGATGAAGACGAAGATGAAGATGAAGATGAATTGAAGACAAATGAAATGAAATTGAATTAATGACAATGAAACTCATAACACAACACAAGTGAGAGATAATCTATGGAGGTTCCCAAATTGGGGAATTAGAGGAGGGATTCCTCTCACGCAATCTCTCCTCTTCCTCCTTCATTTTAAGCACGGCTACGGAAAAATACGCAAAGGCCATCCAATTTTCTTTTCTTAACAGAATCTTATCCACTATCGCAACTAGAGTATAATTCTCTTGCCTATTCAAACTAAGTTTCCTATACAGTTCTACCCTTTGTGTTTCCCAGCTGGGACACTCATAAATTGTATGTTCCGTTGTGTCGTCTACAGCCGCGCAATGATTACATTTCGCCGTTTCTCGCCTTTTAATCCTGTTTAAAAAGTGGCCAAAACTACCGTGCCCTGACAACATTTGAGTGGTATAAAAGTTCATTTCGCCAAATCGACGCGATAACCAAGCCTTGAGATAAGGACGTATGGTTGAGACCGTTATAGCACCCCATGTTCCAGGGTTGCTCAACGAGGCCTCCCACTGTCGAAAGAGAAGAATACTTTCTCCATTACGTATATCCGCTTCAACTTTCTCTGTGAGCTCGTTTCTCCTAATCTTATCCCGAAGCCTACTGTAAATTCTGTAACGCATCGCAGCCTCCAATTTCCAAGGCGGAGATCTCGCCAGAAGAGTCGCCGCGTCATACGAAACGGTTCTGTAAGCTGATATCGTCCTAATCGCGATTGCTCTTTGAAGTTTGCGCAGCGGGCGCGATATTTTTTCCGGTGCAGAGGCGTATATTTCGCCCCATGCCGGTGACGCATACATCACCACCGATTTAACCGTAGCAAAAAGTTGTCTTTTCCGCTCGCCCGGTCCGCGTAGGTTCGGCATATTTCTTGATAGTGAACACACGACTTTCGCCTTTGTCTCTATATATTTAAGGTGGTCTCTGTAATTCCAGATACCATCTATAATGACACCTAAGTACCTCATACTACGTCCTACTAGGATATTAGTGCTACCAACTTTAACCATCGGCATATTAACAGGCTTCCTTTTTGAGAACAGGACATCTTCCGTTTTCGCTTCCGCTACCGAGAGACCTAGTTTCTTTATATGTCGCATCGTACGCGCTAACTGTATGTTAGTCTTAACTATGGTATCAAACAAGCTCGACGACGTCGCGATGATCAGCGTGTCGTCCGCGTAGCATATCGTACGACAACCGTCTTCCATGTTTATGCGCAAAACTGAGTCGAAGCCAATGTTCCACAGGAGTGGCCCTAGAACCGACCCCTGCGGAATACCAGCGCAGACCTCACGCGAAACGGCTCGCCCTTTTAAGTTTCTGTAGATAATCGACCTCTCGGATAAATAGCTGTTGATTATTCTACATAGGTACATTGGGAATCCTTTTTCCTTCATCGCGGTAAGTATAATACTCCATGGAATGGAGTTAAACGCATTGGCTATATCAATGCCTACAGCTATCGCGTACTCGCCGTTGTCGATGACGCTTTGCGTTATTTCCCGTACCTTAATAACCGCGTCTACCGTTGACCTACTTCTACGAAATCCGTACTGGTTTGGAGAGAGTTCCCGGGTCTCATCTTCCTCCATCCATCTGTTTGATCGATTTGCGATCACGCGTTCGAAAATCTTTGCGATCTCATTTAACAGACATATCGGTCGCGCCTTTATTCTTTCCGGTAGTCTCTACACCTTTCGGAATCAGCACTAACATCGCCTTTTTCCACGATACCGGAAAAGTTCCGGTTTTTAGACAGAGCGTAAATAAGTTTGCAAGATGGCACAGCATGGATCCGGGGACTTTCTTCCAGATCGCGTTCTTAAAATTATCAGGACCCGGCGCTACGTTCCTGCTTGGTCTCTTTTTAATGAGCCTCACCATTTCTATCGTGTCTACCACGTGTTCTTCGGGGAGATCGGGTTCCGCTGTCACCGCCTACGATCCGACTATGCTAGAACCGAGACTGTTCGCCGGAAACAGCGAACTTAACAGTCTATCGAGGTTCGTATCGTCCAAACGTAGATATAAGTTCGGCCCATGCCGCATTTTTAGCTTTTTTAATTCCGTTTCTGAGGACTTTCTTAGCGTAATCCTCTCTATTATTACTAACGATAGCCTGATCTTTTCTACGTTTACTATGGCTCCAACGCCTGCGCGCTTTTATGGTTTCGGCTCGAAGCTCGGAGACCGTATCCGACCACCAATATGTTTGCTTCTTTCTACTAATACGTGAAACGATCGGTGCTGCTGCGTTACAAGCGCTCGCCATAATATCATGAATCCATTTTGCATATTCTTCAGGTTCCATTTCTATAGCTGGAGGCGCGTTAATTAGAACCTCCGCGTTAATTAGAAATTCTAGAGTTTCAACAAAAAGCTCCTCATTAAGCTTCTTAAAGTTCCAACGCCGAGGCAGAGGATTTTTTGTGTTCATCTTTGAGCACAATTTCTTTAAACGCAACATACAAGTGGTCGGAGAGAGTCTCCGTATCCGAAAGCACCGCCCATTTATCCACGCGATGTACGATTCCTGAAGAGGCCCAGGACAAGTGAACGATCGAGCTTCCCTGGGAACGAACGCAGGTGTAAGCTCGTCCCACATTAATTAAGCTCAAATCAAGCTCTGCCGACCAATCCGACGAGTTCTCCGCGTCTATTGGTGTCTCGCGAACCCCACATACGCGAATGCGCATCTCCACACAATATATACGGCTTAGTCATTAGTTTAATTGTTTTGTTTAATTCATCTAGTTTTTTTGAAAATTCTTTGTTACTTATGTTAGGCGAGATATAACAGGACATTATTTGTATCTCCTCAATGCTAGCTACAACGAAACCCTCACCTCTATTTACGCAACGGCAACGCGACTCCGAGCTATCTATTATATTTTCCAGATGATAGCTGCACTACGATTTATACTTACGAAGCATTCGTTACTTTCTTTGATGCCTTTAGGGGGCTCTGCTACTATAGCCAACGTTACGTTAATTTCAGCCATACGTTGCCTTAGCAAATCCAAGGCTGACCAACTATGATTAATTTGCGTTATACTAATCACGTCCATTTTCCTCAAAAACGGTGGTTGACGCTCGCGACGTCTTTCTTACACTCATCGGTATCCTTCTAAGGTTGGATGCCGCAGGGGTATCCCTGATTCCTCAAACAATTCATCGAGCCCATTTTGTGTCTATATTCGTGTCCTTTTTCTTTGCAGATAAGACAATTTACTACGTTACTTTTACACAGTCTGATCGTGTGACCAGTATTGCCGCATTTAAAACACGACCCTATTCTATCTACCTTACTTCTACAGTTCGATCGCACATGCCCGTAGTGCCAGCATTTATATCACTGAACTGGACGCTTTCGGAGTAAATCAACCTTTACCCGCGTCCAGCCCAGCGCCAAAGCACCCCTTTCTGCAACTCTAATTGCCGCCTGGAGTGGACAAGACACCCATGACGCACCCAGTCCGTCCCTCATATTACTGATCGGGCTTACTTTAAATTCTTCTCGTGGCGTTCCGCTAATTGCTTCTAGTTCCTCCAGAATGTCTCTTTGGGTGATCGATGGTTCGATCCCTCGCAGCCTCAACTCTCCCATTGCAACAGGGTTGGTGACTCTTGCATCCTCTCCAAGTACACTTGCTAAATTATTTTTTAGCGTCTCGGCCAGCTGTTTGCCGTGTGGTCCCGGCACCTCAATGACAATGGCACCGGTCATTAGAAGGGCGGTTAGTGGTGACTAACCGCCCTTCTAATGACCGTAGTTTGTATTCCAATATCCTTAAGGTTAACGTTTTCTCTCGCCTTGGATAATATTTGTACATATGTTGGTCCATCATGCTTTCCTGTAATAGTGACAACTGCAGGCTTATTTAGCCTTCTTCCTGATCTGGCTCGCTCTCTTACGGCTACCGAGGGACGCCGTTGCAGCCTGTCTTCCGTCTCTCGCACTGCTCGCTGTTGCTGCTGTTGCTGCTGCTACTGGCTATATCTTTTCCTACTGGCCACCTCCGTTCATTCAGCATCTATATTACCGGAGTTATAATTTACCGGCGGAACTAACTGTCGATTTTCTATAATTCTGATTCCCTTGTCTCGCGGATCACGAACCTTTCCTACTCTACCTCTATCCAGTGTTGTATCATCACCGTCTAGTCCTAGATTACTATTAGTTTTATTTTCTTTGTGCATATTAGTTTTATTTTCTTAGTACATATTAGTTTTATAAGTTTTAGCGCTAGTTCTATCTAATTTAACCTCGCTAATCTTAATCCTATAGTTATTTTTGTACATATTTTTATTACTTCTGTCTTCTTGTTTATTATTTTCGTCCGTCCACCTAGTCTTAACCTCTTCGCTCGTCGGCCATTCAAGCTCGCAATCCATATATTCAGCGTCATTGGAGTATCTTCGCGTGCTTCTTATCAGTAACGGCTCCACATCCATCTTATTGACCGTCTCTTGCGACATCATTGGGTCAAAATTATGCCTCTCTATTCGATTATCCGCCTTCTTCTCATCCAGGGTTTGCCTTTTCACTATTTTTCCCTCTCTCTTACCCGGAGTGGGAGAAGAATCTGATATAGTCACCGCCTGATACGGGCCACAGCCTTCTTTCAACAGTTTCATATCCCGTTGCAGGTTGACTATCCTCTTACGTAACTCTAAGATTTCCGTGTTCTGCGCTCGTTCCTTACGTTTAAGTTCCTCCAGCTCCTCCTTTAATGCAAAATTTTCATTTTTAAGTGTGAACGCATTGCCAGCAAATGTCAGTTTTTCGATCATTGCTTTTACTATCTGGACAGCTATCGCATTGCTATCTTTCATCCTTCCTGAAACTATTCCGGAAAGATTACCGCTACACCGCCTTTGCTGCAATCTCAGCCAAGTGGTCTAGACACCTGGCACCCAATGCCGCTGGGTCCATGTCCAGCCACTCTTGTCTAGTCGTTTGAAGTTCTCTCTCAGTCTCCTCCTTTGTAACTACAATCGGTATCGTCGCCTTTCTTTTGGACTTTTGTCCTTGATACTTTTGCGCCTTATCAGTCTTGCTCTTCTTCTTTTTATCTTTTTCATTCGATGTATAACAGCCGCTTGATTCAGCTGCGTCGGAGTCTTTTTCTGAAGATACTTGATATTCAGATCCGCTTTTTTGTGTCAAAGCTAAACTTTGTTTCCTATTTCTTCTCTCTCTGCTCAATACAGACTCAACAAAATCCTCTGCAAATGAGGGGCTTCCATCCTCATAGTCTATTGTTGCTGTATCTTTTCTCTCAGCCTTTCTTTCTCTAAGTGCTTTGAGCTGTGAAAAATCAGCCCTGTCAACTTTTCCTTTTATGCTCGCTCTTGTTATCCGCGAGCCAGAAGTGTACATGCTTGGCTCGCTATCCGTATCGCCATGGCTTGCCGATCCTTTTTCTATTTTATGCATCGCGCTTTCTTCTCTTCTCTTCGAATTATCTGTGCCAGAGCTGAGCGTTACAGGAGATTCCACCGACTCTATAACTCTAGCTTTATTTGACCTACGAATCACTCTTTCGCGAAATCCTTCCATTTCGCTCTCTGGAGATGTGGAGGCCTTCCTCTTCTTATTATCCATCTTCTTTTTAGGTGTTTCCGAATCTTGCGTCATCTTCGTTATCTCTATGTGTTCACATGCAACCACATGGATTAACTTCTTCCTGTGTTGATTTAAGTCCATCATATTCCTGGAAATCTTCCTCATTATTATCATTTGTCTCAGCAGTAATGACTTGTTCTGGTGGGGCGCTTACTGAGGCCACTCCCTCGCTGGATTCTCGTCCATGGACGAGCGACCCGGCAGCGCCACCGTGCCGCCCCCTGGAGACACCGAACTCCTCCTGAGATAGTAACTTTGTATCATTTTCCTTTTGACTGTCCATTGTTTTCATAAAGTTTGGGAGCGTAATTCGGGCGCTCCCGTCCCTAGGGCGTTTGGAATAGTCAACTATACTGGTACGCTCGGACCCATTAGAGCTAAAGACGTCAGCGTGCTCTATTTTTGTATATGATGATGTTTCTCCATGCTTACTAATGGACGATAACAGGGAATTCGAGACGTCGTCCATTTCGTTCTCTATTTTTAACAAGGCATCTTTCTTATTCTCCAGCCTCTGGCTAATGTTATTATATGCAATGCCGCTTTGGTTTGATCAATCTCGCTGATCATTCTTGTATCTAATAAGATTTCCATCTCAGGATCGCTCTATTGTTCTTGATCTTCTACGCGATCTTTATTCAATACATTTTTAGCAGATATATCGCCTAAAAGAGGAGATATTCCTCTAAGTACGCTTATTTCAGCGTTCAAATCTTGCTCGCAAACCTCATGTAAACTAATCTTGTGCAACAAATATACTCTAGTAAGATTCATCTGTTGTCCAAAATCATACAACAGCTTGACATAAGCTATAGTGGCTCTAATATTATTTGCATGCAAAATTTTATTTTCCTCTAAGAATCTGTCCAGAGAGTACAAATTACGAATTGCGCAACCCACCAACTGCTCTGGAGAGGTATTATTGCGGATCAATGTACTCATGAGGTCGCTAACACAGATTAGACGCTCCACCTCTTCTAATACTTAACAATTATTTTACCAATACAACGAGTATAAATCGTTACTTAACTAAGTTTATTAACATTAACTTATATACTATTTAACTTAATCCAGTTATCTATTAATAATACTTGTCTTACTACTAAATAGCAGGCTACCAATTATTTATTATTTATTATGATTTAGAATAGTGAATGTCTTAAATTCTATAAACAGTGAGTCATATTAGACTAAATATTGTACTAATCATTACATCTATACTTAGTAAGATTAGTATGTTATATAATCTTAAATTCTACAATAGTATAATAATTACCAGACTGAGTTGCAGTCAGCTACGTAACTAAGGTTTGTTGCTTTAAAAATTAACATAACAGGACAATATCATAAGTCTTTATGCCAAAATAGCAAATTTCCGAGTTCATAAATTAGTTCAGTTATTTAAAAATTCTGAACTAGAGAAAGCATAGACTAGGTCCACTCTGGACCCCCCACACCGTCGCGCATCCAGATTTCTCAACTCACAAGTTCTGCGCAGCTAATTTCACTTTTATGAGAAAAGCAACTATTTTTCTAGGCAAAAAGGCTTAGCAGATCGCTAAGCGGCTCAAACACCCCTCGCGCATCCAAAAATCGTTATCAATAACTTCTGCGCAACCCGAGTCCAGATCTAAGCCTATGACTGAAAGGGGGAAGCCAGATAGGTTCAATTCCCCCCAACGCGCATCCTCCCCCAAGCCGAGAAACCAACTGCGCAGCGTTACAAATCCGCACTTCCGATCACCTTTTTCCAGGTCTTCCTTGATTGGCTATCACCACAGGATAGTTTTCACCAATCCAAACTCAAGGATTAGCCAATAAAAAACAATTATTTAATATAATATTTCTTATCGAGTACTAACCAATAATATTAATATTCAGCAATAAGATTCAGCAATAAGATGTCCATTTTCTTGATGCTCCACTTGGGATGCTTCTTCCTTTTGTAAATAGTAGTGTAAATGTCATTTCTGTCATCTCTGTAACTACCATCTCTGTATATATTCGCTTCATCATTCCTGTTTATATTCATATTAGAAGTCCTAGGATCATGTATATAGTTGTACATATTTGCGTCAATTCCAACTTGAAATGTGATATACATGTGGTCTGAGTATGTGAATTCATCTAGGATCCTTCCATTGGTGGATCCTATTATGTATGTCTTTTTTTTCTTTTTTTTTTTTGGTGACCCAGTGGAAATGCTTGATGCATACCCTCGCTCCCGGGGGAGAGACGAGGGTTATGCGGGACTCCCGGCAGCACCTGACATTGGCCCGCCGGTTTACCCGCTAAAACCACTGGGGTGGCCTTCCGCGCGTCTGGAGGGGCAGGCGGGGGACCCGGGACTGCTGATGCATTACTTCGGCATCCCCGGCTGTGACTCCCCTCCGCGCTTGGGGTCCGGCGAATATTTGTGTGAGAATCGCCGGACCTCCTATCCCGGGGGGGTGGGTCTGTTGTTGTTCACCCCCCTTACTTCCCTACTTCATGGGTGAGTGGGGCCACGCCACTCACCCGTCTTCCTCGTAGGCCTACTGGCTGGCCACCTCGGGCCCCCGCCCTCGGTGACCAGGCCTAGAGGGGAAAGGTAGCGCATGAGCGCTCTTTTCCTCCGGGGGGGGGTATATCTTACCCCCCCTTACTTCAACGCCGCTCCTATGGAGCTTGAGGGAGCCGTAACTCCCCCTCATCTCTTTCAGCACCGAGCAATGGTGCTGTGAGGAGGGGAGGGAGAGCGGGTGGAGCAGGGAACCCAAGGGGGGTTACCCTTAGGTATGATTTCCTCCACACTGCGGCTCCTCTCCACCTCCTCGCCATCCCTTTCGGCACATATCGACGGGGGGAGGACTTTCAGGGGGGGAGGCTATAACATGCCTCCCCCTTTAGTTTTATCTGTCCCCATTCGCCCCCCCTCTAGATGCCCTCCTCCGTTGACTTCTCCTTAAGGAGGGGTTGTCGGCTGCGACGGACTTCGGGAGGGGGATACATCGTCTCTCTCCTCTTCTCCCTCCGTCTCCTCCTCGCCGCTGTCGTCAGCGTTTGCCGCCACCGCCCCTGCTGGTGTAGGTGGTACTGCCTCTTGACGACGGATACGCTCCGCCGTCTCTTTCTGCAGCATCACCTCCTCACAGAAGGCGGCGACGGCCCTCCACGCCTTTTCGCTGCCGGTCATTTTAGTCACAAGGACCGGCAGCGAGAGGTCATCACCCACAATCCCCTTCAGGACACGGCGCTGTGTGTCCCACGCCTCGCAATCTGCGAGGGTGTGCTGCGCCGTGTCGCAGAGGATGGGGCAGTGGTGGCACGCCGTGGTGAGTTCACGGCCTATGCGACGCAGGTACTGGGCGAAACACCCATGCCCAGTTAGCACCTGCGTCAGCCGGAAGGTAACCTCCCCCTGGGCCCTGTCGAGCCACTCCGCAAGACAGGGCCGGACGGCTCCGGCGGTCCTTTGGCCCGCTGTTCTCGGGTCAGAGAGGTGGGCGTCCCACCTCTCTACCATGGACCGCCGGGCTTGGACCCGGATGATTTTCTTTGCCCTGGTGGGCGGCCTGTTCCCAGTGGCCCCTAGAATTTCTCGCTCTCGCTGGTAGATCTCAGCATACATTGTAGCGAGAAACTCTAGGGGGGGGCAACCTGCCAGGACAGTTGCCGCAGCGTGCGACACCGTCCTGTACGCCCTGACCACTCTGGCGGCCATGCTTCGCTGGATGCGGCGAAGCCTGTCCTTGGCTTGCCGCCTGGCCGCCAGATCTGCCGCCCACACGGGTGCGCCATAGAGGGCCACCGAATTAATGGTGGCCATATAGAGTCGGCGCACCCGACCATCCGGACCCCCAAGGTTTGGAAGGAGCCTGGCTAATGCTGCCGCTATTCCTTCCACCTTGGGGGCGAGGGCCTCAAAGTGAGGCCCAAACGTCCAAGCACCGTCCAGTAGGAGACCGAGGTATTTGAGACGGTCTCCTACCAGGATGGAGGTTCCACTCACCCTGATACGGGTCGGTGGCGGCACTCCGGAGGCTCGGCTATAGAAAAACATAGCCTCGGTTTTCTGTGCCGCCACTTGTAGACCCATATCGGTGATTTCTCTCACCACGCGTGCCACCGCAGTTTCGGCCCTGGCCGCTGCGTCCCCCCAGCTGCCCCCCGGAGCCACCACTAATGTATCGTCTGCGTAGCAGATGGCGTGGCAGCCACGGGGGAGAGGCAGGCAGAGTACCCTGTCGTAAGCGAGGTCCCATAATAGGGGTCCCAAGACCGACCCCTGTGGGACCCCGCAGCGGATACTCCTACTGTGTCGGCCACCATCTTGGCCGACGTACTCCAGAGTCCTGTCCCGGAAATACTCTCGTATCACCCCCACGAGGTAGCGGGGGACCCCTCTTTCCTTCAGGGCGTCCCCCACTCTATCCCAGGGCAGGGTGTTGAAGGCATTCTTAATGTCTAACGAAACAGCCAGTAACACCCTGCCCTCTGACGTCTCCGCCTCCGCGAGGGACCTGACGCGCTTGATTGCGTCGACGGTTGATCGTCCCTCGCGGAAGCCATACTGCTCCTCGTGGAGGTCACCGTTCCGGGACAGGTGCTGGATGAGGCGGGATGCTATAACTCTCTCAAAGAGCTTACCCACCTCATCCAGCAGACATATCGGCCGGTACGCCGAAGGAGTACCCGCTTCTCTGCCTGCCTTTGGAAGAAGGACCAGCTTGGCCTTCTTCCACTGCTGGGGGAACTGCCCGACTCTGAGGCACTCTGTGAATAGGTGCCCCAGATATGCGCCCAGGAAGTCTAGGGCACGGACCCATATCTTTCCCGGGATTCCGTCCGGTCCGGGGGCCTTACGCGACCCTATTCTCCGGACCACCCGGGAAAGTTCTACCCCGGATACCATCTGCTCCTCTGTTAACTCGTGGGGGCCGTCAAGGTCTGGCCCCCACTCTAGTGTGGATCCCTCCACCTCTCTGGGGAAGAGGGTATCCACGATTCTGTTGAGGAGCAGTGGCTCCAGGGTCTCCGTCACGGGGGACGTCCAAGCCCTGTGTCTTTTTAGGACTATCTTATATGGACGCCCCCATGGGTCCGTGTTAAGGGACGAGAGCATTTCGTTCCAACATTTCTCCCTAGACTTCCTGATAGCTGCCGTAAGGGCGCGTCGGGCCTCTCTGTATACGGCCAGGGTCTCCTCCCTCTCCACAGGATCCGCCCTACGCGGGATCCTGGAATAGGCCCTTCGGGCCTGGACCGACGAGCGTCGCAGTTCCGTTAGCTCATCGGTCCACCAGTATACAGCCCGTCTCGGGGGGTGGGGCATGGCTTCGTCGCATATGCGGGCCATTTCATCCCGCAGCCATTCCGCTTGACGGTTAATATCCCCACCCCCCTCTTCTTCCCGTAGACCCCATGAGGTGGCCATGAGGGCGGCTTCGAGTTTCTCGTCGTTTAACTTCGTGAGAGCCCATCGTCTCTCGCTCCCCCTGGTGGATGAGCCCATTACCCGCTGGCGCGTGGAACCAAGGACCGCCTCAATGTATTGGTGGTCCGAGAGGGTTTCCCCCCTCAGATCATTAACCATGCGCCAGTTGCTGACTCTGTGCGCGGCACTCGGGGAGGCCATCGTAATGTCCATGATTGAACTCCCCGCGGCCGCACACATGTACTGGCACGGCCTCTATTTAACAACACAAGGCCGTGCCTGCTCATCCAATCCTCCAAGGGGTGCCCCCTATAATTGCGACGGGTATCGCCCCAGGCCGGGGATCTGGCGTTAAAGTCCCCGGCCACTATCAGTTGGGCATTGGGGGCGCCGTGGAGAATATCCTCCACGACCACCCCCACATCGTCCAGAAAACTGGCGAACCTATCGCGATCCCATCTCGGTGGGGCGTAGCAAGAGACTACATATAGTGGGCTCCACTCAGCTGCGATGAAACCCTCTCCTCTCTTGATGAGTCGGAGAGGAGGGGAGAGATCTGCAGCTACCCTCGTAATTGCCGCCGAGCTGTTCTCGTCCCCGGTCCAATTTGGATTATCGTCGGGGACTCTATATGGCTCGGCGACAATGGCCAATCCTGCACCACGCTCTGCCAGGCATTGCAATAGTAAATGTTGCGCCTGACAAGCGTGGTTTATGTTGGCTTGAAGGAGCCGCACAACCATGTTTAATTAAGATCGCGCGACTCCTCCAGTGCCACCTCCATGGGGGTGCTCTCCACAGTGTGTGGTGGAGAGCGCTCTACGGGCATTCCCGCCTCCCTCTCTCTTCTCTCCCTCTGCGGGAGGGGGGGTTTCACCTCCATTTTCTCCTCGTTTATTGAGGAGGTGGAGGGGACCTTATCCTTCGCGGCGGGGGGAGTTGGTTTCCCCGCCTTCTTGGAGGTGGTGGGTTTGCCCTTGTCGGCTTGACCCACCCCTCCCTTACCCTTCTTCGGGGCGTTGCAAGCCCTGGACCCTGCTCTGTGCGCAGCCGGGCGCCCCATGTCTAAACAGACTGGGCATGTTGTGGGCTGCGCACAATCACGGGCGAGGTGTCCAGGGCATCCGCAGTTGTAGCATAAGCTACTGCGGTCGACATTGTTCGGGCACTTGGCCCTCACATGCCCTTTGCCCATGCACTTAAAGCACTGGAGGGGCCTAGCCTCCAGTGCTTCAACTCGGGCCATGGTCCACCCGACTTTCACCCTTCTGACAGAGGCCAGGTGGTTGGCCACTGCCAGAGGGCATCGCACCCAGGCGGTGCCAAGCCCCCTGCCTGCCGACCTAGTTGGGCCGACTTTAATTTGGTCAGGGGAGCATTGGCCAGCCGTTGCCACGGCTTTGGCGACATCCTCCTCTCCTACCGCGTCGCACAAGTCGCGAACACGAATCTCGGCAGTGGGGGAGGGGCGCGATGCACTCCTTCTTTGTCCCCCATCACTCTCCTGATATTCTCCGCGAGAACGTCCGCCTTCTGGTGGTGCTCCGGTCCTCCGATCTCGAAGATCTGCGCACCGGTCACCGCCCTTCTGGCCGTCATACTCTGGATACCCAGGCTGGCAGGATCTATATTATCCATGGCCAGCCTGAGCACCTCTTTATACTGGCCGTCCGGACAGGTGACCACCACTGCCGCCGTGCGCGGCACTCTCCTCTTCCCCTTCTTGTGTCCCCCCTCTCCTGAGAAGGGGGAGCTGAAGGGGGGTTGGTTCGCGGCTGCGTCTGAGAGGAGGGTTGCTTCTTAGCAACCCCCTCCTTTGGCTTAGCCGCCGCGGGGGCACCTTGCGTGCGTACCGCGGTCGCTTTGCCAGCGCCGCTGCGGGCCTTTCCCTATTATGTATGTCTGCTGTGGTCCATGTTAAGTCCACAATGGAATCACCGTGGTGTCTGACGCATGTAGGGGTAGCATCATCATTTAGTATCCTGAGATCCTTGCTGGCGGCCCACCTGGAAACTTTCTCTCCTCTGTTGTCAGTGATGCGCGCGCCCCAGAGCCGGTCTTTAGCATTAAAGTCGCCAGCGATTATTGAGCGACATGATCCCAGCTCTTCAATTGTGGCATCTAATTCGTGTAGGAATCGTGAGTATATTCAGTCACTTATATTCGGCGATATATAGCACGCTATTATTACCGTCTTTTTACACCTTACTGCAATACTATATCTGCCCTGTTTAGCAAGCGTGACCACTTCTTCTAAATTCTGACTATTCCAATGTATAGCCACGGTTCCTAGAGTGTTTTTTGAACCATGTGTAGTCATCCGGAACATTGTGGGGCTCTGATATTATTGTGATTTCAATTCGTTTTTCTAGTTCGAATTGGGCCACTAAGTCCATTGCCGCCCTGCAATGGTTTGCATTGCATTGGAGAAACTTAGTTATCATGGTCTGTTTCCATGTGCGTCGCTTCTGTCCTCCGTTCAGAAGTCTCTTCTTTATCCATCGTCATCTTAACTCCTTCACATTGTAGCGAGCCGACTCGATGGTTGCTTTTTTTATTCAAGCTGGCACACAATACGCACCTTACTTGATTTTGGCATTCTTTAGCATTATGCCCGCCTCTTCCACATCTGAAGCAACATTTGCTGTAGTCTACGTTCGCTTTGCAGCTTCTAATTGTATGCCCTATACGCCAGCATTTGAAACATTGCATGGGTCTTGCAGTAGCTCCACTCCAGCCGATCTTATTCTTATTGGCGATGGCAACCGCAGTTTTCAAAGAACAGCGTACCCAGGTGTTTAGCCCGGATCTTGTTGGGCGGATCGCCGACTAGGACTTCCTTCATATCGCATTCTCCAACCTCAGCGATCGCGAATTCGATTTCCTCTTTCGTAATGGATTCTTCCAGTCCGATGAGCTTCAATTCACCCTTGAGTGTTGGGCGGGTTACTATTGCATCCTCTAGCACTTCTTGCAATTTAGTAACTAGTTGGTCCGCTTTTTCAGAGTTGTCTGGTCATGAGATCTCAATGATGGTAGCTCCGTTAATTCCTTTCCTAATCTTTGGGGAACCAATTTGCAACTCACTCAAAGATATATTAGTGCGGGCTTTCCTCAAGGCTTCCGCGTATGAGAAGTTAGCGCTCTTTCCTTTAATACTTACCGCCGCAGTTTTTGGTACTCTTCTCTTGGGGACTTTAACCTGCGTCCCGCTGGGGTTCCTTGTCCTACCTATCTGCCCTTATCCTTCTCCAGAGGGAGGAAGTGGAGAGCCTGAGGCCGGTTGGCTCAGGGCCTCCCCCTTCTTCTTCCTTTTTTCCCTCCTTCTCTCCTTCCTAGACACTTTAGTCCACTCCGTTTCCTTCTTGTCTGCGAGACCTTCCGCAAGACTTCCCTAGTCTTTTTGCTATCCGTCATTACTGCTTGGCGGAACAAGCTGAATATTCTCGATTACCCTGATCCTTGGTTTCCTCTGAAGCAAAGGGGGGGTAACATTACTTCTTCCTTTGTTTCCCCAGAAGCCTCTGCTCCTTTTTCCTCACTCGACCTATTAATCAGAGCTCTGACCTTGGTCAGGGCTTCAATTTGTTTATCCAAGTTTTCTAAACTTTCTCTTTTTTGTTTCAGGTTCTCCGGGATCGACTTTCCTCCAAGTGGCGGTTTCATTACCACTAATGGGTTCCTAGATCTGCTACTGTCTCTAGATATGGATTCCACAGACGCATTCCTGGGTACGTATTTCCTGCGCTTTACATCAGGCTCTTCTCTACTTCTAGAGGGTTCCTCTCTTTCCCTCTCCCTCCTACTCTCAATTCTTTCTTCGCTAGCTCTTTTGATCTCCTCACGTACGCGCCTAAGCTCTTCTTTAACTTCTCTATTTTCCTTCCTCAGCTCGTTGATTGTTTCTCTTAGTTCACTCACTTCGCGCTTCCGTTTTTTCTCTTCATTTTGTATCTCTTAATTTCGTTGAGGAGTTCTCCTAACTTATGTTTTAAAAAGTCTGGGTCATTTTTGGACTCTGCCTTGAATTGGAGAGCTCTTACCATTTCTTCTAAACATGTCTTCCTTTTCTTCATTTCTTCGCTAAGACCACCTTGTAATCATCCACTCTTGACGCGGATAGCTTCTATGTGCTCTAAGTATTCTAGAGCTTGTGCACTTATATCCGAAGCAGTCATGCTTAATAATAAATCTTCATTGATATGCTCCGGCGCCACACCAGTCATTGCCATAATCTTATGTTCGGCCTCTTCAGGATCTACAGCTCGTTTGCCTTTTTTTGGCCGGCCAGTTTTCCTTCCTCTCTCGTCATCCGTTTCAGATGCGGAGCACGGGGCGGTGCTCTTGCCACTACAATCAACTACTGCCGTTTGTTGACAGGAACTCGTTTGTGGGTCACCATTGTGCTCATCATCGAGCAACATCCTTCTACTACGCGTTCTCAGCTTCAGAGGTCTCATGACTTCCTCTTCGCTATCTTGAGAATCTACTTCTTGCGATCTAATCTTCCTCTTAGCAGCCCTATTAGAGTCTTCGTCGAAATCCATTTTTTCAGGCTCCGTATTGGGAACAGCTACTCCAGACGTCCCCGGCTGGGGCACCTTCTCCCCACGAGATGTGCCAAATAATTCCTCCGGGTGGTCCGGGTGTTTCAGTTTGAGGCGTCGCTTCATCCTGGTGCGTCAAGGAGTTTTCATCTTGAGATCTTCCTGTTGGTGGCTCATTGGAGATATCCTCCAGCTGGCTTATCTCCTATTCTAATGTACCTTCTACTTTAGCCAGTGATGATGGACTGGTTTCCGTCAATACATTTGCATGCTCCACTCATGGGTCGTCGAGCTTCTCACCTCTATTGGTGACCCTTGCGTCTTCCAAAAGGAAGACTTCTCCTTCACTCTCCTTCACATCCTTAGGTATGGTTTGGTTTTGATTTGTTAGTGATTCCATAGTAGTAGCGAGTAATCAAGATCGGTTCGGTCATCGTGACAATTTTGCCGCGGCAAAGTTACTTCCCCGGTAAATAGAAAGCCCTAATTATAGGCAGGGAAACGGAGAAGCCGTTTTCAGGTGGCGAGTTCTATCCCTATCAGTGACTCTAATAAAAACGTTCCCCGGAGTGGGCCGGGTCCACACTTATGCAAAGTTTTATACTCACCCCAAACCCGGGACGCGTGCTGATCCGAACAGCCGCTCGTCTCGGGCCCGGGCTAGAGTTCGTTGGGGTATATCCCCCTCCAACTGGGTAGGAGGATACGGGAGCCACCCTCACCTCCATACTGTGCTTCCGGAACGCGCGCTTCAACCCCCGGATTGGCTCCAGACAGAGGGCACAGAGCGGTCTTCCCTCTAGTTTGCCCCTCCGGTTCACGGAATCTTCGCCAGGGAAGTCTGGACTTACTGTTACCCTTATTACTAGGGGGGAGCCTGGGTACTGACTTTACGTGCCCCCCCCAGTTGGGGGGCAACTACTTCCCCCGTGTCTAGTCTCCGGGGAATATTCCCGCGCGTCCGGTCGCACCACAAACACACACAACACGCACACACACACACAAAACACACACAAACACACACAGGCACAAAAACAAACAAGGACCAAACAAAAACAAAACAAAACAAACAGGGTGTCATTGCTCGGAAACCACAAGCCCGAAGGACCGGCCGGGTGACTGAGTCACTCAACCGGGCCAGAGGCAGGTGGCCCCGAGCCACACCCACACCCCCCCACGCGGGAGCACCCGCGATAACCCCGGGATGGTAGGCTCCGCCAAAGCAGGATTATCCCTAACGGCCGGGTCAGCCGGGCGATTGCAGTCAGGGCCGCTTACTCCTATGCGCATCAGGCCAAGGTGCCCGGAGGGAGCGCAACCCCCCTTCTCATCTCCCGTCAGCGGGCCCGTGGCAAGCCACGTACCCGCCTTCGAGAGATGAGGAAGTGCAATGGCGTGCTCTTAGACCCACTACTATGACTGTAGTGGGAGCCTCTCCACCACGCTATTAAAAAAGGATATGAAATTCGAATGAAACGAGATTGAACAGAACGCGTTCATCGCAGTAAAACAAGCATTCGAGGACGCACCGACATTATATTTAATAAAATCAAACATGAATTTCGGAATCGACGTTGACACATCTAAAGCAGGCATCGGAACTAGACTATTTCAATACGCGGAAAATGATCCGCTTAAAAAATTCACCATCGGATACGCCAGCCGAAGTTTGAAAAATGCAGAAAAAAATTATACGATAACGGAACTAGAATGTCTAGCGTTGATATTTGCGTTAAAGAAATGGCATACGCTACTTATGGGAAGAAAAATTAAAATTAATATCGATCACCGAGCACTACAATTTATTAGCTCATGCGCAAACGCAAGTGAACGAATAGCAAGATGGATATCGTTCATGCAAAGAATTCGAATTGGAAATCCAACATATTCCAGGTAAAGAAAATAAAACAGCGGACGCGCTATCAAGAGAATTCGATACAAAAGCGAGTAAAGCGTCGAAAGAAAATGTTTTCGAGATTTGCCCAATGCTACAAGATGAACAAACCCATAATTCCCAAAAATGATACGAAATGATTAACAAGCACAGAAAGAAGATGATCACTTCAAACAAAAAATAACAGAACCGGAAACAAATTATCGCAACCGCGACGGTCTAATTAGAATCGGAAAAGAAAATAAAGAAACGATAATAATACCGGATGTAATAACGTGGAACTTGGTCAAATCAATACACAAGTTTCTACTACATTTCGGTACAGATAAAGTCGTGAATTTCACGAAAAAAATATTTCGAAATACGTAATATCGACAGAACAGATGAGATATAGTCGCATCATGCGAGACATGCATAGCCACTAAATATTATACGAGACCAACAAGAGGTCCAGAATACTACGAATTACCAGAGGAAAAAGACAAAGTAATATCATTAGACATTTTTGGTCCACTACCAAGAACGCAAGCGAGTAACAGATACATATTAGTGATAATGGACCAATTCTCCAAATTGACAAATTGTTATCCAATGACAAATCAAAAATTACAAACAATCATAGAAACAATAAACATGAAATAAACAATGGAAACAATGCCAATACCGAAAAACAGATAACAAAAAAACCCCAATCCCAGTCGAACGAGTGATGAGAGAACTCGGAAGAGTAATCAGAGCGTATTTCCATGACAGACAAACTCAATGGGACACGATAATAACGAGATTCGTCGAAACCATAAATAATACGTCTCACTTCAGCACCGGAGAGACACCGACGGAATTATATCCAGAGATAGAAATTGGACTACAAATAGACGAAAGAATAACACCGGTAATTCAACACGAGAGAAATAGACGAGAAATAACCGAAGAAGTAACAAGACATCTAAAGGAAAAAGCCGCCAACAGGAAAAGACAAACACGCGGAAGCAAAGGAATACTCGGACGGAGATATGGTATAGATAAAACTACATAGAAGATCAGACGCCAGCAGAAGAGTAACGAAAAAAATTCACCTAGTATACAAGGTCAAGCAAGTAATCAGACAAAACGCTTACCTAGTCGAAGACCTTGAAGGACAAACAATAGGTACATATAATTCAAGACAATTACGCCCGCATCGTACACCAAAATTAAAAATTCAGCACGAGCAGCAAGAGGTCAGACAAATAGGAATTATAAAAATAAAACCATTAGAGACATTAACAAAAAACACTAACGAATATGCGCCAACGATAATATCACCAAGAGAAATGTGCGAAACAATAACTCAGATTAAACAAGAGAAATCGAGTGAAGAGGAACACGAAAACGTAAATCAATTCGAGTTAGAGAGATATACAGAAAATTTAATAATTATAAATGGAATACCGTCAACATACAACCATAAAAAACAAACAAATAGAAAAATCACGACAACACAAGACAATGAAAAAATTATGGAAATTGACATAAAGCAGCCCATCGACGAGATCAAATGGGAAGATGATCCGGCGGCGCCACGCGAACGAAACAATAGCGAGATAAGCGGGGATACGGAATTTCCCGCGGCCGCGCGACAAGAGCGCGAGTAGTGCAGCGAGAGCCGAGTGGACAACACGCGAAGAACAAGAAACGACGAAAAAAACGGAATTCCGATTATCCAAAAAACGAAAAGCAGAGGACGAATTGACCGTAATCAACGAAAACATAAAAATGGAAGAAAAACTTCGAGAATTGTTCAAGAAAGAAGAGGAGCTAAAGGAACAGGTGAGACAATTATTAAACGCGAAAAGAAAAACTTGCCAGAGCATAGCTCGAAAAAGAAACCGGATAAGAGAATTAGAGGAACTTATCCAAACGTTAAAAGAAGCGCCGACCATCGAAGACGATAGCGACGGAGACGAACAATTAATTGGATTAATGAGATCTGTAAACCAGCTACCAAAGGAAACGGAATACTTAGCCGAAAAACACATATTAATAGAAGAGAATACAGGAATGTAAATGACGATTAACGCATCAACAGCAATCAGTTCGAACATTCCGCCCGAATTAAGAGACGAAAGACAGATAACAATTACCCAAAACATAAAGAAAAATTCCATCGAAAAAATCGAAGCGAATTGGGCCACAAAATTAATTAGATGCGACATGTCCAGGGATAATAAAGAAATTCCAGGAACAAGACAGATATTACAGCTCAAAGAACAAATAGTAACGCACGAATCAAACACACCAGCATCGACAGAACCACAAGAAACTCAAAAAGTCACAAACGAACCACCGTCGGATAGCGATGCGGAAAATAGGACAAGCAAAATCCAAGAACCGGAAAAACAAACAACTCAAAAATGTCAAAAACCAAGAGTTAAAGAAATGAAAATAATTGAAAATATATCAAAAGAACTAAAGCAGTTAATTAACTCAACAAAGGAAAATGTAATAATACAAGAAAAAAGAAGACGAAAAACAACTGAAAAATCGTACGCTGAATTGGCATCGGACAAGTCCGATGACGAGATATGCCGCTTCAAAAAATTATCGAGAAAAAAACTGGAACAAAAGTTCTGGTAAAAAATCAAAATCAACAACAGCAACCGACACCACGACACACCAAGAATCGAAATCACCGGAGACCAAAATCTCCGACGCTCCCGAAGAAGGGGATGAGAACGACAGCCACAGGTGCCGTTGGAGGCGCAGTAGACCAAGGAGCGGAGCCGAGATCATCGACCAGCTATGCGACAAACCTGTAAAAGTGAATAAGAAGACTGTAAATATGTATATAGAGTAGAATAAGGATTAATTTAGGAAATAAGGGTTAGGATCCGGGAAAGAGTTGGAATGCAAACGGTGGGAAACGATGAGCGTAAACCACGGAAGAGATTCGCGGTAGCACGAATTCGCGTCGAGATCGCGGCCGTAGTTAATCGGCGAGCGCACGCACGCCAAGCGATGCAGACCGGCGAAGAGTATTGACATTTGTGACAGATTGTTGACGACGTGCGAACGTGAAAAGAGAATCGACATATAAAGAAGCGTGAACCTTTCCCGGATAATTAGAGATAGGTTTATGGAACACGAGATTCACGCACCGGGTAGTTATAAGTTATAATCATGATATGTTTTTGTTTTAATGTTATGTTGAGTAACAAAAGGGAATTTTAAATATTTATTTAGTACTTTAAGTTCAAAGAATTATGTGAAGGCATTATGTTTTAGTTGAGGCGACAAGCGTAGCAACTTACGTTGTAAATACCCACATGCATAGATTAATAAGTTTTATATTACGTAATAAATACAATTCCTATTGTGCGAAAATACAAATAACGTTTTATTTTATTTTCTTTTATATAGATAAATGTGTAAACAGATATGTATTATTTATCAGCGATACGCGACCGGAATTGTTTATTCTGCAAAAATTAAAATTAAATTATTTTAGGTTCTTTAATACATAATAATTAGTTAAGATTATGTTTGATTGTACGCGAAAAGCTTGGATTACGAATTATGTTAGATGTCGAATTGAAAGGCGTGTTGACGGGTATTGGGAATCCTAGATGAAGGAGACGCTAAGGACGGCGGACGGTGGAGCGTCGAATGACGCTATTGGCTAAGAGCGTCGCGGCGGGAGCGTCGCCGCCATTGGACGAAGGAACACTAGAGGGGCGAGCCTCGCGGAGAGGCTATAAAACGAGAGCACGCGAGGACCTGAGAGCTCACTCGAGGATGGATTCTCAACGCGTCAACGTGTTCTAGAGATTCGCGAGTACACCCGCACAGTTAGATATAACACGCATCCGAGATTTATTGCCGCGTGCGATACGGGTCAGCGTCTAATCGTAAGGTTTCGAGTTCCGAGCAGGGAAAGCTTGTTAAAAATTTGTGAATTCATTTGTGCCACAATAAAAGGACCAAAGTGTTTATTCCAATTGTGTCTTGTTTTGTGAGCGACTATATCCCACACGTATCTATGTGATTCCCATACTGCGCGATAAGCCAGAGGATTGTATCGTGATACGAGACTGAGACCTGAGGACATCCCGTGGGCTCGAGCAACCAGTACCCGGCGGACGCACGGACCTTGGAATAAGGACGTCGGTGACCGGAATAGAGGGATCTGTAACCTTGTTGTTTGCTAAGGTGAAAACAACTGGCGACCGTTTGCGGAAATCATCGCAATCTGCGTTCCGGTGAGTTTTGTGACGATTACCATCGTTTACGGAACTCGGTTCGGTCACAACCTAACCTAACTTTTTTTTTTGGTATGCAGGGGAAATCCTCATGGATACCCTCCTTTCCGGGGAGAGAGGAGAGTTATGCCGGACTCCTACCGTCTAAAACCCTTGCGGGTGTCCTCCGCGGCGGCGTTGCGGGGGAGCCACGGGTACGCTACAGGCATTCTTCCGCGACTCCCCCCGCCATCCTCTTCGTCCCTCGGAGGACACCCTCCTCCCGGCCCCGCCAAAGTGGGGGGAATTTTGTTCAGCAGTGGAACCCCCACCACTTCCGGGGCCCCTCTCGCTGCGGCCCCTGAACAGGGCCTCTTCCGGCGCTGTAGCCCAATATTGGGCCTCTTCTTATGCTGGGAGGGAGGAGGGGTCGGTGGGGGGCAGTGCCTCCCCCCTTTCCCCCTCTCCCCCACAGGAATGGTTTCCTCGCTGAGGCGCGTCTCAGCGACGACACCTATCCGGTGGCACTCACGCTGCTGCGTCCTCCTCTTCTTCTCCCCTGCAGGATCCTCCTGTTTATCGCTGCTGGGAAAGGGCATCCTCCTACGATAGCGTTCGGCGTCCTCTTTCTCCTTCATGACGCCCTCACAGAAGGCTTCAAATCTCCTCCCTTTCCACCATCTTCCTGATGATGGTGTCCAGGGAGAGGTCCAACCCCACCACTGCGATCAGGGCACGGCGCTGCACCTCCCAGGCCGCGCAGAACTCCAGGGTGTGCTGCGCCGTGTCCCCGTCCGCATCACAGTGGTGGCACCCAGGTGCAGCCTCCCTCCCGATACGGTGCAGGTAATGACCGAAACATCCATGTCCGATCATCATCTGCACTATCCGGAACTGCCCACAGGCCCGCCTCAACCATCCCTCCAGTACCGGGAGGATGGCCTTTACTACTCTCTGCTCCTGGTGGGCCGGCCCGGCCAAAGACCGCTGCCAGTCCCCGAGAGCAGAGACTTTCGCCTCCCGCGCAATGGCCTTTTTGGCCCCTTGGTCCATCTCGATTCCCCTCTCCCGGAGCTCCCTTGCCACCCAGTACACTCTGGACTGGCATTGCGCCAGGAGCTCCAGGGGAGGGGAATTCGCCAAAACCGTTGCCGCCGCGTACGCAACGGTGCGATATGCCCGGGCGGCGCTAAGCACGACCGGGCGATGCGCCCCCCTCAGGGCGTTTTGTATGCGCCTGGACCCCGAGGCAGCCTCCGCCCAAATCGGGGCCCCGTACAGGGCCATCGATCCGACCGTGTCCACATATAATTTGCGGACATGGCCGTCCGGCCCCCCCAGGTTGGGCAGCAGTCTCGCGAACGAGGCTGCCACCCTTTCCATCCGGGGGGCCAGTTGGGCGAAGTGCTCCCCGAAGGTCCAGCCGCTGTCCAGATGGAAACCCAAATATTTCATCTGGGTCCCCACCCACACCTCGTGTCCCTCGATCCGGATACTGAGCCTGGGGGGGGAGCCCCCGGGAACCATCATGAAAAAAGATGGCTTCTGTTTTCCGAGGGCCCACCCCCCCTGATTCCCCAACGATCCCGGCCACGGCGACGTCCCCCCTCGCGACCGCATCCCTCTAATTCCTCCTCCCGGCTACTACCAACGTGTCATCCGCATAGCAGAAGACACGGCAGCCGGGGGGAAGCATCCTCCCCAGGACCTCGTCGTATGCGATGTTCCACAGCATGGGACTCAAGACTGATCCCTGTGGAACACCGCACACGACCGGTCTCCTCCTAAAGACCCCATCCGCGTCGTGATACAGGATCGCCCTCTCATCGAAGTAGTCCCGGATTATCCTGATTAGATAACCCGGGACCCCGTGTGACAGCAGGCCCGCCCCAACCCTGTCCCACGGGAGGGTGTTAAAGGCGTTGGCTATGTCCAGAGACACAGCCAACGCCACCTCCCCGTCCTGGATAACGCGTTCCGAGAAGGCCCGCAGACCACCGACAGCGTCGATGGTCGACCGGCCCTCCCGGAACCCGTATTGGCTCTCGCTGAATCCCGCGCCCTGCCGCAGGTGCTCAGCGAGACGCCCCACCACAATTCTTTCCATCAGCTTACCGACCTCATCTAGCAGGCAGAGAGGTCGGTAAGCCGATGGATCCCCAGGGTCCTTCCCTCCCTTCGGAAGGAGGACCAACCTTGCCTACTTCCAAAGGGAGGGAAAGACCCCCTCCCTGAGACACCTGGTAAATAGGTGTCTCAGGGGCCCGCCTCACCCATCACCAGGGCCCAGACTTTACCCGAGATGCCGTCCGGACCAGGAGCCTTATTCGTCTTCATCCTCCGGACGGCATCCCGCATCTCCCCAGCTGTCACCTCCCACTCCTCCCTCCATCCGGGGTCAAATTCCGGGTGGGGGAAGGAGACTGTCCCCCCGGTCCCCCCAAGGAAGAGGGCCTCAATCACCTCTCCAAGGAAACCGGGGGACAAGAATTCCGTGGTCGGAGGCGCCCTAGGTCTCAGTTTATTGAGTACCATCTTGTACGGGTGCCCCCATGGGTCCTCGTCAATGGAGGTGACAAGCTCATCCCAGGCCCTGGCTTTAGACCTCCTGATGGCAGCGCTGAGGGAGCACCGAGCATCTCGGTACTCCCCCCGCGCTTCTTCGACGCACCCCTCGCTAACGTTCCTCCTCCTCATACATCGTTGAAGCCGGCGTCTGGCCCGGACCGCGGATTCGCGGAGTTCCGCGATTTCCGCGGTTCACCAGTACGCCGACCTCCCCCCCCCACCTCTCCTTACCCTCGACATCGAGGCGTCGCACGCCCTCCAGAGGGCCTCGCGAAGCCCCGATGCCCACTCCTCGACGCTCAGCCTCTCCCACAACCCAGCACCTCCCCCCATGTCCACAGCGAGGCGTGCACCGACGCCATCAGGAGGTCCGGGTTGAGTCCAATGAGGGACCACCTGCGCTCCTCCCTATTTGACTCCATCGTGGGCCGGAAGGGGGGGCCAACCTGAGCTCGATATACCTGTGATCTGACAGAGTCTCGAGCTCGGTGGCCACCCTTCAGCCCCCTATCATGCGCAGGGAATGCTCAAGTCAGATCGACTATGGACTTCCCCTGCGGCCTCACGCAAGTGGCCTCTTTGCCTACATTGAGCAGGGTCCGCCCTAGTGATCCTGCCCAATCCCACAGCGCCCCCCCCCGCCGGTCTCCGGACGGACAACCCCAATGCCGGGATTTAGCATTGAAGTCGCCCATCTCGAGAGCCGGCCGGGAGAGGCCGCTTCTCACCTTTTCCACCTTTTCCACCGCCCCCAGCTCCGCGTCGAATTACGCGAAGCTGAGGGAGGGAGGAGGTATACGGCCACAACGCAGATCCCCCACCAGACTTCCACGTAGTACCGTCCTCTGCCGCCCGCCCTACAAGGGGGCGACCTTATGTCGCCCCCCTCGCACGGTGACTACCAGAGATGCGCCCCTCCCCAAGCATCCACTCGGAAACCAGGATAGATGCTCGGGGGGGCCGCGTACGGTTCCGCTACGACTCCCAACCCACAACCACGCTCCGCCATCGTATGCAGGAATAAGTCCTGCGCGGGCGTGGTTGAGGTTGGCCTGCAAAATGAATAAAGAAGCGGGCATTCCTTTACTCATACAACCTCCATTCTCTCCCCTTCCTGACTCACCCTTTGGTCTCCTCTTCTCTCCCTCGGCCTCCTCTGTTCCAGGGGGGGCGGGTCCATCGCAATATCCGGTTGCTGGCGTTCCTCCTCCTGCTCCTTGGATGTACGGATCCGCTCGCCGTCGTTTCTCTCCATTCTCGCCATACAAGGTGTTGGGGAAGGGTGACCCAGACCGCACCCGGGTCCATCCCTCCTATGATCCATTGTGGCCCGTTTCGGCGCACGTCACACAATGCTGGGCGGACCCACACATCCTGGCGATGTGTCCAGCCGCACCACACCTGAAGCACGCCTTTGCCCTGTCTTCCTTGCTGGTACACCTGTCTACAACGTGTCCCTCCCCCCAACACCTGAAGCAATGGGTGGGACGTGCCACCGCCGGTTCCACCCTGGCTAGGGTCCAGCCTACTTTAATTCGGCCGGCCTGGAGCAGGTCGTCCGCAGCCCTGATGGGGCAGCGCACCCACGCCATCCCCATGTTCCTTTCGGGCCTGGTAATGGAGACTTGAGCTCTTCCGATGCCGCCACTCCTGTCGCCGGAATCACCTCCACTACGTCCTCCACCGTGACAGCCTCGTCGAGGCCTCTTATTCTTACGACTGCGGACGGCCTGCTTATTCTTACGTTGGGGTCTTCGGCGAAGACTTTGCGCATTTCTGCCGCAGGAACCTCCGCTTTGGACTTTCTCTCCTCCTTGGTTGGGCCCGGTCATTCCACGACGGGCCCGCATGTCCTCGATACCCAGGAGGTATCTTCAGCTTCTCCACGCCTACCTGTTGTCTTGCCTTCCGTAAGGTTTCGCCATACGCTCCATCTGGGTCTGTGATCGTAATAGCAGCCGTGGGGGGGAAAGGGCCTCCCCCACCGCTGCCCCGCGCAGGTCTTAAGGCCTCCTGTCCTCCTGCTTGTTGGGTAGGAGGGGCCGGGATCCTTTCCTGGCCCTTCCTATTTCTTCTCCCCACCACCGATGCCCAGGTAGGGGCTGGCTCCACCTCTTTGCTCCTTTTCTCCTCTTGCACCGTCTCCACCTCCGTCACGCGCCCAAAGTACTCCAAGGAGGGGGCCGTCGATCTCTTCTTTTTCTTCTTCTTTCTCTTCTTTTTGTTGGTGCCCCGACGGCCCTTCGGCCTCCGAGACCCTCGTAATCGGGGCCTCCGGCGCCGGAAGGCAGTCAAGATCCACCAACTTCTCGACTATTGGGGTCTGTGGGGCCGTAATTGACCCCACCGACCCGCCCATGTTGATCCTCCCTACCACCTGCTCCACGATTCTGTCAACAGCCCCCTTTATCTGTCGGAGGAGCTGGAAACTGGAGCCGAACTCTTCCCTTGTGCTCTCCGCAGGAGGGGAGGACGCAGTTTGTCTTCCGCTCCCAGCAGGAGGCATCGACTCCTTCCTTTCTTCCCTTGCAGGGGACAAATGTGCAGCCGGGGAGGGACAGGAAGGCATGTTGCTTCCCCCAACCCGCCGGTCCCCTCCCTCCACCTCCATGGCAATTCTCACCCTCATATCCTGAAGATCATCCTCCAGGCTCCTAACTCTCCTCTTGAGATCCTTATTCTCCTTGGCCAGCATCTCGACCTCTTCTTTATGGATGGAGACCTTCTTCAGTTCTTTCTCCACCCGTTCCTTCTCCAGTCCCATACTCCTTATTTTTCGCCTAAGGAAGGCAACTTCCCCGGCGTCATCCTTCTCCACCTGGGACCTGTGGGAGAGGACGTTCAGGCCGGCATGCACCTTCAGGGCCGCGGATCTGAGCATGCTGACGTATGTCCCCTTCAGGTTCTTAGCCATGGTCGCCACCTTTTCGATCGTCCTGACCACCTGCATTATCTCAGCCGTGACGTCGGGAGTGGGCTGAGCCTCCATATTTGCCACGACCTCGTCTAGGCTTGGGAGATTGGTAGATGGTGGGATGACCAAATTAGGGTCCGCCATCCTTCTTTCTTCCCACTCCTACCTCTCCTTCTTCTTATATTTCTCTCTCTCTCTCTCTCTTTTTCCCTAATTACATCCACGATATTCGTGGTGCGCGGCCTGCCCCTCTTCTTCCTCTGCCTCATGCCCGAGCTAGTGGCAGAGCCTTCGTCATCCGTCATGGATGCTGAGGGCTCCGACTCCGAAGAGAGGAAGTTCCTACCTCTCTTCGTTGCCTTCGCGGGGGCAGTGGCAGTCGAGGACGCTCCGTCCGTCTCGCCACCCTCCTCTCCAATTAGCGTGGGCTCATCCACTAGGACAATCGAGTTTATTTCCGCCGTGCTCTGATTGGGAGTAGACGCCCGCCTCAGGGTGCCTGTTGTCCAGCCTGGAGAGAGCCTCTCCATCTGGACAACAGGCACCTGACTCCCGACATCCGGAAAACTTCCAACCTTCGAGACGGCGCCCTTGTCCTCCGTCCTGTCCCTTCTTCCAATCTCCCCTACGTTGATCGGAGATCGCAGCGTGAGAGAGCTTCTCCTAAAGATCTCCTCCTCTCCTCCTCCTCTGACCGCCTCAACCACCTCGTAATGACCGCTTGCGGGATGTCATCCGCGGCCTTGGTCCTCCTCACACCCGGAACATCCAGGTGCGAGTCAGGCTTCGAGCCACCGATGCCAGCCGCGCGTGTTTTCATCGGTGGTGAGACCACCGTATCCTCACCCTCCAGTCTATAAAAAAAGGCTGCATAATCCATATCTGCAATCAAAAATAAAACCGGTTCGGCCATCATGGCAGCTCCACCTCGGTGGAGTTCCTTACCGGTGGTAAGTTATCCCTAGTTATGAGGAAGGGAAATAGAGAAGCTGCTTTCGGCTAACCAGGCCTATCCCTCCTTATGACTCTAGTTAAAAAGGGTTTCTGGAGAGGGCCAGGTCCACATACTGATGCTAAAGGTTTAACGTCATCCCTATCGAGTGAGCCCCGTGGGGCTCCGAACCACGAGTAACTCAAACCTCAGGCTAGACATCGCCAGGCATACCCCGTCCGGCACAGGGTATGAAGAAATACTGGCTAGGTAATCCTCCATACACGCGTCTGGTTACAGACCCAACCTGCCCTTTCGCCGGTTTGGAATTTTAATTTTAACACTCCTATTGAATTGGCTGCGCAGTAGTTATCTGTTGGCTATTTTGGATGCGCGGTGATGGTGGTATAATTAATGACCCCATCTCCCCTTTCGCAGATCCAGAATTTTTGATTTTTTGATTTTCTGTTTTTGGCCTTATTTTGATAGTTTGATTTTTTCCTATTAGTTTGCCCTGCTTAGTTTCATTTCAATTTGCTTATTTTTGGTAAACTGATGAACTTATGATTACTATTATTTTGTTTTACTTATAATTTTAGTAATGTATATTAAATATAGTATTGTTAGTTGTAGATAAATGCTTTAATCTCATAATTGAGATTCCTAATCGATGTACTCTACAGTAATTAGATATTATAATAAGTATTCTCCTGTAATTGGTGCACTGGAGTATTGCTGTAATTAGAAAGCCTACTGTTCATGATGGAAGAGCTGATTGAGGTTCGCGAGCTCATGCAAATCCTACTTCGGGATAATATTTCTCCCGAACAACTTGTTGGGTGTGCAATCCGAAATCTTTATTCACTCGACTCTCAGTATATACAAGAGGGCAGGGTTGCACATGCGAACAATGTTAGATCTATCCTTGCTTATGTTAAATTATTATATGATTTTGGGCAATAAATGAATTTGTCGCGAATCTATCTTTTGCATAGGATTAAATTGCTTGAAGTTCGCGAACACGATCTCAGCGCTGAAATCAGCATTTTAAGAGGAATATCTCCCCCTACGGGAGATATATCAGTTAGGAGCGAAGTGTATGGTCATGCGATAGACAAGCGACGTGAAGAGGTTCAGGATAGTAAAAGCCAGATCCAGAACTAGAAATTATCCTCGACACCATTATTAGCGAAATAGACCAAACTAATGCGGCTTTGCAGAATATCAGTCAACGACTGGCAGATAAAAAGAATGCATTACGGGACATCGAACAAAGGATGGAGGATGTCTCGAGCTCTGTGCTCCCATCCACAGTCCAACGTGGAATATCTTCTCGGAAGAGGAGCTTATTGACACCTGCAGCTCCCTACGGGTTGAGCGAACCCCGGAATCTAAATCTTCCAATCGCTATAGGGACGGGAGCGCCCGAATATCGCTCCCAATGATAACATGGAAATGCACAAGGAACAAGATAAGGCTTTACCGCCTTAGGGAGCCCTCGGATCTCCCAGAGGCCGGCATGGTGGTGCGCCCGACGCCGCCGGATCGACTATCTTCGGACAGGAATCATGCGAGGGCACTGCGGGGGCGGCCTCAGCTAGCGTCCCTGTAACACAAACGACTACTGCTGAGATTGATCCGATGCAAATTGTGGATTGCGTTCTGGCGGACTCCCCAGCTCCGAGGCACATTGAATGCCCGACTGCTCAGACTGTTGGAGAGAAAAGGAAGGCGTCAACATCGCCTGGCAGTGAAATGGATGGTGCCGAGGCAATATAATCCGTAGACCGGTAAAGGCCAGAGCGATCGAACCCACGGAGTCACCGGAGGCACCTAGTGCCAGTGATAATAGTGAATCTAATGATGAAAGCAAATATGCTAATACATCCGAGAGTGAAACAAATGAGGAGGCTAGTGCTTCACCATCTGAACAAAGCCTTACTAGGCTGAGAGCTAAAAAGGAAATGGCTGATTTCAGTCAGTTGATGGAATCACGTAAAAAGAAAAGCGCTAAATCTAGGTTGAGTAGATCTCCTTCTGCACGAAGAGAGGAGTATATACAATCTCTTGTCACGCGAATTCGTGAAGACGAAGATGTAAGTGGAAGGAACGAGATCTCATCAGACAATGAGAGCAGACGATCTTCTGCCTTCTACCTCTCTAGAAGAGATAAAAATAGAAAAGCCGGGAAGAAACCCCAAGCAAGCTCAGAGCGTAGCTCTGACGCTGATGACAGGAGTAGTTATTACTCCTATAGTAAAGAGGCAAATAAGAAGAAAGCGAATAAGAGTGCGATAACAGACCGTACCTTAAAGAATCCAATCTCGAAATCCAGAAGACGGACTCAAATTCCGATTATTGTTTCGAAAGAGGAAGCAGAAAAGGAGTTGCAGTATTGGAGCAACAGAGGAGTCGCTGTAGTAATATTTCAGGCCGGGTGGCCGGAAGGATGAAGGAGAGCAAGCAAATCACCACAGAAATCACTAAGGCGATGATCGAGAAGCTCACCACTGTGGGAGACGTGTTCACTCTCCGAAATGAAAACTTCATTCTAAGAGAAGAGCTCAATGAGCTAAAACGCAAGGAGCGAGCCCAGAGTGGTGAGATTCAAAATCTCCGTAAAATGATGGCCAATCTTGAACGAGAAATCAGGTTTCTTAAGGAGGGTCACGGGCCATTTCCGGCTCTGAAGAAGACACACTCCTCGTATAATGAAGCTTCGCCCCGATCGATAACACCACGAAAAGAACAGAAGGTAGCATGTAAAAGCAGGGACATCGTGCATCCGCCTCCGATATAGCCCGTTATACCGCAAGTGGGAATGGAAACGGAACGGCAACACTCCTGGATGCTCCACTGACAAGAGCTACATGAATCGAGAAGTACAATGACACTACGTCCTGGAATATGCAAGCTGAAAAAATAGATACTAAAAATGGTATAGGTAGCGGTAATGTTAAGTCTAATTATACTATTGCTAAAACTAACTATATTAATGTTAAGTCTAAGAATATGACTGCGGAATCAGATGCATCTAGTAATAAGTCGCGTAAGCGCATTAGAATTATTGAGGACAAACAACTAGTTTCCCCATCCTATCCCCCAACAGTGAACCCTCTACAAAGTGGGGAAGAGTGGGTGAGAGTGGAAAAAAGACATAAGCGTATGCAAGCTTCGTTGGTGGATGACGAGACGCGTGTGCCTAGGCAGCGTGTAACTAATATGAGGAATAGTGTAGCTAAACCGGCAAATAGACTAATCAAGCCCGCAGTGATAACGATCACCAGTAAACCTGGTGGTCCTACTTATGCACAAATCCTGGCTAAGGCAAGGGAAAGTATTTTCCTTAAGGACTTGGGAATCCAGACTACGGTTATTCATAGAGCACTTAACGGTGCAGTTATTATTGAGGTTCCTGGACTACAGAGTAAACAGCTGGCGGGCTCTTTGAAGACCAGCCTTGCGGAAGTTTTGGGAGAAGAAGCCAAGGTGTATAACCCGGTAGCAATGGGAGAACTGAGGCTTTGGAGAATTGATCCACAACAATTGAGGAAATATACGACGAGCTGATGTCCATGAGCGGCTGCCCCCGCGAGGAATTTAAGGTTAGTCCTATACTTAATATGCGCGACGGAATGGGAACTGCTTGGATTAATTGTCCATTACAAATAGCGATTAGAATTGCTGAAAGAGGCACCGTGACGCTGGGCTGGACCAGAGTAAAAATTGAATTACTGCGGAAGCGTCCAGTCCAGTGTTACAAGTGCTGGTACTTTGGCCATGTTCGTACAAACTGTCGATCCGAAATAGACAAGGCTGGCGCGTGTTTCCGTTGCGGCTTGGTGGGCCACACCGTCGGCTCGTGTAACGCTGGCATGCCGAAGTGCCTGATATGTGAGGAATCAGGCAAAGAGTCCAGGCATAGATTAGGTTCTCAAAGCTGTCTAGTGAATCACGGGTTCCCCTGTGGAGTGCAGCCTCTTAGGAGAATTCCGGTTGATAAATCAAGGAAGACTTCTCAATCCTCCGAACATGGTAGAAAGAATTAAATGTGTACAAATCAATCTTAACTGTAGTTAGGGAGCATTTGATCTCCTCAAGTAGCACATATTGGAGACTAAGGCAAGTCTCGCTATTATATCAGAACCCCCTAGTAGGCTGGTGGAATCTAGTACATATTTTGCAAATACTGATGGACTTGCCTCAATAATGTGGAGACCGGAAGTTGCGGTTGGTTGGAACTGCCGAATTGTAAATCGTGGTTCTGGTTTTGTTACAGTCCTTGTGGATGGAATCTATATAACCTCTTGTTACGTGTCACCCAATGTTCGTATAAGTACTTTTACGCATTTTTTTAAACTGTATCTATGACGCTCACTTGGCAACAGTCCGTCGATGATTTGTGATGACTTTACTGCCCACTCCATCTTGTGGGGTTTGCCCGATACCGATAGGAGGGGCGAGCTGGAAGAATGGTCGGCTGCCCTTGATCTTAGGCTTATGAACAATGGCTCAGAGTATACGTGCATAAGGCCACAAGGCTGCTCAATTGTCGACCTTTCCTGGATCTCTCCCTGTTTACTCAATCAGGTAGTTAACTGGTCAGTTCTGGAATACAGAGAGACGCTCTCTGATCACCAGTATATAGAAATTGTACTAAAAGGACTAGGTAATAAAATCAAGAGAAGTCGTGTTTCTGTTCAAAAGAGGTAGAATTTTAAGAAACTGGACTGTGAATTGTTTAACAAGACGTTGGAATTTCTAATCACTTCGTTTATTCCTGAAACGTTTGAACAGGAGCCTGAGAATTATGTGGGCTCATGGAAATAATGAACAGTGCATGTAATGTCTCGGCTCCAATAGTATCACGGAATAATAAGAGACGTCAAACCTACTGATGGTCAGCAGAAATTGCCTCTCTTAGAAAATCTGCCGTAAGAGCTAGGAGACTATGGTCTCGAAGTAAGAATGGTAGGGATGGCCATGGACACTATAGTGAAAAGAAGACTATATGTTAGAGCTAAAAAAGCACTGAGAACCGCGATCCGAAAGGCAAAAAACGCCTCGTGGAACAAGTTGATAGCTACTATTAACGCTGATCCGTGGGGCTTGCCCTATAATCTCGTTATGGGTAAGCTTCGTAGGTCAAGTCCAGCTTTATCCGAAATGTTAGAAGAGCAAGTCCTGACAAAACTTCTTGACTCATTGTTCCCCGGACATTCGAATACTCAAGCCTCTTTTCCAGAAACTACCTTATCGTTTGAAGAGGAAGACGTGGAAGTGGGCATTGGGAAGGTTTTTAGATTAGTTAAGAAGCGTCCGAGTAAGAACTCGGCACCTGGCCCGGATAACGTCAAATTTACTCTCTGGTCTGGAAGAAGGTCCCTAATAATATCCTTGGACACTTATCTAATATATTTACAATATGCCTAAGGCATGGAGTATTTCCTAGACCTTGGAAAAGGGCAATGCTAGTATTGATCCCTAAAGGGACAACGTCCATACCCGGAGAAATTAAGGCGCGACCAATATGCCTATTGGACGATATAGGTAAGACATTTGAGAGGGTTATTGCGGAGCGTATCAACGATTGGCTAGATAATAATGAGGAATGTTCCCTCTCATCGAATCAATTTGCGTTCCATAGGTCGCGATCTACAATCGACGCGTTATTACGTGTACAGGAACTAACACAGGCTGTCATGGACGATAATGGTTTTGCGATTGCGGTAGGTTTAAATATATCCAATGCGTTCAACTCAATACCTTGGAGAGTTATAATAAAAGCTATGGAACTAAAACGTATCCCGATATATTGAGAAAGATAATAATAGATTATTATTATCTTATCGCATAGAAGCATAGTCTATAAAAATTCTAAAGGTCGAATTATTGAACGAGAGGTCCTTGCCGGTGTTCCACAGAGGTCGGTCTTAGGACCACTTCTGTGGAATATCGCCTTCAACTCTGTTCTTAGGCTGATAACCGAGGAAGGATGTCATACGGTGTGTTATGCTGATGACACCCTGATCATTTCCACATCCAACAGACTATTCAATGCAATCATCAAGGCAAACATTCAAATTGCTAGAGTGATCCGACATATTAGGGATTTAGGACTCTCAGTTGCGGAAGCCAAGACTGAAGCGGTCCTATTTTGCAAAAAGAGACCAGCCGTCATGCCGGTCGTAAGAGTAGGTCGCGCCGACATAGCAGTTAACAACGCCATGAAATATCTTGGCGTGATGATAGACGGTCAATGGAACTTTAGCTCCCACTTAAAATACATTGAGACTAAAGCGAACAAAGTTGTAAGATCCTTAAGTAGGTTGATGCCGAATCTGAGAGGTCCAGGAGAGCGTAAACGCCAATTGTTTGCGTCAGTTCTTAAATCGGTAGTAATGTATGCGGCGCCGGTATGGTGCGAAAAGTTTGCTTCTGCTCCAGATAAGATCACCCGTCCGTTATGGCGATTACAACGGACTATAGCCATAAGAATCATTGCATCCTATAGGACTATTTCATTTGACGCGGCAACCCTATTAGTAAGAACTCCTCCGTGGAAACTAGAGGCTACTCTGCGCACTCGCATCTACAATAGATTGGCAGACTTAAAGGCTAAAAACGAATATTCGCACAAAACAGAAGCAGAAGTTAGGAGTGGTGAAAGTTTATTACTTGTCCGACAGTGAGACATTATGTTGAATAGACCCGGAATTTGGGGGGGCGAAAACCGTAGCCGCAATAAGACCCTTTCTTCACAAGTGGCTAAATCATGAGTTTGGTGAAATAAACTATTTTGCTTCCCAAATGTTTTCCGGGCACGGAAGTTTTGGGCATTACTTACATAGGATAGACAAGAGGGAGATGGCAGAATGTTTCCATTGCTCTTCACAGGATGACTCTTTAGAACATACATTGGCAGATTGTTCGGCATGGAACAGCAAGAGAAGTGAGCTGATGCATAAGTTAGACATCGGAATGGCAAATAGATTAACACTAAAGCGAGTTGTCGGTAAAATCCTTGAAAAAGAGGAGTACTGATCGTCTTTCGTTGATTTTGCCGTCTCCGTCATAATGACTAAGGAGGCGGAGGAGAGATATCGTGAGAGGGTCCCTCCTCCTTTACTACTCCCGACTGGGAGTTCCTCCTCATAGGATAACTCTCATTAGTGTAACTCTACCTTTTCACTCCTTCATAAAGTCCACTATCACTTCTCCCATCATCATCAACATTATCACTATGATATTATCATCATCATCATCATTACCACTATCAGCATCATCATCATCATCATTATCATAATCACCATCATCATTGTCACCATCATGATCAACATCACTATCACCATATTAACACCACTATAAAAAAACAACATCAACATCAACATTATCAACATCATCAACATCATCAACATCAACATCATCAACATCAACATCATCAACATCAACATCAACATCAACATCAACGTCATCGTCATCGTCATCATCATCGTCATCGTCATCGTCATCGTCATCGTCATCGTCATCGTCATCGTCATCGTCATCGTCAACATCAACATCAACATCAACACCAACATCAATATCTACACTAACATCAGTATCACTATCATCTAATTAATTTAATTTTAATTTAATTCAATAGTAGCGTCATTCTAATATTCATTCATTACAGTTTTCTCGCCCATAACTAACGGCTATTTCCGCGTCGTGGGTTTTGAGTGCTGCTCTTGCCCACGGGTTTGGGGTTGGCCGCGGCGGAGGGGAGGGGAGTCTTGGCATTGCACCTGTGGCGCCGAGCTTCCAAAACATTAATTGCTTATTGTTGTTGATCTTAACAGGTCAAATTCTTAACCGGGAAAATTAACTGACTTGCGCAAAGCGCAGACGTGATGCAGCCCACCGGAAGTTATGCGAGAGCGGTTCCCGGTGGGTTGTTTAAACGTTAGGATGCCACCGAGGAGGTTTAGCTGGTAGTCGGGATCGTGATGGATGCATCTGGCCCGGAGTCCAGCACTACCCCGAAGCTTCCGGTGTATTACAACGTCAAGATTGGATTCCTCCTCGTTAAAAAAAAAAGATTAGTTTATGATCGGACGATGGAGAGATATTCACTATTATCCGAATAAATGAGGTTCCTATCTTATATAATTTACGATCGCCAGTTTGTTTCACCTTGTTTGTTTCACCAACAAACAAGGAACGCCGTCCTCGGGATGTGTTTCCAGTTATCCGGATCCCCAGGTTGAGCGTCACTGCTCGGAAGATTCCGTCCTTTGTCTCGGGTGATGTAACCCGATCCGTCTTCTTTGTACACTGCGTCGTCAGCGCGTCCAAGATGGCCGCCGTCCTCTTTGTCTCGTTCCGACACGCAATTCTTACTGCGCACTTAACTGCACCGCCGCGTCACTTGTGTTTTCCTCGATTATTCCTTGCCTCCTTTCTGTTTCAGGTCGCCGCTGTATCGTCCTCTGGACAATGGACTCCCTGGAGAAGACGTCGGATCACGGACAAGATATCACGGGGTGACTCTCGGGATTGAGAACACGGGAATTTTCCACTCACTCGCGGAAAAATGACTTTAGTGCACTATTTATATTTAACAAAATATATTTATTAAATATAATTATTGTTGCGTTGATTTACGCATAAAGTTCACAATTGTCACGCACTGTTAACTAGACGCACGCTCGAGATTAGCACTTCCGCTAATTTTTATTCTCCCAATTTATTACGCGTTAATATTATAAAATACTCGAATTAATATTATAAAATACTCGCGTTAATATTATAAAATACTCGCGTAACAACGTGCGGAACAAAGTCAACGCAATACTATATTGCGTTGACTTTGTTCCGCACGTTGTTACGCGGTCGAAAGACTCCCGGTAAAAGCCAAACTTGGCCAAAGCCTTTGTTCTTTGTTTTGACTATATTCCGCACGATGTTACTCTGTCGTACTCCGCGGGGAAAAAAGCCTTGAGTCCGCGCGGGACGCTGCTTATATACCGTTCATCCCCGCTCCGCTAGGCGGGGCCGCGCATGCGCTGTCTAATATTTCTAAGTTGAGCGCCGCTTTAGGGATCCCTGGATTGCGAATCCTTGCGAGTGTTCTAGTATCTACACTTTTTACATTTTTCTTAAATCTAGCTCAGAATACTACACTTTTGTTAAATCTATGTATATCTACCTTAAATCTAACGGAATATACATTTTTTTATTTGCACTTTTTTAAGTGCACTTTTTACACTTAAGTGCAACTGCACTTTGTTGCATTTTTTGCATCTTTTGCGTTTTTACACAGTTTTTACTATATAACGCTTGCACTTTTCGTGTGCCGGTCTTACTTTAACTCTATTAAACCTATGGACAGAGTTTTCTTTTACAATATATATATTTATCGGTTTATACATATAATAAGTTAATAATACAGTACATATAGCTTATTGCTAATAGTAATTTTTCGCTCATCCGCGCCATGACGGTCCCGGCTGGGGATCATCCGTCATGTCCGCTCTTTTCAAGCGGATTACGGAGTATTTTTTTCTCCGTTGTCCGGTTCGGTACTCCACCGCTTCGGTCGTCATCCTGATTGGTGTGACGTCTCGATGTTTCTCCTGACGAGGGCCTGGACGCGGTCGGTTTCCCCTCCGGCTGCAAGGTTAGGTTGTGATCGGACACTCTATTGGTCGAATATTTATATCCGAAGAATATTCACTCTTACCTTGAGTAAATGTCGGTCGCCAGCTTGTTTGCCCTCCAACAAGCAAGGGATGGCTTCGCAGAAGCCGGTTGTTCGCTCAGGATCGCCGGAACAGCCCGATGATTCTGCTGCGTAGCGAGAGTCGCTCGACTCGGCTCTCAAAATGGCCGCCTGACACGTCACGACGTGCCGAGCAAAGGGATGGATGACCGCTCGGGAATCCGCCCTCGCCGATGATGATTTCTTTGTCGCCGCTGCACAATAGACTTCGCTACTACGACCACGCTGCATGAATGACGTCACCCTCGATGAAGAACTCACCAGGATATGTCAATGAATATCAACGACTCGTCGCCGCCGATATTCCTTTTATTATTATTCACAGATCACTACCGGATTAATCACCGATGAGGAAACTACCGGATTATGGACTGTGACGGGTAGCGGTGGTGTGTCACGCACAATAAAGTTCGAATATTTATACGAATATAAAAAACGAAATAAATATATTTAAGAACTGTACATTGGCTATTGATTGACTATTTACACACACGCTGATTGATCTCGCGATCAATTGATCCTTTGTTTCACGCGGAAACGCGTATGACGCAATAACCGTTAACTACGCACTCGTTACAAATGACGCAATAACCGTTACGCTAACTACACACTGCTTCGTTGTGCTTACTGAGCTATTTTCGCTCAAGCTAATGAGACTCTCACAAAAAAGCTCTCTCTTAATTATATACAGTATCGCCGTATTCGCGGAACTTATTTGCACAAAGACTTCTTTGTCACCGACGCGTGTACTCTATTGTTAATTAGAGATCTTAACGTCGTCGCGGGAAAGCTCGTTAATTATCTTATACAGTATCGCCGTATTCGCGGAACTTCGTCGCGAAAAGATTTATTATCACCGACGCGTATCTGCTATTTTCTAGTAGAGATGTTGACGTCGTCGCGGGAAAGCTCTCGACTGAGCTCTGCAGCCGCTTATATAGCGTCCCCACTCTCGTCGCATCCCCTCCAGCGCGCCTGACTCGGGGATTGTTCTGTTTTAAGCCGGGAACGCTCCTATTGGTTCTGCGCATGTCCAGAACCTGCGCGGTGCTTCTGCGCATGTCTGCTATTCGCGTAACTCTACTGCGCATGGCTTAATTCGGGCCAACACCTTTGCGCATCTTTTGAGAACGCGCCTTGCTTCTGCACATCTCTTCTACGCATGCTGTGATTCGGGTCAAGACCTTTGCGCATCTTTTTAGAACGCGCCTTGGTTCTGCGCATGCGCATTACATTATTCAGTTTTCCAACTAATTTCTTAAGTTAATTAGCGCAAATTAACGTAGAATACATAAGATCTCGTCTCTCTACACTCGAATTAACATGATTAACCTTATTTTTAGTCTTAGAGGTAAGGATATATAATTAATTTTGCGTATTTAACATAATAAATATTTATATTTCTTAAGATTATAATGTATATTTAAATTTTGGTGAATCTGGGACTTTAGCTTCATCTTCCAGCTTCTCCAGCTTCCGGTAGGGGATAAGCTTTCCATCCGGGCTTAGAATCATGACTCTCCCGGCCGCTGCTCTGCCCCTCTGGATGTTAGCCTCACTTTGAGATTTTGTCAACATTAATCCTGATGTCCCTGGCTGCGGTTCATTATTCTCCTTGCCTCCGGGGGGTTGGGGCGCCTGGAATCACCGGCTTTAAGGTTAGGTTAGGTTGCGCGCGTGCACAACCTTGTAGTGGCACACCTTGCATGTTACAACGTGGGCGATGACGTAGTGCAGGCCCCTTATTCCTGTTGATGGCGCAATGCGCGCGTGCTCAACATAAGGTTGGCAACATTGTCTGACTGTGATTTTGTACCCCATTGTACTTTTGTGTACTTTTTGTATATAACAATTGTTAACACCTTAATTAAAAAATTTAGAGGATTGATAATTTAAACAATACGCTGTGTCCTTTCATGATATTGCCATTTCTGAGCGAAATAATTTTGCTCAATTATATTTTAGTTACTCTTATTAAAATGGATAGAGGTTATAAGTTATATCATTATTGTCAACAATTGAATGATATTTGTAGTTTTATTGATGTAATTAAATCAAATAATGTTTTAGTCACCTTTAAGTGAATAATTATATGATTATTGTACTTTAATGACTTTAAATTTACTGGTGGTAGAGTTGATATAGCCAGTAACAGTGAGGTGGCAACTGTTAATAATTGTTATTTACTTGTGGAATATGTGTAGTAAAAATGTTTGTAGTAGTTACATAATATGCTTACAACATTCTGTATCTGGTAGACTAGTTATACTGATCGCAAGAAGTAAATTATGCATATGGGATGTATATCGGTACAGCGACACTATACCAGATTGATTTGTTGTCACAATTGTTTAATTATAGTAATCTACAGACTGTGTCTGTTTGATAGACTCTAAGAACTGTTACGCACTTAATAAGATAATTTGTCTATATATTAGTTTAGTTAAATATATCTCCAGTTGTATAGGAGTATTAATAATAGGTTAGCTATAATAGGTTACCTATTAATAATAGGTTAATAAATGGAAATCTAAAAAGGGGCCATCTTATGTGTTTATTCAGTAAACATTTAATAGTGATGTTCCCCCCTTTTCGCTGCTAATGGAGAATATAATATTATATAGAGTGGTTCTAATCTTATAGTGTTGAAATATTGATCTGTGGCAGTGGATGTGCTGTCGATGAATGGCATACAATGTATTGTATGCTATTTCATTGTTAAACCATTATTTTGTTGCAACACATGCCGCAGAATTGTACTTATTACTGGGTATATTATATCTTTCTATAATTAAATTAGAAAATTTGATTTATAGTTATCACCTGATAGTCAAGTGAATTAAAAGAGTTAAGAGTAATATATGCATAAGATACATAATTATTATATATGCATAAAATACACAATTAGAATAGTTGATATACATACAAATACTGTAAATTATATAGGATATTATTTAGACCTTACTCATAGTAGGTTTATTTGAAATTTATCATAGTGTTATAAATTTCGGATAATAATCTATATTATCTGTCTAATATCATATTTAGTGAATAATTTCGGATAATATGTGCTATGTGAACAGTGTTTAGTGGTCTATACTGTTGTCTATAACATTTAATATGACTTGAAAGTGAGCCTAATAGACACCTTTATTAGACTATGAATACAATCTGAAATTATTGAGATGATAATTCATATTGAATTATGAATAGATTATGTTAGTATTCCTGATAGAGGGAATTTATAATATTAGAAACACTCTACACTAAGTGATGGTATCGCTATAATATTGTTTTATAGTATATTCTGTGATAAGTTACGTGAAGATCAATCTTGGGATTTAATTATAACTAAATGAGTGCTTAATATTACTATCTTAGATTATATACATATAAATATATATATAGGACTGTGGTTTTGATAGTAATAGTCGATAGGCTCTATAGAACCTCACTAGAATGTTAGCTTAATATAAATAAGATAGATATGACATTAATGTATAACTAAATGTTATATTAATTCTAACAATAAGAAGGACTATGCAACCTTTGCTATAATTGTTGATGATAGATATAATTTTAATTATATTATGAAATGGTGTGAATATTAATAATTGAATCATGATAATCATAATGGACTGACATGTCGCAAAAGAATATTTAATTGAGTTCCATACGTATTAGTATTGGATTAATTGTAGATGCTCATATAATGAAATGACTTTCCAGAGATGCTTGGCTCTAACTTATGATATAGTTTAAAAGGGTTAACATTAAATAATTAATCGCTATACAGTAAATACTTCTGTATACAGTAAATACTTCTGTAAGTCTTTGAGACTATACTTAGAGCTATTACAATTAAGAAAACTAAATGATGTAATTTTCTACCTTATGCTATATGTATAATTATTAATATACTATGCTGCGATTATACGCAAATTAATGGCATAAAAAATTTGTACTACATGTACTATAATAGGCATTGATGGAACTAAATTTAATTATAATTTGACTTAAATGAGTTGCTATATGGCACTGTGTGGTTATCTGATATTATTAACTGTGTAATTAGTATATATTGATAGATTGTAATCTTTGCAATGTAATTGATTACTCACACCATACAAAGTAACTGAGTTCGTTATACAATGCAGAATATAAACGACTATAAAGGTGTAAACTAGAAATAGTTTATGCGATTATATTTAGAAGCGATATTGTAGAGATTAAATTGTCATAATTCTGTGTAACAGAGGATATTGAAATAATACTATAGACCTTGTAATTATTGCGTAAGCAATTGGGATGTAGAGTTTTACTAATTGTTCAAAATTTAGATCAATATCTCTGACGGCAGAAATTAACATATACATGGAGATTGAAGATAACTAACTAATTTATCGGAGATTGTGTTATAAGATATGGAGTATTGCACACAATGTTGAGTTGCACATAATTTTGTAATAATTAATACCGCAATGGAAAAGTCTACGTATAGGACAATAGTCTGTTGATTTATGAGTAAGGTACACTCTGCTCTGAATTATATAAGTCTTTACATTGACAGATGTTCACAAGCTGTCTGTTATAAATTGGACACTGTAACTTGAAATAATTATTGTAATTGATTATTGAAATCAATTCTCTTGTTGGTTGTCGAACGGTTTCCATGTGTAGAATGAATGGGTTTTGACAGCTTAACTCACATTCACCGCTTGTTGTGGGATGCTGTAACACTAAAGAGGGAATTATATAGTTATTTACCGTCGAATTATTATGTAATAGAATAATATAAAAGCTAAATTATAATTAAGAATACTAAATGACGTAATTCTTTACTCTATGCTATATATGTATAATTACTGATATATTATGCTACGTTTATAAGTAAACTAAACGGCATAAACTTGTACTATATGTATGTATTATAATAGTATAATTAATAATATTACTTCTTAAATTTTTAAGATATATAGAAGGTAATTTAGTATAGAAGTGAAAGAATATACAATTTAAAGTTATAATATAATATAATAGACGTTGATGGAATTAATGTTAATTATAATTTAACTTAAAAGGAGTTATTATATCAGCTTATGCGATGATATTTAGAAGCGATATTAAACTAAGAGATTAGATTGTCACAATTTTGTGTAACAGAGGATATTGAAATAACATTATAGATCTTGTAATTATTGCGTAAGCAATTGAAATATAGAGTTATACTAATTGTTCAAATTAAGTCAATACTTCTGACGGGAAAATTCAACATGCGCGTAGAGGCTGAAGATAACCAATTAATCTTTGAGATTGTGTTATAAGATATGATTATTGCATACAATGTTGAGTTGCACATAATTTCGTAATTTAATATCGCAATGGAAATGTCTACGTATATGACAATAGTTTGTTGATCTATGAGTAAAGTACACTTTGCTTTGGATTATCTAAGTCCTTACACTGACAGATGTTCACAAGCTGTCTGTTATAATTCAGACACTGTAACTTAAAGTAATTATTTGTAATTGATTATTGAAATCAACTCTCTTGTTGGTTGTCGAACGGTTTCTATGTGTAGTTTGAATGGTTTTGACAGCTCAACCCACATTCACCGCTCGTTGTGGGATGCTGTAACACTGAAAGCGAATTTATGGTTAATTACCGTCGAATTATTATGTAATAGAATAATATAAAGCTATACTTAAACTATACTTAACTTTGTATGCGAATTGCAATGATTATAAATGTGCATAGGACATGTGCCTTACAGTGTATCATGGTTAAGGCACACTATGCATTGAAATATGCATTGAAATAATATAGATTCCCCTTATTGAGGAATATTTATTGGTCGTCCGGTATTATTTGGATACTGCAGCATGCGGTAGCTGTGTGCAATCGATCACTGAAAATCGATGTTCTTGTCTGTCAATGAATATTTGCAGGCTGTTTATATGGCCTTTGACACTTTAATCCGTTCCCACCGCTGGTTGCATGACTGCTGTAATGTTTAAAAAAAAACGAATTATACTGTTAGTTATCACTAAATTATAATGGTGTAATTAGAAGGTGTTCACAAAATGGCTGCCACTTAAGGCCGGGTTCGCCCTGTGAATTTCAAAATCAATTCATCATAGATATTAGTTATTAGTATGGAATATGCAAATGAAGTTAGGCAACTGATATAAATTATGATAATAATTGCTAACGGAGGATGATTGCTAATAAGTAATAATAATTATTAGATAAATGGTTGATTGCATATATATCGCTATTTATAGACTGTTTAATGGTAATCTGAGAGAACGGAATAACTTAGCCCCAAAAAGAGTATATAGGTGTGTTCGCCAATCAGCGTAGAGTTGGAATTTGGGTACCTATTGGGTGCAACCTTTAAAGGCTGCGCAGTAGTACTGTGTGCCTCAAACTGGATGCGCAGTTAGCTTACTCGGGTCTAATAGACCCCCCTCCACCTTCCTGTAATAATAATTTTTGGATTGCGCTGCGCATTACAAAATGGATGATATTTCCGGATGCGCATTAGTCGGAGTGTTATTGGTATCTTATTGTTGATAGTACTGCATAATTAGAATTTGAAATTTGTTGCGCAGTAATTTTTGCGTGGTTATATTTATGCGCGAAACGATGAACACTGATCTGCAGCATAGATAGCTTATAATGAGACTTTATATCTAACTGAATTCTTTCTTTTAATCACGCATGATTAATATTTGCTGCGCGTTCGGTATATAGAAATACTGCTCTCAGGTGTGGGGATTATACTCAGTGTAGTTATAACTAGGAATACTTAATGTCATAATTCTTTATCTTACGTTATATATATATGTTTAGCGACATGCTATTCTACGTTTAAACGTAAATTAAACGGGATAATATTAGAATCTATAAGTATAAGTATGTAGAGTAATATATTAATAATATTACCATTTAGATTTTTAAGATACATAGTAGGTAGTCTAGTACGGACTTGTGAAAGATATAAGTGAATGATTTACTATTGCATGGAATTATTCCAATTATAAGTTAAGTTATAATGAGCTATTATATAGCAATGCGTTGTTGTTTGATAATATTAGCTAGGTAACTGGCATACATTAATAGACTGTAACCCCTGATTGTTATTATACCATAAAGTAATTGATTCTTTATGAATAATGTATAATTTAAAGACAATTGATTAGAAAGGCATAATTTGTATGTAGCTTGTGTGGTAACATTTAGATGTGTTATAACATCAAGAGACTAGTGCTATAATTTTATTAGCAGAAGATACTGAATTAATACTATAGATCTTTAACTATGATATAAGTAATTGAGAAATATAACTCCTTAACTCAAGTAGAGTTATAATTGCACTCATAATTAATATCCTGCGGGCAGTATAGCGTGATTTCGAGGTTTGTTCCATCCCTGATTAGGGCACGTCGACAGTACTTGGAACTAGGAGAAGGGCGCTCCGAACTAAAACCGCAAATTATATGGATATGCAAACGAATAAAGGAAGAAACTTACCTCCTCAGGGAGTTCGGATCCTCAGAGGACGGCGAGGAGAGAGTACTGTCCCTGCCCAATCCCCGTCGAAATCCGACGAAGGGCTTAATGTTAATTCTCCCAGTGAGTCTGGGATGTCTACGGAGGAGAAAGAAGTATTAATGACGCATGCCTCATTGGATATAAGTGACATTAATGACTTAATGAACGACGAGACTAGAAGCTCTGACGATAGTGGTCAAATTATATCCACTTCATCTGAACAAGTTGCATCTTTCTGTGTCCATCTGAACAGGTTGCTTATTCCTGTGTCCATCTGAACAGGTTGCATCTTTCTGTGTCCATCTGAACAGGTTGCTTATTCCTGTGTCCATCTGAACACGTTGCTTATTCCTGTGTCCATCTGAACAGGTTGCATCTTTCTGTGTCCAACTAAACAAGTTGCTTATTCCTGTGTCCATCTGAACAGGTTGCTTATTCCTGTGTCCATCTGAACAAGTTGCTTATTCCTATGTCCATCTGAACAGGTTGTTTATTCCTGTGTCCATCTGAACAGGTTGCATCTTTCTGTGTCCATCTGAACAAGTTGCTTATTCCTGTGTCCATCTGAACAGGTTGCATCTTTCTGTGTCCATCTGAACAGGTTGCATCTTTCTGTGTCCATCTGAACAGGTTGCTTATTCTTGTGTCCAACTGAACGGTGTCCAATTAAACGATGTCCAATTGAACGGTGTCCAAATGAACTGTGTCCACAATTTCGTGTCCAATTGAACCGTGTCCATTTGCAACGTGTCCAATTGTACTGTGTCCAAGTGCACCGCTCCCGAATTAAAGATCTGGATGAGGAGGTCTTTAGCCTCAACGAGGATAATAGGAAGTTACGCGATCGTGTTACGCTCTTGGAAAGTGATGTGATTGATGTTAAAAAGACTCTCCTCTCAATTGAAAAGAAAGCTTTTACTACAGTATGTGAACAAAAGAAGACAACAAGCAATGACTTGAATGTCGTAGCTGAGGATGACACTATTGCATATAGTATGAAGAATAAAAGTGAGAAGGATATGCTTTCAATTTTAGTGAATAGGGTAGATACGTTTTTAGAGACATTTATAGATAAAGTACACCCGCTTATCGAAGCGGAGGTACGGAAAGTATGCGATGAAAAGCGAGTAGCTAAACAAATATACTCAGACATTATGACTAGTAGTAGAGTAAGTAAAGATAAGAATAGTAATGTTGGAGATACTAGACGATTTTCGGATCCTCCTAGTTCAAGTGGTAAACTTAATACTAGTGAATATCTAGAAGATTTAAAATCTTTTCCTCCATTGCAGAGGAAAGGTAAGCAAAACATTAGAATCTAATAATTCTACACCTCGTAAGAGGAATTGCGTAAATTATTCTTCTTTGATTTCACCCAATAATGACAACCATAAGAGTGAGGACTCGAAAATCGGTCTTAGGAACGCTAATGAGGATGCACTCTTACTAAGTATACAGGACGAAAATAAAATTACTTATAGTGCACTACTAGCAGAATTTAAGAGGTCTATTGATCTGCAAACTGATGTAGGCATTAAATTCTTTAAGGTGCGTAAATCCTACTCAGGTGATTTGATATTGGCAATCTCCGGCAAAGATGCGAGTTCTAAAATAAATGTGTTAGCGGACTGCATAAGTAAAGTAATTAATAAATACAAGGGGAATGTCATCATTGCCCGTCCTCGCAAATCCGTGAATATTATATTAAGAGGAACTAACGAGTTCATCTCCCCTGAGGAGATTATTACTTCTGTCGTCAGTTTTATGAATTGTCGGAAAGAAGATCTTTACCTAGGACAGATTATTTATAAAACCTTTGGTCATTGGGCAACTAAATTAACATGCCCTGCGTTTGTTGGTAAGGCGATAATTAAGGCGAGCCGCATACAGATAGGATGGAGTTGGGCTGTTGCGAGAATGATAACTCCACCATTGCCGCGGTGCTTCCGTTGTTTGAGGACGGGATACATTTGGACTGCATGCAAGGAAGGAATCGATCGCAGTTGTCGCTGCTTTAAATGTGGAGATATAAGTCATAAAGCTGTGGAGTGTAGCTTCGCTAGATTTCGATGTCCATTATGTATGGATGGTAACAAAGATGCGAATCATCGTTTAGGTAGCCCTGAATGTAGTAGCCCGTCCTTTACAACAAATGGAGGTGGAATAAATGGTAAAGAATATAGTGACGATTTCAATCCTGTAGATTGTTCAAATAGCACTTCTGAAAATAATCAGGAGTTTGATAGAGTGCCCCTCTGGAAATGGAACGGGGACTAGTGAGCGTGACTAGTGAGCCTGACATACGAATCTCCCTAACTACTTGATATTGTGAACATGCTATAAATGTTATCCTCGACATTTCATATACCATTCATATATTTCATATATCATTCATACATTTCACATATCATTCACAGATTTCATATATCATTTATACATTCCACATATCATTCATACATTTCCTAATCATTCATACACCCCATATACCATTTACACATTTCACATCATTCATACATTTCAAATATCATTCATACATTTCATATATCCTTTCATACATTTCATATATCATTCATACATTCATATATCATTTATACATTTCATATAACATTCATTTCACTCATCCCAAACATTATTTTCATTGTTTGTCTAGGAACTGGACGGCCAGCTGGACGGACTGCGGGCCGTTGGCTGACCGGTTGTCCGGGAGGGCGACTGGCCGGCTGCTGTAATGTTTCGTTGTTGTCATCATCATTTAAAAATCAACATCTCACTACACTGACAGCATCATTTCACCTATTTCACTCATTTATTTCCCCTTCTTTACTCCCCCCTTCCCAGTTCCCTCCTTTCTTCCTCCCCCCCTATCCTTCTTGTTGAGTGGATCAGGTGGATGTCACAGTCACGAGGGGGCGTTTTTTATGCGCAACTACCTGACATGACATCCGGGAGGCTCCAGCATTGCACCTGTGGCGCTGGAGTCTCAACAGCAGAAACTAAAGTATGTGCGCTAACAGCGCAAACGTGAGACGTCTCCTGGAAATAATGCGTGAGCGGTTCCCGGGAAGACGTCGTTACGACGCTAGGATGCCACCGGTGTGGTTTAGCTGGTAGTCGGGTCCGAGTGGATGCACTCGGTCCGGAGCCCAGCTACCCCGAAGTTTCCTACGCAAGCGGGAAGCGGAGGGGTATCCGTTAAGTTGGATTCCACATCGTTAAAAAAAAAAGGTTAGGTTAGGTTAGGTTCTCCTCCGTGGTACGCCACCTTGTCGTGGTGGAGGAGCCCAGGTCCAACGATCCGCTGTGCTAGTACCGAGGGTCCAACCCTCGGGAGGACCGACGGGGAGGATCATTCGCTAAGAGCGTACCAGGGCACCCGGCTTTGCCCAGGGGACAGTCTGTCCCCGAAGGGTCATTGAGACCCAATGTCGGTAGGGGAAGGAGACCCCGACTACAAACCCCGGCTGCACGGAGCCGTTAGGGGAGGATTTCTATCCTTCCTCCGTGCACTTTGCGGGTGCTCCCGCGGAGTGTGAGGGTGCTGCGTGGTGGGTGCTCCTGCCACGTAGCGTCCCTCGGGAGGATGTGGGTGCTGTCTTTTCGGAGGCAGTGGAGTCCCACAGTGGAGGCTTTCCCCCACCCGGTCAAACGGCGCGGAACTTGTCCCGCGTACGTGGCCGGAGGGGGAGAGACGGGCCGGTGATGCTCAGGGATTCCCTGACCCACCGGGCTGGGCCGTTCCTGAGCCGCTCGGACATATTCCGAGATCGGGGTCGGGACGGCGGAGAGGACCAGCGCGGGTCATAGCGGGCATTGCCCGGCGACTCCGGGCTGGTCCGGCCGTCACAGCCGCTGGAACGTATTCCCAGGTCGGGGTCTGGCGGCGAGAGTTTGGGTACCCGGTGGCCGCCGTGACCGTTTCCCCTTCCGAAACGGCGGTCACCGGGACGGCGCATTTGTCCCGAGTCTAGAGGACCCGGGACGGCGACTTCATGCTGGTCGCCACGGCGAGTAAGGCGGAGTAGAGGAGCGGCTGCCCCGTCCCAACTGTCCGTAGGGCCCCCCCGGGTGGAGCCGCTCCCTGAAGTGCCCACTAAATTGGAGGAGTGGGACCCCGGAAAGCTCATGGGGGCGTCAAAACCCCCATGGGTGAGTAAGGAGCTGGAGCCCCGTGCCGGCGCTGCTTTTGGCCACCGGCAAGAGGCATATCCCGACCCCCCGGGGAAACTTGGGGCCCCCCGTGGGGAGTATTGCCGGTCATGTTTCGGGACGAGCGGGATCCGTTAGCGCACGGTGCGATAGCGCACATCCCGATAGCACACGAAAAATTAAACACAATTCCCGATAGCCCACATCCCTTTAGCACACATCTCGATAGCACACGAAGTAAATCCCGCACAATCCCGATAGCGCACCAAGTAATACGCACATTATACCAATAGCACGCAAGAAAATAACACATAGTGCCGATATCACACGAAATGTTGGAAGCATTATACCGATAGCGCACGAATAGTTAGAATCATTATTCCGATAGCACACATTATATAATAATATTTTTGCCGATAGCAAACTCCCCGATAGCGCACGACGATTTGCGCTACTGGGACGTGTGCTAAGGAGAGAGAAACGAGATTCTTTTTCGATAGCGCACGACGATGTGCGCTACTGGGATGTGTGTTAACGGGAAAGAAACGCGTTTCTTTCCCGATAGCGCACGACGGCGTCCCGTTTGCCCACGTCCCGATAACGCACAGCCAATTATATCGACCAGTGCCCTAGAGTAACCAGCAACGATTAATCAATCAGAGAAGCCTGTTTTGAATTAGCCAATTAGCGACGGGGGCTATCGGATCCCGTCTGCGCACGACGATGTGCGCTACTGGGATGTGTGCTAACGAGAAAGAAACGCGTTTCTTTCCCGATAGCGCACGACGATGTGAGCCACTGAGACGTGTGCTGACGAGAAAAGATGTGTTCCTTTCCCGATAGCGCACGGAGTGCGTTTAATTATGATAGTGATGCAGATTCATTTCTCTACAATTTTATATGTTTACACAGTTTAATATAAATTTAAACTTGATAAATTGACTAAAAATAAAATATAAGATTTTTATCTAATAACACAGATATATACACATAAAATACATATATATAATACAACATTGTCTTTAAGTATAACACGTTAAGCACTATCTTTCCTAACATATTCGCTAACTGAATTGCAGTACAATTAATTTGTCAACTTCTGACACATTAGTAATATAAAAACGTTAATCGTAAGAATCTCTGCAATGAAATTTATGATCGTTGATAATTTCATCACAGAACAGAAGATTCTATTAGCGGAGACTATAATATTAAGCTCTCGCAAAAGATTCTCATGCTTTGTAATGAATTCCTTCCTGATATTCGATGTAACTTTCTGGTTTGCAGATTAACATTTATCTATTATTGTTTTCTGCTGAAATAAAAATAAATATGATATAATATTTAATAAGCAGCGTGACAAAAATATCTTGTATCCTGTAATCTGTACCTGTATAATTGTATCTTCTTGTCGTTTGTATAATTGTATCTTCTTGTCGTTTGTTGCGCCTAAAAGAGTCTTATTACGATATAAATAAATATATATACATTGTAATAAAGCTCCTTTAGGCTCAACAAATGATAAGAAAGCAAAATAAAAATATTTCATAATGTAATTGCATATTTATTCATATTTATATCAGCACTCGTATAGGTTGTTCATCATACATTATTTCTAGTAAAGATTTCACTGTAAATAGTAAAAAATTGATTAACTCATCTTACATACCCTTTATTATTATATTATCTACATACTATGAGAAAATAACAACAATAGTCACTTTTAATTAAATGTGTCATATATATATATATATATATGTCCAGAGGCAGTTTTCGGGACATTTTTATACCACCTGATTTTATTATTTCATATTATGCAGAACATTAATATAAACCCAATGGTAGCATATTTTCTTTTTATATACCTTACTTTTTTTAGCCAATTTAATTTTGTATGGAAAGACAGTTTTCAGGACTTTTCTTTTACTTTGTATATATTACATTACAATTAAACAAAATCACTTTTCATGAATGGAAATACATTTAAGAAAGAAAAACTAGTAATTTCAATTGTAAGAAATTGAATTTAATACAGATAAATGGCAAAAAAAGAATAATGTCCTGAAATATACCTTTTTACATATCTATGACTTTATATAAATAGGCAGTTTCCAGAACCTTTCTTTTATTGTATATGAAAATCTCATTACAATTGAACAAATTACTTTTCATTCATAGAAATTTGTTTAAAAACAAAAAATTAATAATTCCAAGTGCAATAAATAAAATTTAGTATTTTTCAATGGCAAAAATATAATGATGTCCTGAAATATGCCTTTCATAGCAATATAACTTTATGTAAATTCGCATTTTCCAGGACATTATAATATTTTTAATATTTATTGTTATGGTTGAATTATCTGTAAAGATTTTTTTATAACTAATTAATGAATGTAATAACAGCTAATAATAATAATAATTATTATTTTTATAAAGTAATAATAACTAATTAAAGTAATAAAAAATATATAATTTCGAAAATTCATTGTGACAGTAATTATTTAATATCTCAGAAAACATTCTGCGTGCAAATATACAACAAGTCACGCACAAAAATAGCTCATACTGCAAGCAAAATTACTTATTGAAGTGCGTCATAAACCAAATAACTAGTACTTCTTGCGTGATTATAAATTAATATAAAATATACCTTTCTTTGCATCAACAAAATGCATATCATGTACGTTTTTAACAGCATTCCTTTTATTACAGTTCTGGATGTCCACGCATATATCGATTTATTATTTTTCTTAATTAGCGGCATTTTGTACTACTTGTTCACATAATCCTGTTTTAACTTATAACATCATTAGTTGAAGAACCTGCAGATAAAAATCAATAGTGTTACTACTAAAAAAATCGTGGTAGGTGAAATTTATATTACAGAAAATTGTATAAAATGTTATTCTTTAAATAAACAAATACGTTAAGTAAAGTTGCCATTTAAGAATCATTCACAATCTCAGTTATTTCGTATGGAAAGTTAAACGACTTGAAAACTGCCATTTCGTGTATAGACCTGAAAACTGCCAATTGATCAAAGACTGTATATAACTTTTATTTACGTATTTTTTTATTTAAGGAATAATATCTCCTGTAATCTTTTAAAATACAAGGTTTAGTCTCCACGATATTTTTCTTATACAGTAATGCAATCGATGTCAATATACAGATTGACTAAACAGTACATGAAGTTAAAATTATGGATTATGTATACATGTAATTTTTTTAATTATGTAATTAGGCATATCACATTAACCGTTACAGATAATTGTAAATAAGTAAGATTTCTAGATTTCAGATTGTTTACTACTTAATAAACTAACTATTTATATTAAATGATCTCTATATATGAAATAATTTTAAGTCTCTCTAACAATGTAATTTTTTATTTTAAATAACTGTTAACATTATAAAAAAAATAGTACAGATAAATTTAATCATAAGAGTAAATATATTCAATTTATCATAGTTTAGTTATAAGAGTAAATAGAATGCAACATGCAAATGTGCAATGGGAACGTAATATATATATATATATATATATATAAAATTTTTGGAACTACAACTAATTGGCATTAACTTTTAGATCTGAAATATCCAATTTGCTAATTGTAAGAATAATCTGTAAATAATTAACATAGACACTGAATATGATTTTAATGAAGACAAAATTGTTATATTTAACATAACGGCAACTTCGGAAACATTATTATTTTCAATAAATATAATTATAAATATTGAGTATTTTGCAATGAACTTGAATAATGATTGTTAATATTATTAAAAAAATATATACAGGTGAGGAAAAAATATATATTGGAGAAACCTATATTCCGGAAACGCTCAAAATTAAATAAAGTTTAAACTGTGAATTGTCACAGTTCTGTAGATGTCCACGCATATATCGGTTATATTTTTTTTAATTAGCAGAATTTTATGCTACTTGTGTAACATAAACCACAGTTTTGATTTTCGACATCAGCATTCGGTCAATCTGCAAATAAAAATCAACCGCATTACTAGAAAAAAAATTCGTGGTAGGTGAATTTTGTATTTCAGAAAATTGTATAAAATGTTATTCTTTAAATAAACAAATACGTTCAGTAAAGTAGCCATTTAAGAATCATTCACAATCTCGGTTATTTCGTATGGAAAGTTAAACGACTTGAAAACTGCCATTTCGTATATACATATAGACCTGAAAACTGCCAATTGATCAAAGACTGTATATAACTTTTATTTATGTATTTTTTTATTTGAGAAATAATATCTCCTGTAATCTTTTGAAATACAAGGTTTAGTCTCCGTGATATTTTTCTTATACAGTAATGCAATCGATGTCAATATACAGATTGACTAAACAGTACAGGAAGTTAAAATTATGGATTATGTACACGTGTAATTTTTTTAATTATATAATTAAACATATCACACTAACCGTGATAATTTACAGATAATTGTAAATAAGTAAGATTTCTAGATTTCAGATTGTTTACTACTTAATAAACTAACTATTTATATTAAATGATCTTTATATATGAAATAATTTTAAGTCTCTCTAACAATGTAATTTTTTATTTTAAATAACTGTTAACATTATGAAAAAATGTTACAGATAAATTTAATCATAAGAGTATATATATATTCAATTTATCATAGTTTAGTTATAAGAGTAAATAGAATGCAACGTGTAAATGTGCAATGGGAACGTAATATACATATATATATAAAATATTTTTTAGAAACTACAACTAATTGGCATAAACTTTTAGATTTGAAATATTCAATTTGCAAATTGTAAGAATAATATGTAAATAATTAACATAGACACTGATTATGATTTTAATGAAGACAAAATTGTTATATTTAACATAACGGCAACTTCGGAAACATTATTATTTTCAATAAATATAATTATAAATATTGAGTATTTTGCAATGAACTTGAATAATGATTGTTAATATTATTTAAAAAATATATACAGGTGAGGAAAAAGTATATATTGGAGAAACCTATATTCGGGAAACGCTCAAAATTAAATAAAGTTTAAACTGTGAATTGTCACAGTTCTGTAGATGTCCACGCATATATCGGTTATATTTTTTTTAATTAGAATAGCAGAATTTTATGCTACTTGTGTAACATAAACCACAGTTTTGATTTTCGACATCAGCATTCGGTCAATCTGCAAATAAAAATCAACCGCATTACTAGAAAAAAATTCGTGGTAGGTGAATTTTGTATTTCAGAAAATTGTATAAAATGTTATTCTTTAAATAAAGAAATACGTTCAGTAAAGTAGCCATTTAAGAATCATTCACAATCTCGGTTATTTCGTATGGAAAGTTAAACGACTTGAAAACTGCCATTTCGTGTATACATATAGACCTGAAAACTGCCAATTGATCAAAGACTGTATATAACTTTTATTTATGTATTTTTTTATTTAAGGAATAATATCTCCTGTAATCTTTTAAAATACAAGGTTTAGTCTCCGTGATATTTTTCTTATACAGTAATGCAATCGATGTCAATATACAGATTGACTAAACAGTACATGAAGTTAAAATTATGGATTATGTACACGTGTAATTTTTTTAATTATATAATTAAACATATCACACTAACGTTACAGATAATTGTAAATAAGTAAGATTTCTAGATTTCAGATTGTTTACTACTTAATAAACTAACTATTTATATTAAATGATCTTTATATATGAAATAATTTTAAGTCTCTCTAACAATGTAATTTTTTATTTTAAATAACTGTTAACATTATGAAAAAAATGTTACAGATAAATTTAATCATAAGAGTAAATATATTCAATTTATCATAGTTTAGTTATAAGAGTAAATAGAATGCAACGTGTAAATGTGCAATGGGAACGTAATATACATATATATATAAAATATTTTTTAGAACTACAACTAATTGGCATAAACTTTTAGATTTGAAATATTCAATTTGCAAATTGTAAGAATAATATATAAATAATTAACATAGACACTGAATATGATTTTAATGAAGACAAAATTGTTATATTTAACATAACGGCAACTTCGGAAACATTATTATTTTCAATAAATATAATTATAAATATTGAGTATTTTGCAATGAACTTGAATAATGATTGTTAATATTATAAAAAAAAATATATACAGGTGAGGAAAAAGATATATTTGGAGAAACCTATATTCCGGAAACGCTCAAAATTAAATAAAGTTTAAACTGTGAATTGTCACAGTTCTGTAGATGTCCATGCATATATCGGTTATATTTTTTAATTAGAATAGAATTTTATGCTACTTGTGTAACATAAACCACAGTTTTGATTTTCGACATCAGCATTCGGTCAATCTGCAAATAAAAATCAACCGCATTACTAGAAAAAAATTCGTGGTAGGTGAATTTTGTATTTCAGAAAATTGTATAAAATGTTATTCTTTAAATAAACAAATACGTTCAGTAAAGTAGCCATTTAAGAATCATTCACAATCTCGGTTATTTCGTATGGAAAGTTAAACGACTTGAAAACTGCCATTTCGTGTATACATATAGACCTGAAAACTGCCAATTGATCAAAGACTGTATATAACTTTTATTTATGTATTTTTTATTTAAGGAATAATATCTCCTGTAATCTTTTGAAATACAAGGTTTAGTCTCCACGATATTTTTCTTATACATTAATGCAATGGATGTCAATATACAGATTGACTTAACAGTACATGAAGTTAAAATTATGGATTATGTATGTATTTTTTTTTAATTATGTAATTAAGCATATCACATTAACCGTTACAGATAATTGTAAATAAGTAAGATTTCTAAATTTCAGATTGTTTACTACTTAATAAACTAACTATTTATATTAAATGATCTCTATATATGAAATAATTTTAAGTCTCTCTAACAATGTAATTTTTTATTTTAAATAACTGTTAACATTATGAAAAAAATGTTACAGATAAATTTAATCATAAGGGTAATATTTTCAATTTATCATAGTTTAGTTATAAGAGTAAATAGAATGCAACGTGCAAATGTGCAATGGGAACGTAATATACATATATATATAAAATATTTTTTAGACCTACAACTAATTGGCATAAACTTTTAGATCTGAAATATCCAATTTGCTAATTGTAAGAATAATATGTAAATAATTGACATAGACATTAAGTATGATTTTAATGAAGTCAAAATTGTTATATTTAATATAATGGCAACTTCGGAAACATTATTATTTTCAATAATTATAATTATAAATATTGAGTATTTTGCAATGTAAATGAAATTGAATAATGATTGTTAACATTATTAAAAAAATATGTTCATGTGAAGAAGAGTATATATTGGGAAAAATATGTATACCTTAAAATATCTCGAAAAATATAAGGTTTATGAAAACAATTTTCCAGACAAAAGTTGTAAGATTTCAAATGTTCTATTTATTAATCCTATCAGCTTAACTTTGAATGGTCATTTTGAATTTTTAAAATCATATACTTCCTATTTTTTATTGATATTCTAAAAGCTTATCTCAGAACCTTCTAAAAATTCTGATTTTATCTGTTTTATTCATTTTAATGTTATTTATTTTATGTTAAGATATCCATGATTATGTGTCAGTCTAATATAAAAACTATTCATTATCTAATTTTAGTCTATTACATTTTTATTCAACAGGTTATAAGTTACATACGAGAAAACCAGCTGATTTTACAGAGATTGGACTTTGTACTATTGTAGTATAAAATTAATATCTTTGTAAAATTCTTGATAATTTCGAAAGCTGATTAACTAAAACAGATCACGTGATCAAAATTAACGAATTGGTATTTTTATTTTTGACCATGTGATATCTTGATGTTGAAAATGAGCGTCAACATGAAAAGGCACCTTCAAGCGTGTAAGCGTCCAAAGGAACGCACTCTGTGTCATCGGTGCATTTCAGTCAAGGAGAAGTATAGGTTAGGAGGTTATGTGAGTGACAGATATCAATAATGTACATAAATATGTAATTTTGATTGAACTGTGCATTCTACTGTTTAATATAGTCTTGTTTAATATAGTCTGTTTTTAAGTCTGAATAATCATTGTTCTTTGAAAATATTGATATATGCATTCATATATATATATGTATACATTTCTATCTCAGGTGCAACTATCAGCTCATAAAAACAATTGTTTTGCTGGAAAATCGTGCATTTTATCTCTTAATTGAGCTGATAATATATCTGAAAATGTACGGTATAACGTGATATTTCCATATACTGTGATATACAATGTGAAAATGTGAATTGCAAAGTCAGATTTTGTTTGTCTCAGGTGTACAGGTTTCAGCACCTGTAAATATTTATTTTATTGGACAGCCAGGTGTCTAATTATTTAGCTGGGCTGATAGTCCACTTGGAAATATATATATTATCATGTCACACTTATATATAGTGTTGCACAGCATGAGAATATATGTAGCGAGATTAAAATCTTAATTGATGTGGTATACTGTGTTCATTCATTATTATTATTAATTGCACAGTTGTATGTGTAAATGTTATGTTTAATTCAGATAAATGTTTATTTATTAATAATTATATATATTAGTCATGATTAATTATAAAATCAGAATAAAGTTAACCTTCTATATGCTTATATATATATATATATATATGTCAGGTTTAAAAAAAATATATATATGTATATATATAAATGTGATATTGATTTGCTATAATTGACTCAATATTGTTATAATATATTATTGATTCTTTCTCTGATTTTTCAGATGATGTTCTTACTGAGGAGTGTATTGAATGTCTGTCTGGTTTGTGTCATTTCATTTACAAGTTGCTGCTTTGATTCAAGTGTCAGATTTGAGGCTCGATACATGTTTACTGGTGGAATTGCTAATGATCAGATGAGTACAAATATACAAACTTATGTCTTAGAGGATTTTAAATGAATGTATATATGTGACTTCTAATTTAATTGCGTACATATCTGCATTTAATATATATTATATTATAAAATGTTTCGTATATGATAGTAAATTTCATTTTCTTTAATCATCATTTAAAGTCTAAATTAATATTTTTAATCTTAAGGCTTCTAATTAAATTGTCATGTGCATTTACTCATTGTTTTGAGTTAATTTATAATATTATAATCCCATATTAACATTACTAGAACGTTATATATTGAAATTAGCACAGTGGTACATAGTGAAATCATAATTAAATTAAGATTAGAATAGAAGATTAGATTAGAATAGAAGATTAGATTAGAATTAAGAAGATAATTATTGATCTTTTAATGAACAATTAACAACTAATAATAATTAATTATTAATTAATATTAATTTTAAACAGACTCTGTTAGATTTTAATGTACCGTGAATAATTTTGTGTGTTTAGTTTTGTATGATTAAATATTAACAAATCTAATTTTAGAATATAACGGATGTTTCAAATGTATGGTATTTAGCTTGTGTCTTCTTTGTTTGTTTCAGGAACTTGAAAATGTTGATTCAAGCAAACCTCTGATGTAAGCATAAAGACGTTCTTGTCGAAGGACAGTGACGGGAATTAAACAGAGGCACCGGCGGTGACATAATTATTGTTGGAATGAATTAATTGCTTTTAATTATTTTAATAATTTAATGAATTACACTGTAAGTATTTATAAAATCATTGATAATATCAATATTCTTAATTTATATAGAAATAAATTTTCAAAGATATTTATAATGCTGCCTCGTACATGTATATTTACATCAAAATAATTATAAATTGTAAAACTATATTGCAAATATTTTGCTTAAATCTCTAAACATTTATATAAATAACACAAATGCAATTGATATATTCTTTAATTATTTTTGAACCCATTTTTCGAATCCATTTAATAGTCATAAAAATTTGCTCAAATTTGCGAGTCTTTAATAATATTTCGTCTTTAATAATATTTCGTAGATAATTTTATAATTGATTACGCTTTACATGAGATGCTTGATGAAACCTGTCTAAGAAAATTTTGGCTAAGTTTTATCTTTAAAAATTTATTGAAGAAAGCTGCGTATTGAAGAATTATTTCATTTTATATGTACGTTTATATGTCGATTGGATTATATTATATATGAAAAGTGTAATGGTGTATTATTTTTTGTATAATAATAGAGAAACAAAAATACAGAAGGATGAATATATGTATAATAGAAATTATAAAAATATGCAATTTATGTGTAGTCGCACAAAACAGTATCATTCTTTATTTTCATTTAAAATAATTTAAAATATTTTTTATATAACAGTGTATAAGTATATATGTATGTAATACTTATATAATAGTATATATATGGCATGTGCATTGCACGTATAGTCATAAACATTTAATATATATTTAACAAAATATATGACTTTGTACTATATTACGTATTTTGCTATATTTTCTCATTTTCTTTTTTATGAAATTCGCACAATAAAACGTAAAGTTTTGATTGATTGAACTAAAATTAGATAATCCTTTTTTTTGCAGAAAATAAAAACAATGTTTTTGTGATTGCTAACAGCTTAAACATTAAACAAAAATAATTCATATATTGTTTCTGAATAAATTATTAAAATATTTTTGAGTGAACATTTGTGCATTTAATATCGTTTAATTTTGCCAGATATATAGTTATGAAGCCATGTTTTAATTTGCGCAACAGATCGATTGATTAAGTATTTATTTTTTTCCTTTACATAAGAAATTTTTTTGTTAGATGGCAATTGTGAAGAATTAATTTCCTCTGAAAATTCTTTAATTACTGCAGTACGTTCTTCTTCTGTCCAACGTCTTCTTTTTGTTAGACCATATGGGGATGCTACAAAATAAATATTACAATTAAAACGATTATACTGTTAAACATACAAGAACAGTTCACCCGAATTTATAATATAAACTTTTATTTATTTATAATATATACTAATGTTTTGAAATATTTATTTATAATATATACTAATGTTTTACTTTAAAATATTCCTAAAAAATCCTAAAATATTTCTTAAAAATTAAAAAATTGATAATACATGAATAAAAAATATGAATAATTTAAATAATTTAAATTTAGCTAATATAGACTATTGTTCATTTTCATTTTTTAAGTCAAAAATATATTTATTATAAAAATATATTTATTATATATATCAAAATATATATATATATATATAAAAAAAATAAAAATATGTTTATTAAAATGTATTAAAATTTTATCAATATACATTACACATTGGAACTTATAATAATAAGCTTAGGCTCTGACATTGTTTATGTAAAAGTAAAACTAAATAATATTTAAGAGTATACAATCTTCTATAGTTTATGAAAGCTAAAATAGAAAAGAAAATAAACTTACTACTGCGACGTTTTTTTATGTTTGGAGAATAATTTTCATCATTGTCGTTATATGTAATTGCATGATTTTGATGCTTAATTTTTCTTTTTATAGATTTTTGTTGTTTATTTGTTATGCTAATTTTAGAAAATTTGTTTTTTCCAGATTGTATTGAAAGAGGCTCTTGTGAACTTATCATACATGTTTCGGCATCGCTGTCCGATGCTTCATTCGACGTATCTGTTCTTGTACCTTCCTCTTCTATTAATAATAATATAATATTACGATAATTGTTATATAAATATATAAATCGATTCATGAAACTAATAACGAATTCGGCCGCTTGTACACTTCCCGTCATTAATTCGTTCCATTCCCTTAGCGAATTTATATAAAATATGTTACATATTCTATATAAATTCACTCGGGGAATGGAATGAATTAATGACGGACAGTGCAATAGTGCTCACTGAGTGCGAATAAATACCATTCAATACCACATATTCGGTTTATGCTCACTGTTCTAATGCATTCATATTGTTGTATTCAGCAAATGAAAAATGCTTTAATGATGAATTTATATTCGGACAAATAAAAAAAAACTGTGCGAGAGCAAAAAATGTTGCATTGACTTTTCTGACAGTGCAGTTTGATACTGCATGGACACAGTTCTGCTCGCACCATGTCGAAACAGCACTAGAACAGATCAGTTAGTGTATGTATGCCGAATTCACTATAAGACTAATTGTGCTACAATCATAGGTTGTAGATACGTAAAAATTAAGCGAAGCAGCAATAAATGCAACAATAAACAAACATCTCAATCTCAATTTAGATTTTCTTCAGTTTCTTCATACTTAACATATTTATACTTTGATGAATGAAGAAGATCCAAATTAAGACTGAAATATTTCATTGTTGTATTCATTTTGCTCCATTTCTGCACATATATATTTATAGTTATAGCATTGAGTTTTTGTAAACTAATTTATATATAAATGCATTTGATTTTGTTTTCTGATTAACTATATATAACAAAAAAGTAAAATACAGAAATTAAAAGATAGTTTTAGAAATTAAAAAAGAATAGTTAATATCTATTATAAAAAAAAACTTATGTAAATATATATATATATATATATATATAACTTTGAAATATCATATAAAATAACAAAAGTAATATAGTACATAATACCTGAATCGCTATTATTGGATTGCTGTTGCACATTTTCACCTAACGCTGCTTCAAGAAATTTTGTCATACGGATAATCTCTAGTGCTGGTATTGACTGCCGGTAGTGACGTTTATGAATTTTTTCATGATGTCCCATAAAGTTAGCCAAATCATCCACTTCATTTTCAGATAAATTCAACGTAATGCATGTTGTAGCAATATGTTTGCGTAATTCAGTGCCTCTTAATGAATGTGGTATTTGTGCATCACATTTTTTAGAAAAATATCGCATAAGGACACATGCTCTTAGATATTTAAAATAACGTTTAGTATTACTAGGTATGCCGAACACATATGGATTTTTTTCAGGAACATTTGCATCCTTTCGATGCTTCAAAATTAGTTCAATACATTGAACTAATTCCATATCTAATATGACAGGCACGGTACGCCCTAATTTCCCACGAATTAAAAATCTTACGTATTTATTAGCAACCTAACATACAAAAGTTTATTCGAATTATTACTTTGTGTTACACATATATATATGTATATTACGCATTACAATTTATATGTATTTCATTCATACATAAAAATAATTTACCTGTTGCAAATCTGTTCCTAATGATTTATATAAATCTAAATAAGTTTCTTTTGTTATACCTTCGCGAGTATTAAAATCTTCTATAGTAACACGTTCAATTTCTCCTGCTCTTCTTCTGTTAAAAACTTGTGTAGATGTAAGTGTAACTTTTGCAAGTTCTAGCCATGTTTTGTACATAAATTTCTTCTGGAGCTTTGTATATAATACTTTTCTTTCGCTTTTTAGGTATAAATGTAGCTTTTTTATGTCTTCCGTAGATGGAAGTATAACTTTTTTCTGTCTTTTATGTTGTGTTACATTTTCTTCTACTGTTTTGTTTATGGATATCCCATAATCTTCTTGTACTAATTTTAAAAAATTTTCTGTAATGTTTTGCTTTTCTACATCATTTGTTTTTATGCACTCACTTATTAACAAATTACCAATTTGTTTTATGTATGTCCCAATATTTGATGCAACTGATGGTGCACCATATTTTTTATTAACAGCATCAAAATGAGATATTTTATTTACTGCTTTAAGACAATCATCATACATGGAAGGATCATATATGTCAGTAAACTCTGTCACGTTAGATCTATACTCTTTTACTGCGATAAGAAACCGTCCTAATAATCGAAGTCTAGCACGAATCATATCTTGTTGATGTTGATGATTGTACTTAATGCATAGTTTGTTTGCATATGTTATTAATAATTTATCATATCTAATACATCGCGTAACATCATCTTCCCTCAAAATTGGGAATAAAACTTTTCTTACTGTTTCACTTGCACATTCATGGATTCTTCCCATCACAGTACGTCCTAAGACTTGTACATTTCTGCCGTTGGATGTGCCTACGTCTACACATTTCTTAAAGTGATGTCTAATATTATTTTTAGTGAACCATCCTTTACACTTTGCACAACACGTAAAATTTTGTACTGTTTTACAACTATTTCTAGTTGGCCTTCGACAAACAATTAACTCTCCCGTGTTTATAGAAGGATCTGTGTTATGTATAAAATTACCCTTCCTCCTAATTGTTTCTATAATTTTCTTTCTTTCTAAATTACCTACAATAAAAATAAAATATTAAATTATATAAATTAATAAAATTACAATAAGCATATTAACAATATTAATAATATTTATAAAAAATATAAAATAAAATTTTACAGGATTTTGGTGCATGAATTATATTATACTATGTATTCATGTTGTACATATATTTTAGAAGTATTGTATATATAAATGTGTATCTTATTGTGTATAGGTAGTGTATATAGTGTTTAAATATTTATATTATTTTATTGTATATATATATATATATATGCATATATTGTATATATGTATGTATAAATTGTGTACATATATTTAAAATTCTATAAAATTATAAGAATTATATAAAATATATTACCTTTTGGTAACAATACAAATTTTTTAACTTCAGATTCCGATTTATGTACATTTTCTAAGTGACGTGCAATTTTGCTTTGAAATTTTTTGCAATAGTAACAAAAATTCTTTTTCTGAAGGCCCTTAGGTTTAGAAAATGGAACAAATAAATTCTCTTCTCGACAACCAAATGTGTTTATAGAAGAAATATCTATCAGTGAAGCTGAACTATTTTTATCAGTTGCAGATATGTTATTTTCATTAGTTGTAGATATGTTATTGCTGACATTATGTTGTGTAGATTCTCTTTCAGTTGTAATTTCCGAAGGTAAATATTCGGAAGTATTCGTTGTGTTTGCACAAACAATGTTGTCAATAATATTGTCATCACATGAAAATGTTATATGATTGTCATTATCACTGTGTGTGTGATTCATAGAAGTTTTTGCACTAGTGAGATCACTCGATATACTAGAATTATTATCAAAGGGAAATATCATGACATCATTGAGAACTACACCAGTTTCAGAATTATTGATATTATCATTATCGTAGATCAATGTCACATTGTTACAGGAATTATTGTTATTCATAAAATTATTAGTAGTAATATCATTATCTATAATGTTACAGTTGTTATTATCACAAGGAAACGTCACATTATTGTCAAAATTTGTGTCATTCGTAGAATTGTTAGCACTCTGAACTATGCTATGATCTCTATCATTATCACAGGAAAGTGGTATATTGTCGTCATTCAACGAATTACTGACATAAATATCATCATATATCATTTTTTGACTGTTGCCGTTATCATAGGAAAATGTTACATTAAGATTAACAGTCTTATGATTAACAATCTTTACTCTATTATGCTCATTATTACAGTCTTTGGAAAATATCATAGCATTATCACAATCAACATGTTTCGTAGGATTATTGACATAACTTTCACCATTTATTCTTTCATGAGCATGTTCATTATTACAAGAATTCGTCATATTATTATCAAAATCAGTGTTTGTAGAATTGTTGGCATTAATAGCACTATGCTCAATTATATTATGACATTTTTCATTATCACAGGAATCTGATACATTGTTATCAAAATTAATATTCATAGAATTATTGGTACCGATATCATCATCTATCGCTTTATAACTATGATTATGTTCAAACATATATCCTAAACAATTTTCCAGATAGAATATTATTGTTATCCTATTCTATTGTTGTCCTATTCTTGTTTTGTTTACTGAACACTAATACTAAACAAAGATGACAACATGCTGACAGTATGGCAGCAGTGAATTTTGGAACACGTTTAATATGTCTTATATTAATGTGTCTTGTGTGCATATATGTACTGTTTCCGTCACAATTAATATTCTATCTCAAAAATTGTGCATTTAGGATATATGTTTGGAAATAAATATACATACTGTATATTTATTTAAGTGTTATATGTTATATACAGGATGTTTCTAAACCTATGGACATTTTAAGGGCATATTCTAGGAGTCAAAATAAGAAAAAGTTTTTATAAACATGGGTCCATTTTTGGAAGAACTTTTTTTTATGTCCCTTTTCCTTCCAATTATAACTCTCTAAAGTTGGTGAAAAAATCGCAAAATGTTTTGTAGCTCTCGGAGATTTTTTCACAGATCGTTGAAATTTTGCACAGCATAATAATTAATAGTGATCTTAATTTTTATGTAATTTTGGTAATTTTTTTTCCACCAACTTTAAGGAGCTATAACTCGGAAAGAAAGCTTTTTTGGATCCATGTCTATAAGACCTTTTTTTCTCATTTTGACTACTAGAATATGCTCTTGAAATCTCCGACATAGGTTTAGAAACAATCTGTATATTTTATTATAAAATAAAAATACCGATCTTTAATATTATATTTGATATAAAGGCATTTTTCGGGACTTAAATATTTTAATGAAGAGTATATTAAATTTAAAAAATATATATAAAACTTATATATAGTAGAATCGTTACTAGACATCCCGATTTCGGTATATATATAACCATTTTCGATATATATACATTAATACATATTAATTTTTTAATTTTGTTAAAATGTCCTGAAAATTATCATTATACAAATAAATTTATATATATATTAAAAGATACATTTCAGGACAGCCCTTTTATATATCCAAAGGCAGTTTTCAGGACGTCCTGAAAACTACCGTTAGACATATAATTTTTTTCGGGACAGTCCTGAAACCCAACAAAAGTCCTGAAAACTGCCTCTATGTCGCACAAAATGTCCCGAAAACTACCCCTGGACATATATATATATATATATATATATATATATATATTCACTTGTCTCACGTTGCTAAAATATTCGAGCTCCATTATTACAGCAAACATTGCTAATCCAACGTAATATAAGAAAGGTCAATATCCAGTAAACTTCAAAATGTTTGATATTAAAAACGCTAAATATGATATTAAAACAGAGACGTTCGCCAAGTTAGGGAATCTGTCGTATTTGGAGGCATTGTAGAAGAATGCATTTAAAAAACTTTTATTTAAATAATAATTTATAATTTTTTTATTTTTATTAAAACAAAAATAAAAATACAATTTTTATTTAAATAATAGATATATTCTAACAGCGTTCTTCTACAAAATCTACTCCAAATATGACAGATTTCCTAACCTCGCGTGCGTCCCTGCTTTAATACCATATGTTGTGTTTTCAGTATTAAACATTTTGGAAGTTTATCGGATTTTGACCCATCTTATATTACGTTAGATAAGCAATATTTGCTATCATAATGGAACAGGTATTTTATCAACGTGGGATAAATGAATGTATACATAGGACACATTTAATTATAAGTGATTATTGTTATACTGTTATATTCTAATACTGTTATATTCTAATAGTTTGTAGATAATAAAAAGTACGTAAATTATAAGTTTAATAAATTTTTCGATAATAAATTTTTTTTATTTTTAATGGAACCTTTGCTAGAAATAATGCATAGTGTGCAATACGTATAAGTGATCGGATAAATATGATGCAATATGAAATATTTTTATTTTATTTTCTTACTGTTCGTTAAACCTAAAGGAAACCTCGATTATTATGATGACAGTTACATAGGTAAGATTGCAGTACACACAATGAATACATATTTTTATGCAACTCTGCTTATTAATATTATATTATATTTATTTCTATTTTAACAGAAAATAACAATTTGTGAATGATAATGAGCAAACAACAAATCCAAGTTTCGTCGAATATCAAGAAAGCATCCATTACAAAGCATGAGAATCTTTTATGCGAGAGCTTAATATTATAGTCTCCGCTAATAGAATGTTCTGTTCTGTGATGAAATTATCAACGATCATAAATTTCATTGCAAAGATTCTTACGATTAACGTTTTTATATTATTAATCTGTCAAAAGTTGACAAATTAATTGTACTGCAATTCAGTTAGCGAATATGTTAGGAAAGATAGTGCTTAACGTGTTATACTTAAAGACAGCATGTTGTATTATATATATTATATGTATTTTATGTGTATATATCTGTTACTAGATAAAAATCTTATATTTTATTTTTAGTCAATTTATCAAGTTTAAATTTATATTAAACTGTGTAAACATATAAAATTGTAGAGAAATGAATCTGCATCACTATCATAATTAAACGCACTCCGTGCGCTATCGGGAAAGAAACGTGTTTCTTTCTCGTTAGCACACGACGCAGTAACGTACATCGTTGTACGCTATCGGGAAAGATACGCGTTTTTTTCCCGTTAGCACACGTTCCAGTAGCGCACATCGTCGTGCGCAGAAGGGATCCGATAGCCACCGTCGCTAATTGACCAATTCAAAATAGGCTTCTCTGATTGGTAAATCGTTGCTGGTTACTCTAGGGCACTGGTCGATATAATTGGCTGTGCGCTATCGGGACGTGGGCAAACGGGACGCCGTCGTGCGCTATCGGGAAAGAAACGCGTTCCTATCTCGTTAGCACACGTCTTAGTAACGCACATCGTCGTGCGCTATCGAGAAAGTATCTCGTTTTTCTCTCCTTAGCACACGTCCCAGTAGCGCAAATCGTCGCTATCGGGAAAAATATTATTATATAATATTATATATTATTATTATGTGTGCTATCGGTATAATGCTTCCAACATTTCGTGTGATATCGGCACTATGTGCCACTATGTGCCACTTATTTTCTTGCGTGCTATTGGAATAATGTGCGTATTTCTTGGTGCACTATCAGGATTGTGCGTGATTTATTTCGTGTGCTATGGGGATGTGTGCTAAAGGGATGTGTGCTATCGGGAATTGTGTTTAATTTTTCGTGTGCTATCGGGATGTGCGCTATCGCACCGTGCGCTAACGGGACCCTCCCTTTCGGGACACTCTCGGGGGTGAGGGTATACCCGATCGGGGGAGCTGCAAGGGGAACGTGGGATAGAACGGAAATGGGGAATTTACAAACCTACAATTAAACCCAAAAATAAAATGATATAAATAATAAAAATAAACACTTAAGAGAAAGTGAGGGGGAAGCGGGTACGGCCACACGCCATCCGTCCCCGGTACGATCTGATGGATTGATTAGATCCACCAGATCGTCAACATCGGGCCTTAAAGCCAGGGCGGAGAAGAGTCTAAGATCGACTCCGTATGAGGCCAGGGAGTCCAAGATTGTCCTCAGAGACATTCGGAAGGTTGACCTTGACTTCCATTGGATAACAAGGAGCGCCAATGCTGAGTCATCTCTTAGCGTAGATAGGGAGGCAACTACCCTCTCTACAGGAATGAATGTTGGAGGTGAAGGGCACACTGTGTCACAAAAGCTGAATGGCACGAGTATTCCAACTCTTCAACTGCTTCGGGGCACATCTGCCAGAACAACTGGTCAGAAGGGGAAAAGGACGAGGAGGAGGATACAGAGGTCATCGACATGGACCTGAAGGACATGGATAAAGTGGAGGACATGCGTGTATATAAAGTAGCAAATTGTTCCAACAAGATGAAGGGAAGCCTCGTTGCACAACTCCGCCGAGCGACCATAACAATTCTGGCCGCTGTTAATGTTATGGCAATAAGGACCAGAGAAACTAGCAACGAGGAGCTTGCAGACATTAGACGCGAGCTTGAAAAGCTAAGGATGGAGAACCAGAGACTCCGACGAGAGGTGGAGCAGCTCAGAAAATGTTCCCAGATCAACCTCTCTGATTAACAAATCTTCTGAGGTAGTGTCGGAGCAAAAAGAAGGCGAAAATATATAAGCCCGGACACAGACTCCGAATCGGAGAGAAAAACGGAGTTTTCTCCCCTACAACAACAGGTAGGAGTGGAGAAATTCCGTCAACCTACTCCCCCCTCCCCCCAAGCAGTACGCTACGGTGTTGAGGGAAGGGAGAAGTGATAGACAGGAGGAGATGGAGATAGATCTTCCCTCCTCCACTCCCCCTAAATCAGCCCATATAATAATGGGACCAAAGGTGGGAGGAAGGGCGAGACCCATCCCTGTGAAAATCCCAGGGATGAGTGAAGAGGAGATGCAGAGATATTACATCCTGCTAGAAGAAATGAAGTCTCTACAGGTAACTGCAGGGGAGCATCCCGTTTGGACACTGCACGATTGGACACTGCACGATTGGACACGCACTCTGCACGATTGGACACAGTCCCGATCGGACACATGCTTTCGCCCTGTACTTTTAATGCGAAACGAAGTCTATTATTGTACGGTTCCACATGGATTTGCAACTTTATACGCGAAATGAGTTCAATTCACACCGCCCTGTGCTTTCAGGGCGAAACGAAGTCTATTATTGTACGGTTCCACATGGGTTTGCAACTTTACACGCGAAATGAGTTCAATTCACACCGCCCTGTGCTTTCAGGGCGAAACGAGATCTATTATTGTACAATTTCACATAGGTTTGTATTTGATCGGGTCTGTGTCCAATCATGCAGCGTCCAATCGTGCAGTGTTCAATCGTGCAGTGTTCAATCGTGCAGAGTACGTGTCCAATCGTGCTGTGTCCAATCGTGCAGTGGCCAATCGTGCAGTGTCCAATCGTGCAGTGTCCAATCGTGCAGTGTTCAATCGTGCAGAGTACGTGTCCAATCGTGCAGTGTCCAATACTACGTGTCCGATCGAGTTGTGTCCAATCGTTACGTGTCCAAAAAAAGTGTCACCCTAACTGCAGCAGAAAGGGCCCAAGGAGATTCTATTCTCTCCCGCTTCATGGCCCGTCCAACTCCCGCCAAAAGGTCCCTCAACACGGGGGGAGAGGTAAAAACCTCCCTCCCTCAGAGGAACAAAAAGACGGAGGCGGCTTCGACAGGTCGTTACGACCGCATCTCCACCCTAGTCATTGAGGAGGAGGTAAAAACCTCCCCCCTTATAGGAGAGATGGGACGACCGCCGGGAGACTTCCTTCCCCTGTTGTCGCTATAGCGGCACAGGAGGAGGAGTCAGGAAAAAAGAATAAAAAGAAGAAAAAGAAGGGGAAAAATCCGTCTGAAATCAGAGGACCGGCCCCCTCGACATCGGGACGACGCGAACCCCAAGCGGGACGAGAAATGGCAAAGCCGTCCCGTACTCGCGAGGAGCCGGTTGCTCCGAGGAGGAAGCCTGGGCAATCCCTGGATGATAGGGAGACTCAGGTAACCATCAAAACCACCCAAAAACCGCAAAGAGATGCGGAAAAGGGATCGACAATAGTGAGGAAAAAGAAGAAAGAAGGAGGAGAAGGCAAAGGAGGGAATAAACCTCCCACTGCATCGAAGCCAACTTCCCCTTTCATCCTTGCCCCTCCTCTAAAAAGAAAAAGAGGAAGAGAGTACCAAGAACAAGGCAGTAATAATCACCTGCGGTGAGAGATTATAAAGAGAATCTCCAACATGCCGTGAGGAGTATCGACCTTACGGAGTTGGAAATAAATAGGATGACGGCGAGACGAGCACTTACGGGTGCCCAAATCTATGAGATCAGGGGTCCCGACAATAATTAAAAAAGCCGATGCACTTGCCGAGCGACTGAGAGAGGTGATGGCGCAAAGTAGGAGTCCGCATCACCCGTCCAACCATGATGGCGGAACTTAAAGTCCGCGACCTGGATGACTCTGTTGAGCCGCAGCAGGTTGCAGACGCCATAGCAAAAGCCGGGGACTGTAGCCCTGATAATATAAGAACCGGGGCGGTACAGTTCACTGGCAGAGGAATGGGCACCCTTTGGGTGCGATCCCCACACGCCAATCAAATGGTGACAGCCAAAAAGATCAGAGTGGGCTGGATAAATGCCCGGATCGAGGCACTGGAACAGAGGCCGTTACAGTGCTACAGAAAAGAAAAGAGGCACGTGCAGGCGCAATGCAGTAGCGGCATAAGTCGTGCTGACTGCTGCTATAGGTGCGGTAAAACGGGACATATTGCCAAGAACTGTAGGGCCCCGGTTGAATGCCCGATATGCGCGGGTTTGGGTCGCCCAAAGGCAGGCTGCGTGCCTGCACAGCTCCAAAAAAAAGGGCCAAAGGAACAATACCCAGCCCAACACTACCCCCACCTCTCGAACGCGGCCTGAACCACAAGTCAGGATGGAGGAGGAGGAAAGAGGAGGTACTCCACGTCAGAGGTGGAGATGAGAGAAATAGTAGATCTCCTCCACTCCTCAAGGGAGGAAGCGGTATTCATCGGCCTGCCCCCATTAACGTCAGAGGAGGCGGCCCAATGGAAGAAAGAGCTGGAGGAGCTGGACAGTCATAAATAAAGATGGCTGTGAAGCTCCTTCAGGAATTTAAATCACGCTCGCGGGGCTAGAACTTATTCTGTCATGGGCTCAGCGAGGTGGTATTGATTAGGAATTGTCGCTGAACCATACAAGGTCCCTAAGAATAACTCAAATTGGGTAGGGGGTGAAAATGGTTCCGGCGATTATCAGGAATGGGACTACAAATTCCCCCTCAAACTAATTGATAGGGGGGGGGGTTATTGCAGGTAGAGTGGGGGTCCACCATGTTTATTGCATGTTATGCCCCCGAACTCCCGAAGGAACCTCGCGTGGTTTAATGACTACCTGGAGCGGCTGGCACTTTAATGACAAATGTCATGCCCAGACCGCTCTAATAGCTGGGAATCTGAACGCCAAATCCCCGGCCTGGGATAGTCGAATTGAGGACCGCAGAGGGAGGTTCTTAGGGAGTGTACGGAATCACTCGGCCTCTGTATTTTGAATGAGGGCCGGGTGAACACCTGTGTGCGTCACAATAGGGAATCAATTATAGATATCACGATTGGCTCTCCGGCAGTGGCGCACACAATAAATAGCTGGCGTGTCATCACGGATACCGAGAACTTCTCTGACCATCGATATATACAGATGAATATGGGGGGCGGTCCCGGTCCAATCGGTGCACCGCCCACACCAAATGGGGAGCAGAACACATAGGTGGACCCTCACTAAGTTAGATGAGGAGGCCCTCGAAACAGCCCTCACGGCGGTGACGTGGACGGGAGAGGAACAAGAGTGGGGGCGGGACATTCCACAAGCTGTGGAATGGCTGCGGGGTACAATGTGGAAAGTATGTGATGTCGCCATGCCCCCGAGCGAAGTCCTGCCCCAGACGGCGGGTGGCGTATTGGTGGACGGACGAGATTGCGAAGTTACGCACCTCGTCCATCCAAGCCCGCCACATCCTGAAGAGAGCGCGCCGCCGTGGAGGTGAAAGTGAGAGAGTAGCCCTTAGGGAATATAGGGCAGCCAAGATTAAGCTGACCCGGGCGATACAGAAGTCCAGGACTGGTTGTTGGGAGGAGCTGCTCCCCTCCCTTAACCAGGACCCATGGGGGCGTCCATACAAGATAGTAATGGAAAAGCACCGAGCGTGGACGCCCCCAATCACGGAGACCCTGGAGCCTCTCGTCCTCAATCAAGTGATGGATACCTTCTTCCCTCAGTCGGGGGAGGGATCCACTCTGGAATGGAGTCTTGACAATGAACAGAGACCCCAACACTCTATGGAGGACGTGGAGGTTTCCGGGGAGGAACTTGTCCGTGCCGTCCGGCGGATAGGATCGCGCAAAGCACCTGGGCCGGACGGTATCTCAGGCAAAATATGGGTCCGTGCCCTGGACTTCATGGGTAAAAGGCTAAGACAACTCTTCACAGAATGCCTCAGCCAAGGAGTGTTCACCCAAGAATGCAGGAGGGCGAAATTAGTCCTCCTCCAGAAAGAAGGCAAGGAGCCAAATTCTCTTTCGGCATATAGGCCTATTTGTCTACTGGACGAGGTGGGAAAGATATTAGAAAGAAATATTGCGATCCGCCTCGTCCAGCACATGTCCCGGGAGGGGTGTGATCTTCATGAGGAACAGTATGGCTTCCGTGAGGGAAGGTTCACAGTAGATGCAATTAGGCGGGTCCGTTTCCTTACGGAGGCCGCTACGAAGGACGGCGGGGGTGGCGGTGGCGATGACATTGACACTGCCGGTCATTATAAATAAGATGATCGGCAGTGAGGAATGTTGGAAGGCTGTCACCTCCTTCTACGAGAACGTTATGTCGCAGAAGGAGGCGGCAGAAGGACCCGCTGCCAACAAGTGGCGGCGGACGAAGAGGAGGACACAGAGGAGAGCTGAGGCTAAGGGGGGTGTGACTCTCTCTCTCTGTGAGATAGAGTTCCACCCCTCCCAGGGATAATAAAAACACAGGAAGGATGGGTGGGAGGAGGAGTATCACTCCTCCTCCCACCCAGGAACCCCGCTTATAAACGAGTCGAGAAAAGAAGGGGGGCCCTCCTCCAATCAAAATTGGAGGAAGGGAGGACCTCCCCCACTTGAGCGAAAGTGAGTGAAGGAGAGGTGGTGATCCCCTTCCCTCCCCCTCTTGTTTTTGGGGAGGAGGTGGGGGATACCCAGAAGAAAGAGGAGGGAGAGGATCATTGTGGGAGGAATCAAAAGCTACGGCTGCGGTTCCCTCTCCAACAACGACCCTCTCGGAGCGATAACGGCGGCTGGTCTGCAAAACTTGTAACATGGAGCAGCCGCCCGAACCTCACATTAAATTGGCCCCAGAGATAACGGCCGAATCTGCACCCCCCCTTGGGGTCAGAGGGAGCCGTATCCCTGGGGCCGCGGTGGGGGCCAGGCCTCGAGCGGGAGAACTCGAGACCTGACCCCGCCTCCCGCCGGCGGGGGGCATGAGATGGCGGTGTGGCCCCTCTGTTTCACGAGTTAGGGGAAATTTGGGGGGACCATCTGCCCCTCCGGGAAGAAAGCACGCCCCGGCCGATGATGTCTTCCGGTCGGGGCGTGCTGGGCGAGGGGGACTATAGGAGCGGCACCTTGAGGTATTGCAGTAGCTAGGGTGTCGCTCCTCCTCTCATCGCCCCCTCCCCGGGGAGCGAGGGTATGCATCAAGCATTTCCTCTGGGTTACCAAAAAAAAAAGTTAGGTTAGGTTGTGACCGGACCGAGTCCATAAACGATGGTAAGCGTCACAAAACTTACCGGAACGCAAATTGCAACGATTTCCGCAAACAGTCGCCAGATGTTTTCACCTTAGCAAACAACAAGGTTACAGATCCTCCTGTCCCGATCACCGACGTCCTTCCTCCAAGGTCCGTGCGTCCACCGGGTACTGGTTGCTCGAGCCCTCGTCCACGGAATGTCTTCGGGTCTCAGTCTCGTATCACGATCCAATGAGCTGCCTCAGTTGGTGAAATGTTGCCTGGTTACTCCTGGGCGCTGGTCGATATGATGGCTGTACGCGCTATCCGGGACGATGGGCAGAAAAAGGACGTCATTATATCGGGAAAAAGCGCGTTTCCTATCTCGTTAGCACACGTGCTGTGCTCCACATCGTCGTGCGCTATCGAGAATATCGTTTTCTCTCATAGCACACGTCCCAGTATGCGTCCGTCTTTATCTGGAAAAATATTCCTTATATAATATTATATATTATTGTATGTGTGCTATCGGTATAATGCTTCCAACATTTCGTGTGATATCGGCACTATGTGCCACACTATGTCTCTGTTTTCTTGCGATACTATTGGAGATAATATTGCGTATTTCTTGGTGCACTAGCAGGATGTGTGGTTATTTAAGTGTACATATGGGGATGTGTGCTAAAAGGGATGTGTTGCTATCGGGAATGTGTTTAATTTTTTTATTGTGCTTTATCGGATGTGCGCTATCTGCTGCGATGCCAATAACAGGACCCTCCCTTTCGGGACCTCTCTGGGGTGAGGGTATACCCGATCAGGGAGCTTTGGGAACGTGGGATAGAACGGGGAAATGAAATTTAAACTACAATTAAACTTAAAAAATAAATGATATAAATAATAAAAATAAACACTTGAAAGAGAAAGTGAGGGAAGCGGGTACGGCCGCCCATCGTCCCGATCTGATGGATTGATTAGATCCACGGGATCGTCGCTTATCAGACCTTAAAGCCAGGGCGGAGAAGAGTCTAAGATCGACTCCGTATGAGGCCAGGGAGTCAAGATTGTCCTCAGAACATTCGGAAGGTTGACCTTGACTTCCATTGGATAACAAAAAGGAGCGCCAATGCTGGGTGCATCTCCTGCTTTGTGAATAGGAGAGCAACTACCCTCTCTCTGGGAATGAATGTTGAAATTGAGGCACACTGTGTCGCAAAAAAGCTGAATGGCACGAGTGACCTAAAACAACTTCCCAACAACTGCTTTGAACATCACCGAACCAACTGGTCAGAAGGGAAAAAGGACGAGGAGAGGATACAGGGTCATCGACATGGACCTGAAGGACATGGATAAAGTGGAGGACATGCGTGTGGCCATATAAGTAGCAAATTGTTCCAACAAGATGAAGGAAAGCCTCGTTGCACAACTCCTTCGGCGACCATAACAATTCTGGCCGCTGTTAATGTTATAGCAATAAGGACCAGAGAAACTAGCGAAGGAGCTTATAGACGATGAGCTTGAGCTTGAAAAGCTAGGATGGAAGCCAGGAACCAGACGAGGAGGTGGGCAGCTCAAAAAATGTTCCCAGATCAACCTTTATCTTTGTTAACAAATCTACTGAGGTAGTATCTTGGGCAAAAAGAAGAGGCGAAAATATATAAGCCCAGTTCAGGAGCTCGAGTCTGAGAGAAAAACGGAGTTTCTCTCTACAACACAGGTAGAAGTTGGAGAAATTCCTTCACCCTACTCCCCCCTCCCCAAACGGTACGCTACGGTGTTGAGGGAAGGAAGTGATGAGCCAAGAGGAGATGGAGATCGATCCTACCTCCTCCCTAAATGGCCCTATAATAATCGGGGACCCAAGAGGTGGGGAGGAAGGGCGAGGCCCATCGAAAATCCGGCGCCCGGGGATGAGTGAAGAGAGATGGGAATATTACATCCTGCTAGAAGAAATGAAGTCTCTCTGAGGCCAGCTAAGAGCATCCGTTTGGACACTACGATTGGACGCTGCGATGATTAGTTTTTACTCTCTCCACTTGGACCTGATCCCGATCGGACACAGCCTCGCTTTCGCTTACTTAAGTGCGAAACGAAGTCTATTGTACGGTTTCCTGGATTTACAAGCTTCCATACACCCGAAAATAGGTTTCAATTCCACCGCCCCTGTGCTTTTCAAAGGCGAAGCAAGGTCCTAATGTTCTGGCAGTTTCACCGTCGGTTTGCAACTTACTACGCGAAATGAGTTTCAAATTCACACCGCCCTGTGCTTTCAAGAAAGAAAACTATTATTGTACAATTTCACATAGGTTTGTATTTGATCGGGATCTGTGTCCAATCATGCAGCGTCCAATCGTGCAGTGTTCAATCGTGCAGTGTTCAATCGTGCAGAGTGTCCAATCGTGCTGTGTCCAATCGTCACGGTGGCCAATCGTGCAGTGTCCATCGTGCAGTGTCCAATCGTGCGAGTGTTCAATCGTGCAGAGTACACGTGTCCAATCGTGCAGCGATGTCAATACTACGTGTCCACGATCGAGTTGTGTCCAATCTGTTTCGTGTAAAAAAGTGTCACCCTAACTCTAGCGAAAGGCCCAGGAGATTCCTATTCTCTCCCGCTTCATGGCCCGTCAACTCCCGCCAAGGTCCCTCAACACAGGGGAGAGGGTAAAAAGCCTCCCTCCCTCAGAGGAACAAAAGAACGGAGGCGGCTTCGACCAGGTCGTTACAATCCTACATCCCTAAGTCATTGAGGAGGAGGTTAAAAACCTCCCCCTTTATAGGAGAATGGGACGACCATGGAGACTTCCTTCCCCTGTTGTCGCTAGCGGCACAGGAGGAGAGTCAGGAAAAAAGAATAAAAAAAGAAAAAGGGGAAAAATCCGTCTAAATCAGAGGACCGGCCCCCTCGACATCGGGACGACGCGAACCCCAAGCGGGACGGAGAAATGGCAAAACCGTCCCGTACTCGCGGGAGCCCGGTGCCTCAGGAGGAAGCCTGGGCAATCCCCTGGATGATAGGGAGACTCAGGTAACCATCAAAACCACAAAACCGCAAAGAGATGCGGAAAAGGGATCGACAATGAGGAGGGAAGAAAGGAGGAGAAGGCAAAGGAGGGAAAAACCTCCCACTGCATCGAAGCCAACTTCCACCTTTTCATCCTTGCCCCCTCCTCTAAAAAGAGGAAGAGAGTACAGGTGGCAAGGCGCAGTAATAATCCCCTGCGGTGCAGGAGATTATAAAGAGAATCTCCAACATGCCGTGAGGAGTATCGACCTTACGGAGTTGAAATAAATAGGATGACGGCGAGACGGCACTTACGGGTGCCCAAATCTATCGAGATCGGGGTCCCGACTAATAAAAAAACCGATGCACTTGCCGAGCGACTGAGAGAGGTGATGGCGGACAAAGTAGGAGTCCGCATCACCCGTCCAACCATGATGGCGGACTTAAAGTCCGCGACCTGGATGATCTTAGGAGCCGCAGCAGGTTGCAGACGCCATAGCAAAAGCCGGGGACTGTAGCCTGATAATATAAGAACCGGGGCGGTACAGTTCACTGGCAAGAGAGAATGGCCCTTTGGGTGCGATCCCACACGCCAATCAAATGGTGACAGCCAAAAAGATCAGAGTGGGCTGGATAAATGCCGGATCGAGGCACTGGAACAGAGGCCGTTACAGTGCTACAAAAGAAAAGAGGCACGTGCAGGCGCAATGCAGTAGCGGCATAAGTCGTGCTGACTGCTGCTATAGGTGCGGTAAAACGGGACATATTGCCAAGAACTGTAGGGCCCCGGTTGAATGCCCGATATGCGCGGGTTTGGGTCGCCCCAAAGGCAGGCTCGCGTGCCTGCACAGCTCCAAAAAGAAGGGCCAAAGGGAACAATACCCAGCCCAACACTACTCCCCCCCTCTCTCGAACGCGGCCTGAACCACAAGTCAGGATGGAGGAGGGGAGAAAAGAGAGGTACTCCACGTGTCAGAGGTGGAGATGGAGAGAAATAGTAGATCTCCCTCCACTCCTCAAAGGAGGAAGCGGTATCCTCATCGGCCTGCCCCCCATTAACGTCAGAGGGAGGCGGCCCATGGAAGAGAGCTGGAGGAGCTGGACAGTCATAAATAAAGATGGCTGTGAAGCTCCTTCAGGAATTAAATCACGCTCGCGGGGCTCAGAACTTATTCTGTCATGGGCTCAGCGAGCGTGGTATGAGGTAAGGTTGCTGAACCATACAAGGTCCCTAAGAATAACTCAAATTGGGTAGGGGATGAAAATGGTTCGCGGCGAGCGTTATCAGGGACCTACAAATTCCCCCTCTCAAACTAATTGATAGGGGGAGGGGTTATGTTGCGGTAGAGTGGGGGTCCACCATGTTTGTGCATGTTATGCCCCCCCGAACTCCCCGAAGGAACCTCGCGTGGTTTAATGACTACCTGGGCGGCTGGCACTTTTACGAACCAAACAATGTCATGCCCAGACCGCTCCTAATAGCTGGGAATCTGAACGCCAAATCCCCGGCCTGGGATAGTCGAATTGAGGACCGCAGAGGGAGGTTCTTGGGAGTGTCGGAATCACTCGCCTCTGTATTTTGAATGAGGGGTGAGCACCTGTGTGCGTCACAATAGGGGATCAATTATAGATATCACGATTGGCTCTCCGGCAGTGGCACAATAATAAATAGGCGTGTCATCACGGATACCGAGAACTTCTCTGACCATCGATATATACAGATGAATATGGGGGCGGTCCCGGTCCATCGGTGCACCGCCCACCAAATGGGGAGCAGAACACATAGGTGGACCCTCACTAAGTTAGATGAGGAGGCCCTCGAAACAGCCCTCACGGCGGTGACGTGGACGGGAGGAACAAGAGTGGGGGCGGGACATTCCACAAGCTGTGGAATGGCTGCGGGAGTACAATATGGAAAGTATGTGATGTCGCCATGCCCCGAGCGAAGTCCTGCCCCCAGACGGCGGGTGGCGTATTGGTGGCGGACGAGATTGCGAAGTTACGCACCTCGTCCATCCAAGCCCGCCACACTGAAGGAGCGCGCCGCCGTGGAGGTGAAAGTGAGAGTAGCCCTTAGGGAATATAGGGGGAGCCAAGATTAAGCTGACCCGGGCGATACAGAAGTCCAGGACTGGTTGTTGGGAGGAGCTGCTCCCCTCCCTTAACCAGGACCCATGGGGGCGTCCATACAAGATAGTAATGGAAAAGCACCGTGAGGACGCCCCCAATCACGGAGACCCTGGAGCCTCTCGTCCTCAATCAAGTGATGGATACCTTCTTCCCTCAGTCGGGGGGGGATCCACTCTGGAATGGAGTCTTGACAATGAACAGAGACCCCAACACTCTATGGAGGACGTGGAGGTTTCCGGGGAGGAACTTGTCCGTGCCGTCCGGCGGATAGGATCGCGCAAAGCACCTGGGCCGGACGGCTATCTCACGAAATATGGGTCCGTGCCCTGGACTTCATGGGTAAAGGCTAAGACAACTCTTCACAGAATGCCTCAGCCAAGAAGTGTTCACCCAAGAATGCAGGAGGGCGAAATTAGTCCTCCTCCAGAAAAAAGGCAAGGAGCCAACTCTTTCGGCATATAGGCCTATTTGTCTACTGGACGAGGTGGGAAAGATATTAGAAAGAACTGTGGTAACACGATCCGTCAGCACATGTCCCGGGAGGGGTGTGATCTTCATGAGGAACAGTATGGCTTCCGTGAGGGAAGGTTCACGTCAGGCAATTAGGCGGGTCCGTTTCCTTACGGAGGCCGCTACGAAGGACGGCGGGGTGGCGGTGGCGATGTCATTAGACACTGCCGGTCATTATAAATAAGATGATCGGCAGTGAGAATGTTGGAAGGCTGCACCTCCTTCTGCGAGAACGTTATGTCGCAGAAGGAGGCAGAAGAGGACCCCTGCCAACAAGTGGCGGCGGACGAAGAGGACACAGAGGAGGGAGGCGAGGCTAAGGGGTGTGACTCTCTCTCTGTGAGATAGGAGGTTCCACCCCTCCCAGGGATAATAAAAACACAGGAAAGGATGGGTGGGAGGAGTATCCTCCTCCCACCCAAACCCCGCTTATAAACAGTCGAGAAAGAAGGGGCTCCTCCAATCAAAATTGGAGGAAGGGAGGACCTCCCCACTTGAGCGAAAGTGAGTGAAGAGAGGTGGTGATCCCCTTCCCTCCCCCTCTTGTTTTTGGGGAGGAGGTGGGGGGATACCCAGAAGAAAGAGGAGGAGAGGATCTTTGTGGGAGGAATCAAAAGCTACGGCTGCGGTTCCCTCTCCAACAACGACCCTCTCGGAGCGATAACGGCGGCTGGTCTGCAAAACTTGTAACATGGAGCAGCTGCCCGAACCTCACTTAAATGGCCCCAGAGATAACGGCCGAATCTGCACCCCCCTTGGGGTCAGAGGGAGCCGTATCCTGGGGCCGCGGTGAGGGCAGGCCTCGAGCGGGAGAACTCGAGACCTGACCGCCTCCCGCCGGCGGGGGGCATGAGATGGCGGTGTGGCCCCTCTGTTTCACGAGTTAGGGAAATTGAGGGGGGACCATCTGCCCCCCTCAGGAGCAAGCCCCCCCGCCGGTGTCTTCCGGTCGGGGCGTGCTGGGCGAGGGAGGACTATAGGAGGGGACCGGCAGTATTGCAGGCTTGGGTGTCGCCTCCTCCTATCGCCCCCCCTCCCCGGGGAGCGAGGGTGTGCATCAAGCATTTCCTCTGGGTTACCAAAAAAGTTAGGATTAGGTTGTGACCGGACCGAGTCCATAAACGATGGTAAGCGTCACAAAACTTACCGGAACGCAGGTTGCGACGATTTCCGCAAACGGTCGCCAGATGTTTTCACCTTAGCAAACAACAAGGTTACAGATCCCTCTGTCCCCGATCACCGACGTCCTTCCTCCAAGGTCCGTGCGTCCGCCGGGTACTGGTTGCTCGAGCCCTCGTCCACGGAATGTCTTCGGGTCTCAGTCTCGTATCACGATCCTCTGGCTTATCGCGTAGTATGGGAATCGCATTGGATACGTGTGGGATACAGTCGCTCACAAAACAAGACCAAATTCGAATAAACACTTTGGTCCTTTTATTGTGGCACAATGAATTCACAAATTTTTAACGAGCTTTCACTGCTCGGAACTCGAAACCTTACGATTAAACGCTGACCCGTATTGCACGCGGCAATAGATCTCGGATGCGTGTTATATCTAACCGTGCGGATGTACTCGCGAATCTCTAGAACACGTTGACGCGTTGAGAATCCGTCCTCGAATGAGCTCTCCGGTTCTCGCGTGCTCTCGTTTTGTAGCCTCTCCGGGGCTCGCCCCTCCAGTGTTCCTTCGTTCAATGGCGGCGACGCTCCCGCCGCGACGTTCTTAGCCAATAGCGTCATTCGAACGCTCCACCGTCCGCCGGGTCGTCTCGACGTACTTGGCGTCTCCTTCATCCAGGATTCCCTACACCCGTCAACGCGCCTTCGACTCGACATCTAACATAATTCGCAATCCAAGCTTTGCGCATGCAGTCAAACATAATCTTAACTAATTATTATGTATTAAAGAACCTAAAATAATTTGTATCTTAATTTTACAAAATTAATAATTTCGGTCGCGTATCGCTCAAAAATAATAATATAATATATATCTGTTTAACATTTATCTATATAAAAGAAAATAAAATAAAACGTTATTTGTATTTCGACCGCACAATAGTTATTGTATTTATTGCGTAATATAAAACTTATTAATCTATGCACGTGGGTATTTACAACGTAAGTTAATACGCTTATCGCCTCAACTAAAACATAATGCCTTCACATAATTCTTTGAACTTAAAGTACTAAATAACCATATTTAAAATTCCCCTTTTGTTACTCAACATAACATTAAACCAAAAAACTATCAGGATTATAACTCTCGGTGCGCGAATCTCGTGTTCCATAAAACTCAAGCTTCTCGCCTTATATGTCGATTCTCTTTTAAGTTCGCGTCGTCAACAAACTGTCATAAATCAATCGTGCTCTGTGGTGTGCGGCGCTGGCGTGCGTTGATTAACTACGGCCGCGATCTCGACGCGAATTCGTGCTATTCCTCCGGGTCTTTACGCTCACCGTTTCCAACCGTCTGCATTCCAACCCTTTCCCGGATCTTAACCCTTATTTCCTAAATTAATCCTTATTTTACTCTAGATACATATTTACAGTCTTCTTATTCACTTTTACAGGTTTGTCGCGTAGCTGGTCGATGGTCTCGGCTCCGCTCCTTGGTCTTCCGCGCCTCCAATGGCACCTGTGGCTGTTGGTCGCATACCCCTTTCTTCGGGAGCATCGGAGATTTTGGTCTCCGGTGATTTCGATTCTAGGTGTGTCGTGGTATCGGTTGCTGTTGTTGATTTTGATTTTTTACCAGAACTTTTGTTCCAGTGTTTTCTTCTTGATAATTTTTTGAAGCGGCATATCTCGTCATCGGACTTCCGATGCCGATGCAGCGTAAGATTTTTCGATTGTTTTTCGTCTTCTTTTTTCTTGTATTATTGCATTTTTCTTTGTTGAGTCAATTAATTGCTTTAGTTCTTTTAATATATTTTCAATTATTTTCATTTCTTTAATTCTTGGTTTTTGACATTTCTGAGTTGTTTGTTTTCCCGGTTCTTGGATTTTGCTTCTCCTATTTTCCGCATCGCTATCCGACGGTGATTCGTTTGTGATTTCTTGAGTTTCTTGTGGTTCTGTCGATGGTGTGTTTGATTCGTGCGTTATTATTTGTTCTTTGAGCTGTAATATCTGTCTTGTTCCTGGAATTTCTTTATTATCCCTGGACATGTCGCATCTAATTAATTTTGTGGTCCAATTCGCTTCGATTATTTTTTCGATGGAATTTTTCTTTATGTTTTGAGTAATTGTTACCTGTCTTTCGTCTCTTAGTTCGGGCGGAATGTTCGAACTGATTGCTATTGATGCGTTAATCATCATTGACATTCCTGTATTCTCTTCTATTAATATGTGTTTTTCGGCTAAGTATTCCGTTTCCTTTGACAATTGGTTTACAGATCTCATTAATCCAATTAATTGTTCGTCTCCGTCGCTATCGTCTTCGATGGTCGGCGCTTCTTTTAACGTTTGGATAAGTCCCTCTAATTCTCTTATCCGGTTTCTTTTTTGAGCTATGCTCTGGCAAGTTTTTCTTTTCGCGTTTAATAATTGTCTCGCCTGTTCCTTTAGCTCCTCTTCTTTCTTGGACAATTCTCGAAGTTTTTCTTCCATTTTTATGTTCCATTTCGTTGATTACGGTCGATTCGTCCTCTGCTCTTCGTTTTTTGGGTAATCGGAATTCCGTTTTCGTCGTTTCTTGTTCTTCGCGTGTTGTCCACTCGGCTCTCGCTGCACTACTTCGCGCTCGGTCGCGCTCTCGTCGTGCAGCCGCGGAAAATTCCGTTTATCTCGCTATTGTTTCGTTCGCGTGGCGCCGCCGGGTAATCTTCCCATTTGATCTCGTCGACTGCTCTCGTGGACTGCTTTATGTCAATTTCCATAATTTTTTTATTGTCTTGTGTTGTCGCGATTTTTCTGTTTGTTTGTTTTTCATGGTTGTATGTTGACGGTATTCCATTTATAATTATAAAATTTTCTGTATATCTCTCTAACTCGAATTGATTTACGTTTTCGTGTTCCTCTTCACTCGATATCTCTTGTTTAATCTGAGTTATTGTTCCGCACATTTCTCTTGGTGATATTATCGTTGGCGCATATTCGTTAGTATTTTTTGTTAATGTCTCTAATGGTTTTATTTTTATAATTTCTATTTGTCTGACCTCTTGCTGCTCGTGCTGAATTTTTAATTTTGGTGCACGATGCGGGCGTAATTGTCTTGAATTATATGTACCTATTGTTTGTCCTTCAAGGTTTTCGATTAGGTAAGCGTTTTTTCTGATTACTTGCTTGACCTTGTATGGTCCTTGGTATAATAGGTGAATTTTTTTCGTTACTTTTCTGCTGGCGTCTGATCTTCTATGTAGTTTTATCCATATCATGTCTCCGTCCGAGTATTCCTTTGCTTTCGCATGTTTATTGGTTTGTCTTTTCCTGTTGGCGGCTTTTTCCTTTAGATGTTACTTCTTCGGTTATTTCTATTTCTCTCGCGTTGAATTACCGGTGTTATTCTTTCGTCTATTTGTAGTCCAATTTCTATCTCCGGATATAATTCCGTCGGTGTCTCTCCGGTGCTGAAGTGAGACGTATTATTTATAGTTTCGACGAATCTCATTATTATCGTGTCCCATTGAGTTTGTCTGTCATGGAAATACGCTCTAATTACTCTTCCGAGTTCTCTCATCACTCGTTCGATTGGGTTGGATTGTGGGTTGTACGGTGATGTTTTTCTTGCTTGAAATCCCATGGCTTCGGCGTATCTCTTCCATTCCTTGGTTAAAAACTATCCGCCGTTATCTGTTAATATTGTTTCGGGTATTGACATTGTTTCCATTGTTTATTTCATGTTTATTGTTTCTATGATTGTTTGTAATTTTTGGTTTGTCATTGGATAATAATTTGTCAATTTGGAGAATTGGTCCATCATCACTAATATGTATCTGTTACTCGCTTGCGTTCTTAGTAGTGGACCAAAAATGTCTAATAATATTACTTTGTCTTTGTCCTCTGGTAATTCGTAGTATTCTGGACCTCTTGTTGGTCTCGTATAATATTTAGTGACTATGCATGTCTCGCATAATGCGACTACATCTCTTGTAATTCTGTCGATATTACGTATTTCGAAATATTTTTTTCGTGAAATTCACGACTTTATCTGTACCGAAATGTAGTAGAAACTTGTGTATTGATTTGACCAAGTTCCACGTTATTGCATCCGGTATTATTATCGTTTCTTTATTTTCTTTTCCTAATTAGACCGTCGCGGTTGCGGTAATTTGTTTCCGGTTCTGTTATTTTTTGTTTGAAGTGATCTTCTTTCTGTGCTTGTTAATCATTTCGTACCATTTTCGGGAATTATGGGTTTGTTCATCTTGTAGCATCTTGTGGGCAAATCTCGAAAACATTTTCTTTCGACGCTTTACTCGCTTTTGTATCGAATTCTCTTGATAGCGCGTCCGCTGTTTTATTTTCTTTATCTGGAATATGTTGGATTTCCAATTCGAATTCTTGCATGAACGATATCCATCTTGCTATTCGTTCGCTTGCGTTTGCGCATGAGCTAATAAATTGTAGTGCTCGGTGATCGGTATTAATTTTAATTCTTCTTCCCATAAGTAGCGTATGCCATTTCTTTAACGTAAATATCAACGCTAGATATTCTAGTTCCGTTATCATATAATTCTTTTCTGCATTCTTCAAACTTCGGCTGGCGTATCTGATGGTGAATTTTTTAAGCGGATCATTTTCCGCGTATTGAAATAGTCTAGCTCCGATGCCTACTTTAGATGCGTCAACGTCGATTCCGAAATTCATGTTTGATTTTATTAAATATAATGTCGGTGCGTCCTCGAATGCTTGTTTTACTGCGTTGAACGCGTTCTGTTCAATCTCGCTCCATTCGAATTTTGTATCCTTTTTTAATAGACGCTCTAACGGTTTTGTCAATCTCGCTAAATTTTTTATAAATCTTCTGTCCCAGTTTGCAAGTTCTAGGAATCCTTGGACGCCTTTAATATTCTTCGGTCTTGGAAAACTTCTTATGGCGCATCTTGTTTCTTCGTTGATGTTGGCTATAATCTCATCAAACGTATGTCCCAGAAATTTGATTTCATTTTTTACAAATTCGCATTTGTCTCTATTCAATTTGAAACCGGTTGTCTTTAATTTTTCTAAAACTATATCTATGTGTTTCATGTGTTCGTTGAATGAATTTGACGCGATTAAAATATCGTCTAGGTATACGATTACGAAATTTAATGCTTCGTCGTGCAAAGTCCTGTTTATTGCTCGGGTAAATGACGCTCCTGCGGTCTTTAATCCGAATGGCAATCTTTTGAATACATATGTGTGGTTGTTGAATAGAAAGCCGGTGTATTTCTGGCTCTCTTTGTCGAGTGGTATTTGCCAGAAGGCTTGTGTGACGTCTAATGTGTTAAAAAATTTTCTATTTCCGATTTTATTAAATATTTCATCGATCGTTGGCGGTTGCGCGTGATCATTTTTCATTCTTTTATTTAATTCTCTCGCGTCGAGGCAAAGTCTTATGTCACCGGATTTTTTAATGACCGTTACGAGCGGGCTGATGTATTGCGTCGCTGTTTTTCTTATAATTTCTTGTCTTTCCCATTCTTGAATGAGTTTCTTTACCATGTCCTTGTGTATCTCCGGAACGGGGTATGTTTTCTTTTTGAACGCCTTATCGTTGATCATTTCTATGTGATGTTTGTAGTTTTTTATTCTACCGATTTCTTCGATGAATACTTCTTTATATTTCTTGAGAATTTCTTCAAGTTGTAGATCCTTTTCTATGGTGTCGTTCTCTTTTATCTTCGCGATGTTTTTTGGTTTTGATCTCTCTCTTTTCGCGACAACCCCTTCTTCTGATTCTGTGGCGCTGTCTTGATCTTCTGAGTTTTCTTTCGCGATACTAGCTTTCTTCTTTTTTACGGCCCTCTTCATGTTTGTCGGTTTTTCGTCTGAGACGGCGCTCCCTTCTAATTTCGCGATATCATTTTGGCGTGATAATTTCTCTTTCGCGATGCCGCCCCCTTCTAATTCTGGGACTGTTTCTTTCTTTTTTAAATTTGCGATCGTTTTTCATTTGTCGCTTGTTATCTTCATTGATGTTTCTTCGTTGTTCATCATTCTTTCTGACTTCGTTTTTTCTCCTAACGAGAATTGAAATGCATCGTCGGTGTATCGTATTGACGCTTTATGTTTTATAAATGCGTCATTTCCAATTATCATCGGATGTGCTAATTTTTCCGTTATGTAGAATTCGTGTGTGAATTCGTCATTATTCGTTGATACTGTAACTTGTATCTTGTGTGGTAATGTTTGGCCTTTTTCTCCAAATGCCCCGACCAATCGGCATTTTTTTATTAGTATTTTGTCGAGGCATTCATTAGCCTTGGTTAGTTTTTTTACGGTTTCGCACGTCATTATAGATGTTTCCGCTCCTGTGTCTATTAATGATTCGATTGGTATTGCCTATTTTTATTGGAATAATCGGCTTGATTTCCTTGCTTGTATCTAACGATTCGTTTTCATTTTCTTCAATGTCTCGAATCAATTCTTTCGTTCGGACGATCGCTAGGTGTGTAACATCTTCATTTTCATTTTCAAATGATTCGTATTCCGTTTCTGTGTCTGTCGATGATCGCTCTTCGTCGTCCGATGATTCTTCTTCGTGATTTTCATCCATCGACGATTTCGGGTCGTTACTTGATTTTCTGTTTCTATCGGATTTTTCTTGTTTTATAGCGTCTAGCCGTATTTTTGCATATTCATTTTCATCGTTGGAAATATCATCCTCGGATTCTTCGCTCGACGTGTATATCTCTTCTTCCGTTGACGTGTATTTTTTGTCAGTTTCCGACCTTTCGTTATTCTCTTCGGATTCCGTTTCGGTGTTTCGGTGTTTCGCTCGTCTTCGTTTGTTGGAATTCTATTTTTTCGTACTGCGTTTATCTCTTTCTGTTTTATACGTTGTTGCTTTTTATTTTTATGATTTTTTCCGACAGTTTCGGATGTCGTATCATTTTCATTGGATGATGAACTTTCGGTATTGATACGGGATTTTGATTTATATTTTTTTTTAAACGTGTTTTTATTATGAATGAGATTTATCGTTTTTCCCGTTTTTTCGTTGCGATTATTTTTCTTCTTATCCCGGTTGAATTTCCTTTCGTTGAGCGTTATTTTTGATTTCTTTTTAATTTCTTGATCGCTCTCGTTTGTTGAGAATTCAACGATCGATTCTTTTTGTTTATTCGCGTCGCGATTTTTCTTTGCGATCCCGCGTCCCGTCGTTGTCGGGTTATTTTTGCCGCCGGTTCTACCGCTTCGCCATTTGAAAGCATTATTTCGGTATGCCGCGTTTGCATTTCTCTTCGCGTTTTCGAAAGATTTCGCGTTTGATTTTCGTTCTTCGCGCATTTTACCGCTCGTATCTTTTTCATCCTGTATTTCCTCAAGCAAACATGTTAAGTCCGCGATTGTTTTAATCGTTGTTATTTTGATTTCGCGTACGGTTTCTTTATCAAAATGTCTTTTGATGCATCGGATTATCTCGGCGTCACCCATAGGTGGGTCGAGCAATTTCGCTTGCCTCGCGAGATCGAGCGTGTAGTCCACCATCCTCGAACCTTTGTTTACTTTGAATTTACCGAGGTATATTTTTTCACGAAATTTTGCTTGTTGGGTCTCTCCCCAAAAATATTTAACGAATTCGTTTTTCGCGTCGTCAATACACGAGAAATCTTGTATCTCGAACCATGTTGCCGCATGATCTTTGAGACATTTTCCAAAGAAGTATAATTGTTCGGCTTCATCGACTTTCTCATAATCCGCTATTTCGTTGAATTTTTTTAAAAATCTTATTGGGTTAATTTTATCAATTTTTCCTATGAATTTTAATTCATCAAAAGGATTTTTTATCCATCCCCCTCGTGGGAAACGCATTCCACCGATAGTTGCTACTTGCATCCTCGTTTCATCGGTAATCGGTTTAGCTTCGTGCGCACCGTGAATTGTTCTTGCGGTTATTTTCGTTTCGTTTTTCGATTCTTCAGATATTATCGATTCATGCGAGGTATACCGGTTTTTTCGCGTGTTTAATTCTTGCATCGCTGTTACGATCGCGTCTATTTTACGCTCGAGGATCTCTAGTCTCTCTTCTTCGTCGCTTCGCGTGCGATTTTCCGCATTAAGATTCGGTTGCGATTCCGATATCTCCCGGATTTTTCCCGATCGCAAAACCGATTGCGGGGAATGTACCACTTTCGCGGCTTTAATTGATGATGATTCAAAAATCATGTTTGTTTTATTTTCTTTAAAAAAAAAATTCACCTTTTTCTCGGTTTGTCTACGCTGTTAGCGTCGTATCGCGCGTCGGAATATTCCACAATACCGCGCGATATCGGATTACGGCCCGCCTGTCTCGGATATCACGCTCGCGCTCTTACGCGTTGAAACCTGTCCGTTGACGCAACCGCGGGCTCTATCCTTTGTTTCTTTATTCCCGATTTTTCGAGTCCTTTCCACCCTCGCCGCGAACAATTTTATTTTCTCACTGCGACGGGGCGTCCTGTCACGATCGCCACTTTTAATCCGGATATATTTCCGGTAACGACGTGATTCGCGTACTTTCGTCGCACTTTCTACTGTGACCGGACCGAGTCCGTAAACGATGGTAATCGTCACAAAACTCACCAGAACGCAAGTTGCGATGATTTCCGCAAACGGTCGCCAGTTGTTTTCACCTTAGCAAACAACAAGGTTACAGATCCTTCTGTCCCGGTCACCGACGTCCTTCCAAGGTCCGTGCGTCCGCCGGGTACTGATTGCTCGAGCCCTCGTCCACGGGATGTCTTCGGGTCTCAGTCTCGTATCACGATACAATCCTATGGCTTATCGCGCAGTATGGGAATCGCACTGGATACGTGTGGGATACAGTCGCTTACAAAACAAGACACAATTCGAATAAATACTTTGGTCCTTTTATTGTGGCACAAATGAATTCACAAATTTTTAACGAGCTTTCGCTACTCGGAACTCGAAACCTTACGATTAAACGCTGACCCGTATTGCACGCGGCAATAGATCTCGGATGCGTGTTATATCTAACCGTGCGGGTGTACTCGCGAATCTCTAGAACACGTTGACGCGGTGAGAATCCGTCCGCGAGTGAGTTCTCTGGTCCTCGCGTTTTATAGCCTCTCCGCGAGGCTCGCCCCTCCAGTGTTCCTTCGTCCAATGGCGGCGACGCTCTTAGCCAATAGCGTCATTCGACGCTCCACCATCTGTCGGGTCGTCTCGACGTCCTTGGCGTCTCCTTCATCCAGGATTCCCAACACTCGTCAACGCGCCTTTTGACTCGACATCTAACATCATTCGCAATCCAAGCTTTTCGCGTACAATCAAACATAATCTTAACTAATTATTATGTATTAAAGAACCTAAAATAATTTGTATCTTAATTTTGCAAAATTAATAATTCCGGTCGCGTATTGCTCATAAATAATATATATCTGTTTGTACATTTCTCTATATAAAAAGGAATAAAATGAAATGTTATTTGTATTTCGACCGCACCATAGTAATTTTATTTATTGCGTAATATAATAATTCCGGTCGCGTATCGCTTATAAATAATATATATCTCTTTATGCATTTATCTATATAAAAGAGAATAAAATAAAATGTTATTTGTATTTCGGCCGCACAATAGTAATTGTATTTATTACGTAATGTAAAACTTATCAATCTATGCACGTGGGTATTTACAACGTAAGTTGTTACGCTTATCCCCTCAACTAAAACATAATGCCTTTGATCTTAGTCACATAATTCTTTAAACATAATTCTTTGAACATAAAGTACTAAATAACCATATTTAAAGTTCCCTTTGTTACTCAACATAACATTAAAACAAAAACCTATCAGGATTATAATTTATAACTACCCGGTGCGCGAATCTCGTATTCCATAAAACTATCTCTAATTATCCGGGAAAGGTTCACGTTTCTTTATGTGTCGATTCTTTTTTTACGTTCGCACGTCGTCAACAATCTGTCACAAGTGTCAATATTGACTTTTCGCCGGTCCGCATCGCTTGGCGTGCGTGCGCTCGCCGATTAACTACGGCCGCGATCTCGTCGCGAATTCGTGCTACCGCGAATCTCCTCCGTGGTTTACGCTCACCGTTTCCAACCAGACGGTTGGAATGCAGACGCATTCCAACCCTTTCCCGGATCCTAATCCTTATTTCCTAAATCAATCCTTATTCTACTCTATATACATATTTACAGTCTTCTTATTCACTTTTACAGGTTTGTCGCGTAGCTGGTCGATGATCTCGGCTCCGCTCCTTGGTCTATCGCGCCTCCAACGGCACCTGTGGCTGTCGGTCGCAAGATTAGGTTGAGAGTCGGGAAAGAACTATCTCCTAAGGAGTATGGTTGTGAAACTGAGGTATCAAAAATACGATTTAAATGATTTAAGTTGGTTTAAATTGTGTTTTGAATAGTACGTGTGGAAAATAGGTGGTGCGAGGCGTCTCTGAGAGTGTGGGTTTAGCAATTAAAATCGTGAATTGTTATTAAATCTTTAAGTTATGTGAGGTAACCTAATTTCAATCTAGTTACTTTTGCCACATGGCACGTCTAAGGTGGAAAAAGGTTCTGAGGTGCTTCTGTAGAACGTTTGTGAGATGTGAAATGATTGTGGGAGCCTTATCCATTAATTCTGGACCTTTGGGAGTGGATTAGGGATAGGAACAGCAAATAATTAGAGTTTAAGTAATATAAGATATGGAGGTGCATTGTGCCACGTGGCACTGACCATATTGGTAAAGGCCACGCAGATCTGCCTAAAGTGATAATACTATGATACATCACTATGATAAAGTGCTTGGATGAGTGTAGGACAATTTAGAGAGGTTCAATTTCACATATTTTAGTGGAAAAAGTATATGAATTAAGTATTTGAGGAAGATAGTTACTAGAAATTCACTAGAAGTTGAGGTTATGTCAGTCTAGTGAATTCCACTAGTACTTGTACACGTGGCAGGTTGTGACACTAACGGATGGAAAGTGCATTGCGATAATGTTGTCAAGCTGAAAGTACATGGAGGTGTATATGGACGTCCTTGAGGCTTGTTCCGTATAATCTAGTGATAAACCAGTAATTAAAGTACTATATGAAGAATGCTAGAGGAAGATAGTTAATAAAAACCTAAGGCTGTGTAAGGTTATGTTGGCCTGGGGTTTTCCCGCGGCACCTAACTCCGTGATAGGGTGAATTAGTGACCGGCTAAGTAACAGTTAGGTGAATAATTGTTCTTAGATGGAGGTTAAGGTTAATTTAAGTGAAGTCGAGGTTATGGTGATCTAGTGAATTTAGTGGCATTGATCGTTGTGGAATGTAGTGAAAATCACCACTCGGTCTAAGGTGCTTGGAGTGCTGTGAAATCACTAAATGATTTGAAGGTGTTTGTGATAGATCGGTCAAGTCGGATAAGAGGGCAGGAGGTTAATTTCCTAAATCAAAAAGGACTGCGTGGTTCGAGAGGGGAAAGTGCAATTTATCAACTATTAAGCAGTGCGGTCTGAGTGGTATGCCAGGTTGTGCACGAGAGTTTGGGAAACTCTTAGGAGTGGAAGTTAAGTGAAAATAGTGCAAAAGAAGTGAAATAGGAGTAGGAGAACACCTAAGGGATTTAGTTTGTAAATTCCACTATATGATGACTCAGGAAATTAAGTTTAGGGATTTCCTCTAGAAATTCCCCTTTTTTTTCGCTGGCCGGGAGAAGGAAATCCTTTATGGAGACCCCTGGGTCGGCCCAGAGGTACTGCGGGACTAGGTGCAATGGGAAGTGGGCATAATAATCCCCACTTCCCCTCCGTTACCCGCTAAAACCTCCCTCCTGGGTGGCTCAGAAGGAGCCACCCCAAAGTCGCCTGGAAGAACATCCGTGACCTAAAACCTAACCGGAGGGAACCGTTGATCACATTACATCTCCCGATCAGAAGGTTTCAACGCAAAGGCGCCCATCATTAATTGTGTCTCGATTTTAGGAGGTACTAGTCCTAACTATCCTCATCATCGCTTTCGTCGTTTCTCGGGGATCTTCCCCTTCTCCTATCCCTTCTCCGAGGAGAAGGAAGGGATGTATCGCTTGATGCTCTCTCTCTGCAGCCTCTTTGGCTCCCATTACAGCCTCCGAGAACTCTACAACTGCCAGCCACGCCTCACGAGAGTCCAGCATTGCTGCCACTAAGCGCCCAAGGTTCAGTTCCGTATCGCGTCCTACAGGATCTACAGGATCCAGATCCGGAGCACCATCACCGACCAATCCAACGTCAGGCCCTAAGATCGGAGCCGAATGATCAGGGTTCGACCGCCCCATGGTACCGCCATCGGAACCACTCTTGGCAGGGTTCGCCCGATCACCTCAGTGAGCCTCTCCCTCTCGGCTCGCCACCTACTGCACACCAACGCCGTGTGCTCAGAGGTATCCTCAACACCTGCATCACACATCATACATCTAGCATCTGGAGCCCTCTGTATCCTGTGCAAATATGCCTGAAAACACCCATGTCGAGTCATAATTTGGGTGATCCGAAAAGTGAGATCACCGTGCCTACGATTTACCCAATCTTTTAACACTGGTCTAATGGCCGCAATCGTTCTAATGCCCGCCAATCCTGGACTTATCAGATATGCAGACCAATCTCCCAGAGTCCTATCACGCTCCTGCTCGCGAACCCTATCAAGGTGTCTACTATCTATAACGCCCTCATTTCTGAGGGCCACTATTCTTTCGTACACTCTACGGCACTCATCATTATCAACGGTGGGATTCTCGACAATAACAAAGCTGCGTCCAGTGCCACCGTCCTATATGTCGCGATCACTCTCGCTGCCACTGTGCGAAGGACTCCATCTAGAATCCTCTGCGACCTAGAGGAGGATCTCAAGGCGTCACACCAGACTGGGGCCGCGTACAAAATGACGGACAGGACATTTGCGTAAAGATGCCTTTTCATTTCTCCCGGTTCTCTTAAGTTAGGCATAAGCCTACACAGGGCCCTAATCACTTTGCTGGCCTTTTCCGCGGTCCTTATAAAGTGCTCATGGAAATTGAAGCGCTCATCCACGATAACACCCAGGTACTTGATCGACTTACTAGTCCAAATGCTATCGCGATCTACTCTAACGTCGGGGTAAAGCCTCACTCCTCTCTGTCGCGATATTAATACCACCTCAGTCTTCCGGGTAGCCACTCTGACGCCAACAAGACCAATGCCATCCAGGGTCCTGGCTATCTGTTGATTGGCTCGCCAAACCGCACTTTGTACCGTATCCGCTGTTGCCACAATAAGAGTATCATCCGCATAACTTGACAGTATCATCCGCAGCACTTGACAGCCGTATTCGATTCAACCGCGCAAAACTCGATCGAACCCAATGTTCCAAAGGAGAGGGCCCAGGACAGAGCCCTGGGATACCCCTGCCGTAACAGCGCGAACTTCAGTGCCTTCCGATGTCACATATTGCATCGATCTCTCGTACAGATATCCATCTATAATGCGTTGCAGATAGTCCGGGAACTCTTTCCTCTCCATTGCTTTTCTAATCGATGGCCACGGTATCGAATTGAAGGCATTTTCGATGTCCAAGCTAACAGCAAGAACAACGCCTCCACTCAGGAACGCCAACTCCGCAGTGTCTCTTAGTTTAATTAGCGCGTCACACGTAGATCGACTAGCCACAAAACCATGTTGTTCCTCCGACAACGCTGCGTCGATACTGCCATCCAATCGTTGAGCCTACCAACTAACACTCGCTCAAGAACTTTCGCGATATCCGGCAATAAACATATCGACCTCACTTTCGGCACCTCTTCATTGGGAGACACTCCTTTTGGAATGAGTACGAGCCTAGCCCGTTTCCATACACGTGGAAAGATGCCCGTAGGCACTTTGTGTAGCACTCTACAACATGCGTCACCATTTCGTCCGGCATTAACTTAAGCATTTTCAACGAAATCCCATCGAGTTCCGGAGCCGAGTTACTCGCACCATCCCTCATCGCTCGGCAAACTTCACCAAACGTAACATCACATCGATCATCCCAAAACGGGATTGTCCAAATATTTCGCGGATCTGATTCTACTCCATTAGGAAAAAGCCTATCTATAAGTGTCCGAACAATTGGGACCTCCAAGGACTCTGTAAGTGCACGGGCTACCGGCCGCAGCTTACCTAGGACCAGTTTATAAGGAAGGCCTCATGGGTTCTCATCGATCAGGCCGAGCAGCTCTCCCCATGCACGTGACTTCGCTGCAATAATAGCCGTTCGTAGCCTCTTTTTGGCTAGCCTATACGACCGCCGTCGCATATTAGTATCACGTGATTCCACAGCTCTACGCGCATCTCTCGCCACCGATCTACGCCATCTACGCCTACACGCGATGGCCTCAGTTCGTAGGTCAGCAATTTCATTCGACCACCAGTAAGCAGACTTTTTACCTGGTGGTCTATTTAACCGCGGCGCGCTACAATCCGCCGCCCTTCGCAGTGCTTGGTTAATCCATTCCGCATACCTATCCGGCGAGTCATTGTCAATCGTCAATTCACATGTCGCGCTGTTCCATATCAGCGAAGCCTGAAATTTATCCGGATCCATTTTCCTCCAATTCCAGCCCGTTAACGCAAGGCCAGAGGAAGGAACCGCTTCGGCATCACGCAATTCGAATCATATATAATTGTGGTCCGAGAGAGTCTTAATCTCGGTCATAACGCGCCAACCCACTACCGCACTCGCGATCCTGACCGTGCCCCACGTCAGGTTTACTACCGATGATCCCTGTTGACGCACGCAGGTTGGTACGTTATCAACATTAAGGATTCTCAAATCCAATCCGGCGGCCCAGACTTCGACGTGGTCCCCTCTAACGTTTGCATAGCGAGAGCCCCACAACGGAGAGAAAGCATTAAAGTTCTCCACTTATCAGCACGCTACGACCAATAATACGTAATCGATCCGCCATCTCATCCAATTTTCGAACCATTTGATGCGGAGATTCATTTGGAGGCAAATAACAACTGATCATATAGATCTCTCTTAACTTGATCACTATAAAACCATCACACCATCTCTCTCTTACCTTAGCAGCACCAATCGTGCGAGCGTTCCACCAAACGGCAGCAAGTCCTCTAGCACAAAGGGCCAAGCAGGAACCATCATTAATCCGGGGTGGCTCGGCAATAAGACACAAGTCTACCTCCTTCATGATGCATTAGAAGATCGTATGCACTATGGCTCCTATTCAAATTACACTGGAGCATTTTCATACTGGCACCACCACATTCGTATTAGCCTGTCTCCGATCCAGGCCTTCCGTACCAGGTCGAGAACCACAGTTCATCGCGCCCAATCGATGCTGCGCACTCTTACCGTTTAACGCGCACAACACGCACTTAAACTGCGCAACGCACTGTCTCAATTTGTGTCCCGGCTCACCACACCGAAGACACAAACCCCGTCGATCCTCCGTCGCCTCACATCTAGTCTGAACGTGCCGAAACGCCCAGCACTTATAGCACTGGGTGGGCTTCGCGCTGAGAAGTTCCACCCTTGCCACAGTCCAGCCAATACTGAGCCTACGACGGTTGGACACTTTAATGGTCGCAGACAGCGGGAGTCGAATCCACGTCATATATAGCCATTATGCATTGGCCTCATTGGACTAGTCACTATATCCTGTATAGCGCATCCACCGACCTCCGCTGCAACTGCAGCCACATCTTCCGACGTAACCGAGACGTCCACTCCGACTATCTGCAAGTCTCTGCGCACGACCGGACGTGTCACCATTGCAGACTCACCCAGAACCCTGGCAAGTTCTCCCTTCAGCTTTTCGGCGCACGCGCTACCTTCAGGACCAGGAACCTCGATAAGGAAGGCGCCCCCCATCGCTCTCTTAACCCTAGTATTTTTAATACCTAGGTCATCGAGCGAAATCTTCTACTTCGCCTTACGCATCGCGTCGGCGTAGGAGAAACCTTCATTCACTCCTTTTATCGCGACCACCGCACTACGTGGGGCTCTTTTCGAGTTTCGTACCATGTTTTTTTAATTGTTACTATTTACATTATTTACACGTCTATTTATACTATTTACAGTACCTCGTTTTCTCCTCGAGATGTCAGGGGGTGGGAGAGATCCACATCCTTCACTCCTAGGTGCATCTCCCCCAGGGGGGACCAATTGGATGTCACTCTTCACCCTTACCCTCGGCTTTCGCTGAGGGAGGAGAGGGCTCATCTGGTCTCCCTCCACCACCTTCACAGGTTCCTCCTTCTTCCTATCTTCCTTAGGCTTAAGTTGTCTTAGTACCTCTTCCGTTATTTCCCTTATTAATATTTCTTTTTCTTTTTCAGGATTCACGAACTCCATCAGACTCGGCTTCATCGTTGGAACGACCTCGTTTCCAGGGTAAGTATCTCCTACCTTCTTATTCTCTTCTAATTCCTTCTTTTTTCTTTCAGGTTCACCGGATTCCGGCGGATGACTTATCCTATTCAACCTTATTCGGACATCCCTCATCTTTGGACCAGGCACCGACTAGATCCAGATAACTAATACCACGCGTCATATTCCTTTCTACTCCTTTACCTTTTTCTTTTTCAGGTTTCCTAGTAGGCTCCTCATCATCAAACCCCGTCATCCGGCTTTCATTCAACCGATAGGACAACGAGATTTCTTCTTTTTCCATGTAAGTCATTTCCCTACATCTATTACAGATACTATAAGTATTATTCGACTGCCCTTCCGCTATTTGGGGCATCGGAGAGGTCGCCCTGTCTCGCCTCGCTTTTAGTAAATACACTCTACTGGCCTCCGCTTTTTCTTTCTCTTCTACCACTTTCAGGGCCTTTACCTGCAATTTCCCAATAACATCCGTCAATTCCTTAACCTCCCTCTTCAGGCTATTTCTTTTTCATATACATAGACTCTAGAGGCCATCTCGACATTCTGCTTCTTTAAGTAACTAATATCTCCGTTATCCTGTACTCGTTCCGATAATAATTGTACTAATTTAGTAAGCACAGATGTTCGATCCGTAATACGTCTCATCAAAGGACCCTGCATGATCTTACACTTGCTTTTTATAAAATATATTTCATCTATCCACCTTTGCGCCATTGCATCAAGGCTGGGAGTTGACCTGTTCCTCAGTTCGTCAAAGTCCTGTGGGACCTCTTCCAACTCTCTCACCAGTCTGTTCGCTACCTTTTCTTTATTTAAGAAAGGCTTCCTACCGACCATTTTACCTTTCTTTTCCTCAGTGGTAGTGGGTGGGCTGGGTCCTTTTCCTTCCAGCTCCCTCGGAGATATCGTTTCCTGTCTCTCCTCGCTCAATTGCTCCTCATCTGTCGACCAGTCCTCCTCGCTTCCAGCGCCTTCTTTCTCCGAGGCCCTCAGTTTCTTCTTGGACGGACGCACGCACTTATTGAATATCCTCACACCACGGGGTCTGAGTTTTCTCTGACTCCCGGATCCGCTGGTATCTTCCAACTCCGAACTTGACTCAACCTTCTTTCTCTTTCTAGGGATTCTCGGTTTAGCACTACTTCGCGTGCTTACACCGGATACAACTTCCGGACTCATATCACTAAGTACAAATACCGCTTCCACGCTGCCTCGGTTTGTCGCACCAACTTCACCACACGGACTTAACGCATCACTATCGCTGGCTATTTTTACACCGCTTCTTCCACTTCGCGCATGCAGTCCATAAGGACTCGCGCTCACAAGTCTGGACAACCCTGCCCTCACTTTCACCACAGGAGTGGGAGGGTTCTCTCGGGAAGACACGTAAGTATCTCCTTCAACATCACTTTCACTAACCACTTCTTCCTCTTCAGGTATCCGTGCTCTATCATCAGCGACCTCCATTTTTGGCAGGTTCTCCGACGTCTTCACCTTCTTCGCAGTCGTCGTTTCTCCCGTCGTGCTTGCGGTGCACACTCCGGGTAGCCCGTAGTCCGATATCGACGAAGCAGAGACCGGGACGGTATCCCCACCACGCCGGTACTGAAGGCTCCGATCACCTTCTGACGCCGTAAGATCCTTCTCATTGTTCGTGTGATAATCCATATTCGTTTTTGTTGTGTTTTTTGATCAGAGTATCACTTCTCTGGTGGGGGCTTTCAAGGATAACCCCCAACCTATCACAAACACATGCACACACACACACACACACACACACACACTCATACCAAGGAAGGAGGGAAAAAGACAAACAGCGTAAACAGGATAATATGAATAGGATAGGATAAGGAATCAGACACGATAATAGGATAAGGTAGAATAAAATAGGATAAGGGACAAGAAATAAAAAACAAGGTAAGAAAGAACAACAAACAAGAAACACAAAGGATGAACCCTGGGATGGTAGGCCCCGCCGAAGCAGGATCATCCCTAACGGTCAGGCCGACCGAGCGATTGAAGTCAGGACCGCCTACCTCTATGCGCATCAGGCCAAGGTGCCCGGAAGGAGCGCAACCCCCCATCCCATCCCCCTTCGACGGGCCCGTGGACAAGCCACGAATCCGCTTCCGGGTGGTAAGGCAGTGCAATTGTGTGCTCTTAGATCCACTCCAATAACTGGAGTGGGAGCCTATCCACCACGACAAGGTGGCACACCACGGAGAGGAGAAATTCCCCTAGGAAACAAGATCTAGGGTTTTCCCCTAGAAATTCCCCTAGGAAACAAGATCTGGGATTTTCTCTAGAACCAAGTAAGTTCAGGAAATTATTGACATGGGTGTTTCTGGATTCTCACTAGAATAATGAGTTGGGGAATTCCCCTAGGACATTGTAATAGAACGTGGACTGGATAGAGGGCTCTCATTAAAATCCTTTGTGGTACAGTGGAGCAATTTTAACAATTTAGATCTAATTTTATTTTGACTGAAAATATTATACTGAAATAGAACAATTATTATGGCTATTTAATATAGGAAAAGAAGTAGGACAGTTGATTGACTACTGAGAAATCATTTTATTGAATTAGGAAAAAATCGGGTAGTAAATCTCGCAATCAAAATTTGGAACTATTTTTATAAATGAAAAGTGTAGGTCAATCCGAGGGACCTGCAGGGCCTTGTTACATAAAGCCACCTTTATCTCCGGAGTTTACCTGGGGCTATGGAATTATATGCATATACGGGGCATGTATGTATATATATATTTGACGCATGCGCAAAGTGAAATTGTCGCATAAAAGAAGCGAGAGAAGGCTATCGTCTGCACCGTGATGTTTTCGCTCACTCCTCCTACAGAACTGGCAATATAGGAGTACTATATATATGCAATCTATTATAAAGACTAATAATTTAAATTCACTTTAAAATATTCACGAGGAAGAATCCGTTTGTTCCAGAGATTTTCGGGCCTCGTATTGAACTAAGTTAATGTGCAGGTTCACTTCCTTGATGGATCGAATCAAGGTTCGCTGTAGGATCACATGAGGTGGTCCTAGGGCTCAGCGGCAAAGAAAGGACGTGTATCTTCTTTCCGTCCTTTTTGTAGTAAACCGGCATCACGGCCACTCGCTTGAGGATAAGGAAGACCCTTACCCCTGCAGCGAACGGAGGAATCTGTTAATTATTGATGAGAATTAGCAATCAATTTAATTAAGTAATAATAATTTAGAGTACTTACGCATAGTCAAGAAAAAAAAGAAAATATGGAGCACTGTTGAATACGTCTTGCTCGGCAAGTGGTAAACATGGTTCTGGCGTAGTAGCGGCATTGGAATGCGAGGCGAAGGGGTTTTTTTGATGTGGAGGGAAGGCCTTTGAAGTAATTCCGGGAAAAGTACTATATCGGAGGCAAGAAATAATCAATAAGGAAGCATTCCGGGAAAATGATACAAGGCCAAGTAAAATAAAATAGGAATAAGGTGTTACGACCCATAAACAAGTGTAATTTGCAAACAGGAAGTGAGGTACCGAATAGCTGCGCAAACGATATCCGGGGCATTCTGGAGGACGCGCAGTGAGTGCATAAAGTTGCATAGATGGAGTACATTACGATCCCAGTGACCGGAAGTGCAAAGGTTGGGTGGCTGCGCATTCAGGAAACTGGGGGGGGAGGATGCGCGTTGGGTGCATCAATCTCCTGATCCTATGCCCTTTCGAACGCATATAGTGAATGTATCTTTTGAAGACTTTGAAAACCCGGAAGTGAAGATGTAAACTACAAGAACAAATCTAGAGAAGTCAATTGTGACGGAAAGGTGTAAGAGGGATTCATTTTTAACAGGGCGAAGTAAGTAAAATAGAATTAAAGTGTTATGACTTATAAACAGGCGGAAATTAGATGTAAAAAGCGAGAAACAGGGAGAAGCTGCGCAAATTATCCGGGCATGCTGGAGGATACGCAGTGAGTGTACAGGGTTGTATAGGTGGTATACATTACGATCCTGGGGACCGGAAGTGTAAAGTTTGGTGGCTCGCATTCAGGGACTGGGGACAGGGGGATGCGCGTCGAGTGCATCAATTTCTTGATTTTAGGCCCCATTGAATGCATATAGCAAATGTACCTTTGGAAACCTTGGGATACCAGAAATGAAGGTGTAACTTAAGAGTGCATTTAGGGAGATTAATAGGGGGAAAGGCATAAGAGAATCTACCTGGGACTTTTTCTGCTTTGAAACCACTTAAAACCTTTTAGGAATTCCATTAGATTGATATTTTAAAAAATCCCTAGGAAGAAACTGAGAGGGCGCGTGAGGAATAAGATCCTGGTGAAAGGAAAGTTTTGGACGAACAACTAGACATAGGAGAAATTTAAAAAGGGAAATTTTTTTTAAAAATTTTTGGAAAAAATTAGGTCCCCCTTTTGGCTTTTTAGCCTTGGATTAGACTCAAAGGTAATATGATGGATGAGGACAGGTACTAGGAGGATAATTAAACTAACATAGAGCGAATATAGTTTGTGAAGATTAGCTTGATTGATTTATTTATTCATTCTTCGCTAAACTGAAGGATAAATATATTTAACTAAGCGGTAAGGATGTCCATCTTTCAAGTGTCGTTGGTGGGTTGGTACCACCTAGTAGGCGTAAGCACCAACACCTTAGTAGGCGTAGCACTACTCTTGGACCTGTGGTTTTGGGTTTGGGACGCAAGGCGACGCGATTACTGAAGGAAGATACAAGAGAAAAATTAGAACCAAAATAGTTTAACACTGAAAAGAGAGATATATAACTGGGTACTTACGGGGAGGGTTGCCCACCGGGTTCATGTCGAACCAAGGTATGACACGGACCAATTTCGCGAATCTGTTGGACTCTGGTACGAGGACCACTCGGTGAAGTAAAAATGATGGAAGATACGAGTGGTAAGAGCGGTGGCAAGAACTTGGATCCTCTTCCCCATCCTTAAAAACGAGGTAGCGACGTAGCTTAACCTGCTCTGATACTAGGAGCGGAGTGCTGGCCCTCTTCATATCAATTGACATGTTGGACTGAGGAAGAATAGAATTAATATATAGAGCTGTTAGAATGTGAAATTGCATGTTGATGAGTTACTTACTAGCGATAGTCTTGTTATTTGGCAAATTCCGCGGCAACTTGTTCGCTGTATGTGCAACTAGCAATAACTGCGTAGCTCGTTGACAGGAATGTGTTTTTTGTGTCAAACCTCTTCTGGGTAAGACGGACTGATGTGTTCTCAAGAGGATCACTCATTGGAAGACTGTGGTTTAGGGAGGACCCGGAAGGGGGGCCCCTGGCTGCGTAATTGAAGAGGAAGTTGCATAGAGGAGACACAGTAAGTGCATATAGCTGCATAGGTGGAGGTGTGATAAGATCCCGATGATCGGAAGTGCAATCTTTGGTGCTGGCAGGTTAATGAGGCCCGGGGGGGATGCGGGGTGCATAGTCCTCCCCTCATAAAGCCCCTTCGAAAGCATCCGGTGGATTATTGAAAATTTTGGGAAACCGGAAGTGAACTTGGAAGCCCATAGATCTGAGTCTAGAACCGGAAGAAGATGTCAGGGGGCTGGGTGTTAGGTAGAAAAAAGGGTCAGTTGAGTGTCCCATTCGTTTTATTTTTGAAATGTTAATGGGAGCGATTTCCTGAGGATAAGTATTAAATAGTGCCTAGAGTCCGAGCTTGGAACACAAGGTTGGGGGTGGTATTTAAAAGTATACTTCCCTGCAGCTGGTAGTTAGCTGAGCTTGGACAACCCAAATTGGAATTGACGAGCTGGAGCCCATCCATTGGACCTTTGAGACGATAGTGGAAACCACTAAATACCCTTAAGTGTGCTTTTGGTGGAATTCCCCAGATTATACCCGGATTGTAAGTGTTAAGTGGTGAATTATATATAGTAAAGCTTTGATGTCAAGAGGCAGCTTAAAAATACAGCAATAACTGAAATCCCTAAGGTCATCTAAGATTATAACTATTAGGGAATTTGCCTAGAATTTCCCCTAGGAACTAGTATAAGCATTTTTGAACCGAATTATATTAACAGTTAATTAGTTTTTGCTGTTTGGGTTGTCATAATACCTCCATAGTTTTTAGTTGAATAGTTTGAAGTTTTTGCTTGTTGATCATAATCTCGCAGTTAATTGATAAATGTTAGTAGTAAGATACATTGCGTAGCCTGAGGTGGGAGCTGGGCTAGTGGCTGCAGCGAATCTAATCTTTGCAGTCGTAAACGACTTCCGGGGTACCAGCCGTCCCCCGGTGTAAGAAGCGTTTATCCTGGCAAGCGGCTCTGTCAGGACGGACCTCTTTTTCCAGCAATACTGTAGGATCAAGATGAAGGCAAATACAAGCAAATCTAAATCTATTAAAAACTACTTATATTTAAGTCTGATGATGAAAAGAATAGCGCAGTAGGAGTAACGTCTGGAAAGCGCCCAGGAGAAAGAATGGAAGAAAAAACTACATGGACCAAGAAGCAGCCGAAAGTAGGAAAAGTCCTACGACTGTGGGGAACCCCGGTTGAGGATGTTATGAGGGTAAAGTGTTACATCAATCCTTTATTACATGACGGCCGGTGAAACGACCATGAAAACGGAGGCTGAACAAAGAGGGGTTAAAAAGGAAGGAGAGGTCTGGTTCCCAGGGCAGTAACCGAAGTGGATCAATAAGGGAAGAAAGAGCTAATAAAAAAACCCGCTTCGTATATCAAGGGTTATTGATCTTACTGACCCATCGGAGGAATCAGATCCTGGAAGTGAATACTTGGGACTGACCTGACCATCAACCAATTAGGGAACCGAAGTGACACTTGGATAAACCAATCAGGGATCTTATAAAAGAAATACCAGGGAAACCCGAGGAAATAAGAGGATGGACGGCGCAGAAACTTAGAGAATATATGTCTTCCTGGCTGGGAAACCTCATATACTTAGAGATAGAAGGGGATGCAAGGAAAGATAAGCAGTTATCAGGAAGGTAAGGTTGCAGCTTCAATTTGCAACCATACTAATCACGAGACAGAATGGAGGACTGTGGAGACCTGCGATTCTGAGGAGGCAGAATGCCGAATACCAAGAAACCTGAACGTCTTAAGAGAGAGTACAGTTTGATTAGCAAGGAAAGAGATCAAAAAAGATTATTGAAAGCTACCAGGCGTCTGATGAAAGGGTAGCAGCAAGTGTACAGGTAAGGAACTCTAAAAGTCCTGGCAGTAGATGGAGGAAGACCAGGGACATGAACCTCTGAAGAAACGAGGAAGAGAATACCCAACAGATGAATAATGTTGTGCAACCTCCACTTCCTCAACGTACAACTAAAGGACGTGGGGTGCCCAAAGGTGATATCTGATGTGTCGAATTGGCAAGAATCGTGCAGTTTAAAAGACCGCTGCGGGATATCGAAGATAAGGGAATATGGATCATCAGCATCACGTGGGAGATGGCGGATCGAGTAAGGAAAAAGGAACAAAGCGAAGGGCCAAAAGGGGGTGTGGAATCGACTGATCAAGGAGAATCTCCATCCGGGACTAAAAAGATGGGAGTTGAAGGTTAAGGGCATGGAATGCTGGAAGCGCAGGGCGCCCAAAATGGCAGCAATCTCGATTAAGAAAATATCAGAGGAAACCTTGTACGCTGAAATCTTAAGGAGAGCAATGTCTAATGTCTCAATGAGGGAACTGGAGCTCCAATACAAAGGTTCGGAAAGGCGCAAATGGCGCAATAATAATTGAGATTCCGGGCGATAATAACAAAGCCAACCAAGAAACTTAGGGATAGGTTGAAGCAGATGTTTGCTGAGGACGAAGTCCAAATCGTAGGCCCTCAAAGGGAGATGTAGAATTTGGAGGTTTTGATGAATGTGAATGCGCGAGAGATCGGTCCAATAAGCACGGCTGTTGACTGTAATGAGGAAGACCTCAAGGTTGGTCACATTTTCGTCCAATGAGGAACGGATTATTTATGACATGGATCCAATGCCCGTTGACGACTGCTATTCGGATAGCGGCACCCGGGAAACTGCAGGTTGGCTGGCCCAGCGCTAGAATCGAGCTCCTGGGGCAAAACCCGGTCCAATGCTTCAAGTGTTGGAATTATGGCCATGTTAGGTTAGTTGTAGGTCTGAAGTTAACAGAGCGGGCAACTGCTTTAGATGGTCAGCTTGGACATACCATGATAGCATGTGGAAAGGATTTGTTGCCTACTTTGAGAGACAAAGGACTTGACTCGAGACACAGAATGGGAAGTAAGGGTGCGCCTCTGTAAGAGTACAGCAGGATAGGATATGAGAGGGTGCTTCAATGCAACCTTAATAATAGAAGCGCTCAGGACTTGATATAAATCATCATATGCTTGAGGGCGGGAATTGATTGTGTGCAATTTCAGAACCTGCATATATCCCTGAATCTCTTTACTGGTTCGAAAGTGCAGATGGAAAGGCGACGGTATGCTGGAATCCGGAAGCGATACTATCCTGTAGGAAGATACCTTTGTGGGAAAAATTTGTTATGGTTACCAGTGCCAAAGGTGTGCTTTTTTTTTTGGCTCTCCCCCCAACTTGGGCATGGAGGAGTTTTAGACTTTCTTGAGGAATGGATGTGTGGCGCTGTGTCGATGAATGGTAAACCACATAATTTGCGGTGACTTTAACGCCAAAGCAGGATTATTGGGGTCGGTAGGGGGTAAAAGAGGCTACTTGTTGGAAGAATGAGCTGCAGGTATGGGATTTACGAATCCTTAATGCTGGTCGAGTACCAAGCGTGAGGCGGGCACATCTATTATAGATCTTACATGGGTTTCTCCTGATTCGGGATAACAGATTGGCGAGTTATGACGGAAATGCAGTCCTTATCCGACCATTTGTACATTGGTTTCTCTTTTGGACGAGGGAAGGTCTATAATCAACACCCAGCAGAATATCCCCGTTAAGGGGATAGGATGAGCGAGGATTTGTTCTTGGCTGTCACTGGGGGCACAGTTTGATGGAACACCCGGACGGAGAATACTGTATCGAGGAAAGGAAGACCCTTGGTTAGTTAGGGTGCTTGAATAGGAAATCAGTCGAAAGTGGACGAGGAAGGGTAGAGAGAGATTTTCCTCCGTCGAAAGCAGGCATATTGGTGGAATGAGGAAATTAGTTGACGGGGGGTCTTCAGAGAGTGGGGGAAGAGGAAGAGAAGCAGACGCAAAATCGAAATGAGCGTGACACCAAGTGGAGAGGAGATGATTGTATACCGATTGGCCCAAAGGGAAAAACTCAGGAAGGCGGATACAAGCAGCCAAAAGCTAGGCCTTGGCAAGTGGGGCCTAATTGACCATAGAAATGATCCTTGGGATGTCCCACAAAACTGGTGCTTAAAAACTGGGAGAGCTAAACCTCTTGATAGAGCAGAGACGGTATCACACGACGGGATAGATCTAGTCCGGGGAAGCTATTTTAGGAGACGGTCCGGTCAGCAACTTGTGGAAGAGGAAGGAGTAGGAGCCCGTTCGTGAACCGTAGGAATGGAGATGCGGAAGGCTCATAGTGAAATATGTTTTTCTGGAGGAGGAGGCCGCCTGGGAATACGGCTCCCGGCCTGGATGGGATTCCAGCAAAGGTGCTTAGGAAACTACCGGCCGAAATGATGGAACTGGATTAGGGAATTAGTAATCAAACTGTCTAAGGAACGGATACTTCCCGAAAGCCTGGAAGGCCGCCTGGTTATGATTCCCAAAGGTGGGAGTGGATAGTGAGGGGAATCCTTAAAGCAAGGCTTATAAGCCTGTTAAACAACATAGGCAAGAAGAATTTCACTAGTTAATGAATAGCTCGAGGGAGGTCATGGAGAACAATGCCTTTGCTGCTCTCTCATTGCGTCAGTTTTTGTTGTGGAGGGTAAGTCCACACAGGACTGCATTTGATTTGTAATAACATTGGTTAAGGAGGCAACAGGAGGTGAATTCCCGCGTGTTAGCTTGGGATCAGGAATGTCGTTCAATTCCCTTATCCGGGTCGGGGTAATCAAGGAAGCCATGGTGAGAAAGCGATTTCTTGGTCTTTTTGCAAGATTATAGATGGGTACTGTACCGAAAGTTTGTTGAGTTCTCGACAGAGGAAGGTAATCGACGATGAAAGTGGAGGCAGGGTCCCCCCCGGCGGGCCCAATAGTAGATCGGGTATAATTCCGGTGTTGGGAAAACTCAGTGTATGACGAGGGACCGGTATGATGGGTTATATATTATTTGATGACGACACATTGATATTGGCCACACCCCAATTGGAGTAAGCACTGATAAGGTCAATGGCAGGGGTTGAGGTGGTCCTGGATAAGATCGGGCAGATTAGGATTAACAGTGGCCACTGAAAAACAGAGGCAGTTATTTTATTTAAAGAAGGGCTAAAACCTAAAGATAAGTTAACATTAGGGGTTGGTAGAAGGGGGATACTCCTAGGGAGACTCGATGAAATACCTTTGGGAATCATGCTGGATGGTCAACTCCAGCTTTAAGGCAACACTTCGAATAAGTGGGTAATGAAGCTTCCAGGGTTGTTGGTTTCCTGGGGGAAGACTCACGCCTAATCTTCCGGGCCTGGAGAAAATAAGAGAAGGTTGTATTATAATGTGATTTCATCGTGATCATGTATGGTGCGCCGGTTTTGGGGGGAGGGAACAAAGAATATCTCAGGAAGGTTAATCGGATATGGTGACAGTGGTCATCAGGGTGATTGTGCTGGATACCGCACAGTGTCCGCTTGATGCGGCTGGGCCGTTGGCACGGGTACCCCCGCTAATCCTAGTAGCAGAAATAAGGGCTAATTATATATACACGGGAGGTGAAGTGTTACGAGAGAATAATGAGGCTGATCCGGCATTCCGTAAAAATGTTACGCAGAGGGGAGAGCCAGGAAACTTAGGGAGCAATGGAGGAGGACTTTGGTAGTAACAAACTGGCTGATGGTAGGATTATCAGGCGCGGCGGCAGATGTGGTCCCTGCCTATGAATGGCCGGAGCAAGCGTCCGTGGCGGGAGTCACATGAGGACGTTCGCATCTCAACCAGCCTAACAGGTCATGGGTGTTTCAAGTCACCCTGCAAGGCCAGGATTAAAAAAAAAGATAGAGCACCCCAACTGTATGGAGTGCAACAGGCCCATACGAGATGATTAACAGAAGAATGGCCCTTCGCCTATGTCCGGCTTCATGAGACGAGGAAAGCGGATGAAGGCATTAATAGAGATCATTAGGTAGGGCCAGCTGGCATCAAGGAGGTCATCGAAGCTATGTTAAAGGACGGGAAAGAATGGAATGCGGTGGTAAGCCGAAGTAATAGCAAAGAAGGAGGAAGTGGAATGACAGAATGAGGGTAAACATCAACAACCCGGATGAACCAGCAGAAAGGAATACCCGAGGGGCAAGAGACACTTTCATCCAGGACACACAATGAAAGCCAACTGGGAATGAAAGCGGGACAAGCGGATTTGAAGCGGAAAGAGATTAATCTTTAGAGTCCTACGGGCAGTTATGGTCATTCAGGTTGTTGTGTGCTAATGCGTTTAATGTCTGAAACGTCCAGAACTGAACAGCGGATTACCCTTTCTGCATTCAGGGCGACAGTAGTATAGGACTGGCCAGCGGTTCCTTGAACCGACGGGGCCAGGTGAGCCAACACTCGCCCCAGAGCGGCCTGCGCGTCGCATTTTCTCCTCCTCCTTCCGCATGATAAAAAAGGCGGATTAGGTTAGGCTTATTTCTCCTCCGTGATACGCCTTATCGTGGTGGAGGAGCCCGGGTGGATTCCTAACGATCAGCGGTAGTACCGAGGGTCCAACTCTCGGAGGCCGGTGGGAGTGATCACCAAGGCTAAGAGCGTACCAGGGCACCCGGCTTTGCCCAGGGAACGGCCCGTCCCCAAAGGGTCATTGAAAATCCCAATGTCGGTAGGGAAGGAGACTCCGACTACGCCTGCCGGCAGATGGACGCTAGGAGTGATTTCTATCCTCCTCCTGTGCTCTGGCGGGTGCTCCCGCGGGTTGTGGGTGGTGGTGCGTGGTGCTCCCCACGTAGCGTCCTCGGAGGGAGGCAGGCCGGCCCCGGAATCGGCGCACAGTGGATGATCTTCTCCTTTTCAGTCAACCGGCACGTGGACTTAAGTCCCTCGCGTACGAGACCGGGAGGGGGAGGAGGACAGGCCGGTGGTGCCTTCGGGGAACCCCGGGAGCGCCAAACCGGGCCAAGGCCGTTCCTGAGCCGCTCTGGACATGGGTTCCGAGTGTCGGGGTCGGTACGGGCGGAGAGGACCGGCGTGTAGCGGGCATGCTCCGGCACCCAAGTCATCCGTCGGTCAGGGCCTCTGGAACGTACCCAAGTCGTGGTCTGGCGGCGAGATCTGGGTACCCGGTGGCCGCCGTGAACTGCTCTCTTCTTCCGAAACGGCGGTCACCGGGACGGCGCGCTTTTGTCCCGGCTCCTGACGGGGACTTCATGCTGACCGCCACGGCGAGTAAGGAGAGCGGCTGCCCCGTCCAAACCGGTCCGTGGAGCCCCCCGAGTGCCGCCTCCTGCAGTGCCCACTAAGTCGTGGAGGAGTGGGACCCCGAAAGCCCATGGGGGCGTCAAAACCCCATGGGTGCGAGGCCTGGAGCCCGCTGCCGGCGCTGCCTTTGGCCGTCAGGGCCAGAGGCAAGTGCAGGATCCTGACACCCTCTGGGGAACTTGGGTCCCCTGTCGGGAGTGCTGCCGATCATGCTTCGGGATACTGGTGGGTAGAGGAGGGCATACTTGTTGGGTGAGCTGTAGGGGGGAACGTGGGATAGAACGGAAATGGAGAATTTATGTATAAAACTCAAATCCTCAAACCCAAAAGAACAAAATAATAAAAAATAATAAAAAATAAAAACCAAGAGAAAGTGAGGTAGGTTGAATGACGCTGTCTGCACGCTATCTACAGTGATCTGATGGATTGATTAAACTATCAGATCGTCAACATCGAGGCCCAAAGCTGGCCTTAAAGCCAGGCGGAGAGTGGCTCCAAGATCGATTCCGTATGAGGTCAGGGAGCTCCAGGCTCCAACTTCAGAGACATTCGGAAGGTTGACCCAATTTCCATTGATTATCAAGAGGCGCCAATGCCGAGCGTCATCTCTTGGCGTAGATAGAGGGGCAACATCCCCCTATAGGAATGAGTGTTGAGGAGAGGGACGACTGTGTCACAAGAGGTGAATGGCAGGCACGAGTATCCCGTCAGCGACTATCTGCTAGAACAACTGGCCCAGTGGGATGCTCAGAAGGGGAAAAAGGACGAGGAGGAGGATACAGAGGTCATCGACATGAACGTGGAGGACACGGATAAAGAGATGGAACAAAATCCTCTAGAAAAAGAAGGAGAAGAGAGAAGACGAGGACGTCCGTCAAGCGCATTTCAATGGGAAGAGAGAGAAGGATGAGGAAAGAGCCCGACAGAAAAAGGAAGAGGGGGGTTGGAAAAAAAAAGAAAAGAAAAAAAAGAAAAGGAAAAAAAGTACAAGGAGGAAAAAAAGAGGAAAAAGAAAGGCCTTAGTTCAGACTCCCTCGCGGGTTAGAAATGGGAGAAGGCGCAGGATGAGTGGTGAGAGAGAGTAGAGGACTTTCCATGGCTCCGACACAGTCGCAGGGTGCCGTTGAACAGTCTGTGCGTGTATATAAAGTGATTTAGATTGTTCCAACAAGCGTCGAAGGGGAGCCTCGTTGCAACTCCGCCAAGCGGCTGGCAACAATTCTGGCCGCTACACGTTAAGGGCAATAAGGGCCAGAGAAGAAAAATAAAGTTTTTCTGCAGACACAGATCGTGAGCTTGAAAGCTCGAAGGACGGAGCAGAACCAGAGGTGACCTGACGAGAGGTGGAGCAGCTCAGGGTGAAACTCCAGATCACAGCCTCTCTGATCAACAAATCCTCTAAGGATAGTGGGTCTGTCGGAGCAAAGAGAATATGAAAATATGTAAGTCTGGACACAAACTCCGAGTCGGAGAGAAAAACAGCTTCCTCCCCCGCGGTAGGAGTGGAGAACAACCTCCCCTCCCCCAAGCAGTATGCCACGGTGTTAAGGGAAGGGAGAAGTGATAGGACAGGAGGAGAGTTTTGATGTAGATCTTCCCTCCCTCTTACACTCCCCAAATCAGCCCATATAATAATGGGGATCCGGGAGGAGGAAGGGCGAGACCCATCCCTGTGGAAATCCTACGGATGAGTGAAGAGAGGATGCAGAGTGTATTACATCTTGCTAGAAGGAGAAGTCTCTACAGGTAACTGCAGCATAAGGGGGCCCATGGGATTCTGTATCCTCCCTTGCCCATGCCTGTCCAACCCCGCCAAAAGGTCCTCAACACGGGGAGAGGTAAAAACCTCCCTCCCTCAGGGAACAAAAAGACGATTTGCCTGACAGGTCGTTACACCGCATCTCCACAGTTATTGAGGAAGAAACCTCATAGTATGATAGATGGGGCGACCGCCGGGAGACCTCTTTCCCCTGTCGCCATAGCGCAGCAGTTAGTCAAAAAAGAATAAAAAGAAGAAGAAGAAAAGAAGGGGAAAATCCGTCTGAAAACCAGAGGACTCGCTCCCTCGACATTGAAGTGACGCGCTAAGCGGGACGAGAAATGCAAAGCCGTTCCGTATCCGCGAGGAGCCGGTTGCCCGAGGAGAGGTAAAGCCACAAATAATCCTGGATAACAAAGTGAGATCAGGTAACCATCAAAACCACCCCTAAAAACCGCAAACAGATGCGGAAAGGGGTGGACGATAGTGGAAAAAGAAGAAGAATAGAGGAGAAGGCAAAGGAGGTAATAAATCTCCTCACCGTACCAGTTGCCAGCTTCCACCTCTTCATGTATCCTTGCCCCCCATCCCCTCCTCCAAAAAGAAGCATTATTAAGAAGAGGAAAAAGTATCAAGAACAAGGCGGCAGACAATCACTGCGGTGCAGGAGATGCAAGAGAATCTCCAACATGCCGAGGGTAATGACCTTATGGAGCTGGAAATAAATGGGATGACGGCGAGACGGGCCAATCTATTGGTGCTCGGGGAATTTATGAGATCACCGACAATAATAAAAAAGGTCCAATGCATTTGCCGAGCGACTGAAAAAGAGGTGATGGCGGACAAAGTAAAGGAGTCCGGCATCACCCGTCTAACCTTTGATGGCGGAAGGGATCCTGGATGACTCCCTGTTGAGCCGCAGCAGGTCGTAGACGCAAAGCAAGAGCCAACCAGCCCTGATAATATAACAGAACCGGCGAACACCGAGAGGAATGGCTATCCTTTGCGGGATTATTGGCTGCCAGTCGCACCAATCAAATGGTGGTACAAAAAGATCAGAGTGGGATGGGCCAAATGCCGGGATCGGCACTGGAACAGAGGCCGTTACAGTGCTACAAGTGCCTCGGAAAGGCACGCAGCGCAATGCAGCAGCGGCATAAGTCGTGCTGACTGCCGTTATATAGGTGCGGCAAACGGGACATACGCTACAGGAATTGTAGAGCCCCGGCTATTGAATGCCCGATACGCGGGTTTGGGTAGCCCTGCGAGCACAAGGCAGACTCTGCAATAGCTCCCAAAAAGTTAGAAAGGCCAAAGGCAACAATAATCCAGCCTGGCACTACCTCCGCAATTCTTCGAACCCAAAGTCGTGAGGAGGAGGAAAAAGAGGAGGTACTCCATGTGTCAGAGGTGGAGATGAGGGGAAATAGTGGCTCTCCACTTCCTCAGAGGAGGAAGTGGTATCCCCTGGCTGCTGGTCGCCCCCCATCAACGTCAGAAGGAGGCGGCCCAATGGAAGAGCTGGAGTGGAGCTGGACAGCCATACAAATAAAGTGGCTCCCTTTCAGTGAAACTTAAACACGCCGCGGGGCCCGTGACTTATTCTGTCAGGCTCAGCGAGCGTGGTAGGTTGAATTAGAATCGTCGCTGGACAAAGGGTCCCTGGGTAATCCAAATTGGGTAGGAGATGAAATGGTTCAAGGCGATTATCAGAAAATGGAAAATAATCCCCTCTCAACCAATTGAGAGGAGGAGGGGTTATGTTGCAGAGTGGTGGTCCACCATGTTTATTGCATGCTATGCTCCCCCCGAACTCTCCCCGAAGGAACCTCGTGTGGCTTAATGACTACCTGGAGCGGCTGGCACCTTTAGTGACAGCGTCATGCCCAGACATCGGGTCCCTAATGGTATTGGGGATCTGAACGCCACCCCGGCCTGGGGTAGTCGAATTGAGGACCGCAGAGGGGAGGTTCTTAGGGAGTGGGCGAAATCACTCGGCCTCTGTAGTTTGAATGAGGGCCGGGTGAGCACCTGTGTGCGTCACAATGGGGAATCAATTATGATATCACGATTGGCTCTCCGGTGGCGTGGCGCACACATAAACGGCTGGCGTATATCGATACCGGAGACCCTCCCACCATCGATACATACAGATGAATATGGGAGGGGTCCCAGGCCAGCCGGTGGCACCGCTCCACACCAAACGGGGGCATAGGTGGACCACCTAAGTTAGATGAGGGACTCCGAAACAGCCTCCCCATACAGGTGACGTGGACGGGAGAGGAACAAGAGTGGGAGACATTCACAAGCTATGGGAATGGTTACAAGTACAATGTGGAAAGTAGAATGCCGCCATGCCCGAGAGCTGTCCTAAGCCCTCCACAGAGACGGCGGGTTATGGTATTGGTTGGACGGACGATTGTAGTTACGCAGGCCTCGCGTCTGCCGTTATCCTGAAGAGAGCGCGCCGTCGTGGAGGTGAAAGTGAGGAGTAGCCCTTAGAAATAGCAGGGCAGCCAAGATTAAGCTGGCCCGGCGGATACAGAAGTTCGTGGGCTGGTTGTTGGGAGTGAGCTGCTCTCCTCCCTCAACCAGGATCCATGGTGCGTCCATAAAATAGTACGGAAAGACCGAGCGTGGACGCCCAATCACAGAGGATCTCTGAGCCCCGGGGCTCAATCAAGTGGTACACCCTCTCTCCCTCAGTCGTAGAGGGATCCCCTGGGTCTTGAACAATTACGACAAAACGGAAGCCCCAACACTTTCATGGAGGACGTGGAGGTTTCCCGGGGAGGAACTTTTTGTTCGGAGCCGTCCAAGTGAAAGGACCGCGCAAAAGCCTCCTGGGTCCGGACGCAGGCCCTGCAATATGGGTGCCCTGGACTTCATGGGGTGAAAGGTTGAGGCAATCCCTTCAGAATGCCCGCCAAGGGTACTCCCCAAGAATGGGAGGGGGCGAAATTAGTCCTCCAGAGCAGGGCGCAAGGAGCCAAATTCTCCTCTGGCATATAGTCTATTTGTGTTACTGACGAGGTGTAGCATACTAGAAAAGAATCATTGCGACCGGCCTTTGTCGTCCAGCACATGTCCTGGGAGGGTGTGATCTTCAGAGGAACAGTACAGCCTGTGAGTGGAAGGTCCACAGTAGATGCAATTAGAGTCCGTTCCCCTTACGGAGTAAATGCTACACGAAGGACGGCAGTGGCGGTGCGGTGTCATTAGACATCGCCAACGCCTTTAATACCTCGCCAGAGATAGGTGGGGGACGCCTTAAGCACCATGGGGTCCCCTGCTACCTCGTGCTCAACATATTAATGCATACCACTTCCGATAGCAGAGAACTGGAGTTCATCGATAAAGATGGACTCCAGTGCCGAAGGAGAGTACGTGGGTCCCACAGGGGTCGGTATTTGGCCCCTACCTGTGGGACAGGCTTGATGGTCTCGCCTTCCTATTTCCCGCTACACGTCGTCTGCCATGCAGACTTAATACCTGGTGGTTACACCGGAGAAGAATGGGGGGATACCGTCAAGGGCTGAAATGGCGGTGACCTGCGTGGTGCGTAAGATTACTGATCTAGGTCTAAAGGTGGCCACCCAAAACGGAGGCACTAGGCTTCATAGCCGCCTTTCAGGCACACCAAAGATAAGACTCCGATCAGAGACTTGAACTGGCGGGAGACCGTATTAAATACCTCAGGTCTCCTGCTGAGTGGTCTTGTATGCCTTTGGGCATCACTTGATGCTCTGGCCCCTGGCTGCGCCAGCGGATAGCGGCGCCGCTTTAAGCCCATCTCTAACCCGGGTCTGGAGGGCTCGGATCGTGTCCGCCGCGTGTATATATCGGCACCGTTAATTCGGTTGTCCTGTACGGGGCGCGCCCGTAATAGGTGTTCGTATTACGCGGATGTCCGTAAATCCAGCTCTTCGGCGTCTCCAACGAAGTTACGGCTACGAGGGTAACCAGGGCATACTGACGGCAAAGCGACGCGGCGATCACACGGCCCAGCGCGGGTGGCCTCACTGGAGTTCCTCGCCAGCGTGGGAAGTTAGCTATGAGCGCGAAGAGGAGCGCCTGGCAGCATAACATCATGTTGGCCCTGCCGTGCGACGAAGAAGGCCATCCTGACTTACGTCCATCAACCGCGAGATTGAGAGGTGGTGCGCACACTCCCTGATCCACAGACAGCGGGTCAAAGGAACCTGTCGGGGCCATCCGGGCCCCGTCTACAGGAATGGCTGGACAGGGCTCAGGGCGAAGTAATATATACCGCATGACACAGGTGCTCGCGGGGCATGGTTGCTTTGGCGAAGACGCTATGTCGTATAAAGCGGGAGCGCACTCCAGCAGTGTCACCACTGTCACGAGAGAGGGACACTGTGCAGCATACCCTGAATGAATGCCCAGAATGGGAGGAGCTGGCAGCGGTAATTAAATGCGTAGAAGGCATCTCTCGCTGCCGGTCATTATAAATAAGATGATCGGCAGTGAGGAGCTGGAGGGGTTGTCGCCTCCTTCTGCGAGAACGGGTTATGTCGCAGAAGAAAAAGCGGGACCGCCGCCAACAAGTGGCGGCGGACGAAGTGGGAACACGGAGGAGCAGCTGGAGGCTGCTGGGGTGTGACTCCTCTCTGTAAGACAGAGTACCACCCTCCCCGAGGAGTACAAAAAAATAAAAAATTACGTTTTTAATCTCGGCATTGCGAATTTTAATTTGTCAGACGTCATTTTGCCATTAAGAAAAAGTTGTTGCGCGCTCGGCTTTGGCAATAATTCGGGAGAAGTGAAAAAAATTTTCGAAGAAATAAAAAATTTTTTACTTCCCCACTTTTTCGAATGATCTGTAACATACGGTTTTTGTGACCGCGAATTTAGTACTCAAATAGCCGTCGGATCCAGGCAACGAATAGAGTAATTATCGGCGGGTAGGTGTAATACAGTGTCTTTATTTGTTCTCACAAATACAGGTGTGAGTGTGTGTGTGTAAATCTCTGAGTGTGAGGAGTGAGTGTGTGAGCGTAATGACAGGCGCGGCGGCGCTGGATCGTGGATAATATCGATACGGCTTGATCTATTTAGAGTCTCCAGAACGGAGGTACTGTCGCCCCCGTGGCAGTGGAATTGCGTCTTTTTCGCCCGTGAACTCTGCGAGGCTACCGGTAGTTGTGTTTCTCACGGTCTTGCGGCGGTTTCGATTTAAAATTAGCGGGCGAAAATACAATACTCGGATGGTAAGCGTTTAGATTTATAGGTGATATGGTGTACGATCGCCCCGGGCGTTCTTTTAAGGCGTTCTTGTTCGTGCTTTTATGCGCGCGGGCGTCAGCTTTACAGCCCTTTAACCGGGAATTTAATTCTATTCTTATTTAATTTCCTGATGTACTGCGAGTTTCGAAGACGTCACGACGCTAGCGAGCGTTAGAGGGGCTGCTCCACCTCCCCGGGGATAGCAGACCTGAATAATTGGAATAAAGTGCGGAGGCGCTTGGTAAAGCTGACGATCTCCAGGTGACAGCGTTCACACTACCTTCTGGCCTGCTAACTTGGCCGGGATCTCTACTGCTTGCTTGCCTTCAGTCAGTTCCGAATAAGTCGAGAGGATCGAAGGATTCTGATCTTTTCTGCCGCCGGGAGTCCTTTATTAGCGAGTGCCAATCACCCGCCTCAGGGCGTATTCGGTAATATTCCCCACTGGGGGCTACACACATGAACAAACGGTTCGTTTCGGGTGCGCCAGGGGAGTTCGGGGTGCGGCCACGGGGTTCTCACTCCGTCGGCTCCTGACGGCAGTGCGTTCTCTCTCTCGCTTGTTTCCTTATCCGGTGTTTGTTTGCAATTATAAAAATGTGGGCACGACAGCTCGCCCCCTGCCCGATCGGTGGTCGTCGGGCGGCAGCTTTCGGGCCGATAGAGCCGGGAAACGATGATTCCGGGAGGTATCGTTACATATTTAATTGTAGAGGGCACAAGTAGTGAGACTTTATTTGCATTGTTTTTATTCGTCTCGATGAGCACAAGTCAGGGCACAAGAAATTGGATTATCTGTTGCTTATCGAGAGTTGCAAGATTTTAAATTCTTTTGTATGAGGAAAAATTGACATTTTACTTTTTTTTTCTCTAACGAGGGTAGATAAGGTTTTACTTTATCTGGCACAATATAGCTCAAAAACCAAGCTGAACTCAGCACAATTTTTTTTTTTACAAAAATGGTGGTGCTAACAAAAAGTTGTTTTCGTGATCGTACGCTTTGTTTTTTGAAATATATGATTAAAATTTCCTTACGGTGCACAATGTAGCACAAACTTCTTAGCACAATTAGGCACATTTTTTTTTTAACAAAAATGGTGGTGCTAACTTCTCACGCAGTCATTTGGGGAAAGGCTTTTATTATCAATAATAGACATGTCAAAATTATCAACTATTTTAACAAAGAGAATTTTCATTTGATTTTACCTGTATTTTCTCTATCAATTGTCTCCTGCAAAGAAAAACAAAAGATTATTATTTTGTAAATAAAATTAAGATAATGTATTAATTATTTATTTTTTTAAAAATATAAAGCCTCTTTATAAATATAATAATCTTTAAATGAAAAGATAATTATTTTCGTAAATACTTTAAAAATATTTCCTCATATTGTTATTATGAAAATTACTTATATATTTAAAAAAATTTTCAACACTTTAAAAAACAAGTACAGTCCTTGTTTTATAAAATTTATAAAAGCTACAGTACACAAATATATTGCCTCTGGTGCACAAATATTCTTAACAACCAGCACACGAATTTTCGCCTTCCTCTGGCGGAATATTTTTTAAACAACCAGCACATAAATTTTCGCTTCTGGCACAAATGGTTTTAAAAAACAATCGCGGCACACGAATTTTGGGCCTCTGGCACCGGGGCCAAATTTTTAAATAACCAGCACACAGAATATCGCCTCTGACACAAATAATTTTTGGACAACCATCACATGAATATCGGGCCTCTGGGACAAATAATTTTTTTGATTAAACTAGCACACAATGAACATCACCTCTGGTACAAATAGTTTTTTAAACAACCAGCACACTAATTTCGATTGTGGCCTTCTTAAAGGCACTAAGCCTTTATACAAAATATATATTTATACATTTATATTATATACAAGAGCCTACAAAAATATATATTTAAGCACATAAACAGAGAGGCGCTATGCTGCTCGTGACGCATTTCTGGCAGTCCGTCACAAGGATCGCGAGATCTGACCGAGAGATCCGGAAGCCTCATTCTCCCCTGATGGGAGAGTGAGAGGATTATTAGGGCGAGACCTCTGGAGAGAGACCCCCCGACCATCTTTAAAAAGAGTAGCTTGAAATAATCGAACATGTAGAAACAGATTTGTCTCGCTTTCGAAACATAGGGTTGGAAACTTTTTCAAATGAACACCCTATATATAAAATTTGTATATTTTATTGATATGTAAAGCAGTAGTATTTACGCCTTCTTTTTCTATCTATATTTATACAAGAGCATAAATAAATAAATATATATATATATATATATATATATAATATAAATTAAAAATTTATTAATTTTATAATAATTATCATAAAATAAATAAAGTATAATAACCAAAGAATAGATAAACAATTGCATTTTCACGTAATACTATATAAATAAATAATAATACTTATCATAAAATAATAAATTATAATAACTATAAATATGTTACTTCTTTCATGCATTTACTAATACTTATACTTTTAAGATTGTAATTATAATAATAAAAATAAATATAGGTATTGAACTGTTTTTATGAAATATTATTTATTATTTAGATTGAATAATTATTTTGATTTTAATTTGAAACATTCAGAAACAATAATGTGATGTCTTTTTAAAATAATATTTTAAAATAATGTTTTAATTAAAAATAAAATGGCCCGGGTGTGTATTCTGTGGCGGTCGGCGCAGCCGGGATGTATCCTGATGCGACGAGCGCAGCTGGTCGTATCTTGGTGCGGTCGGGCAGTTGGGATGGGATCCTGTTGCAGTGGAGCAGCCGATGTAATCCTGGCGCAAGCGGCGCAGCCGGATGTGTCTTGATGCGGCAGGCGCAGCCGGAGCATATCCTGGCGGTGGGCGCAGCCGGGATGGTTTCCTGGAAAGGGGCAGGCGCAGCCGGGACAGCATCCTGGTGGCGAGGCGCAACGGACACCGTGGCTGTGCCAAGGCGTATATATCCTGGCGTGTGGCAGTTCTGGAGCGTACGTCGCCGGTATATATGTGGATGACAGCCGTACATACACCGGCGACGGCCCCTTCCTTGGCTCTCTCCTTTGGAGAGTCTGTACCGCATTGTTGATACGCCGAAAAATAAGAACATTTTTATATTTATATTTATTGGAAATAATAAAACATTACAGCAACATTGAAATGTGTAGCCTCAGGAATTGTAATATCGAAGGTTACAGTGGTAGAAAGATAATAATTCTCACACATTACCACTGACTCTGTTATGGGTAATAGATACCCAAATTTCAATATATAAATAATATTATGCTAATATACAGGTGGATTTAAAATAACCCCTGTGTCCTTGAAATGACATATTATTGGAGTCAATTCTAAGACTTTTCCTTTGCAAAAATCTATGTCCGAAGCTTAAGTTTTCGAATTATTAAAGAAAGTGTTGAACGCATGACGGGTCGGATACAAAAGGCAGCAGGTGGCGCGATATTTTCGTCAGACGCGGGTGTTACGCGAGCGCCTGCTGCGATCAACTGGTCGTTATGCACACAGCCAGACACACATGCGATCACATACATTCTCATCTGTCTGTCTCGTCTCTCTCTCTTTCTTTCCATTCGCTCTACTCACCTGTATTTTTTTTTTTACGGGAGAGGGGGAAAATGCATTTTATGCATACCACCTGACAACTAGTAAGATAGGGGAACTCGAGTACCAAGTCGAATTACCAACTCGGTACTCCCTTACCCACTAAAACCTCTCTTTATGAATTTTCTTTTTGACACATTGTGTTATCTGGAAAAAAAGTGTTTTTCTCGTCTGTACGCATCCAAGTATGTCGCATGCGTCTTGCGCTATTTGAAAATAAAGTGTTTATCTCGTCAGTACGCATCCAAATAGGTCTTATGGTCGGACGCTATCTGGAAAAAAAGTGTTTTTCTCGTCTGTACGCATCCAAGTATGTCGCATGCGTCTTGCGCTATTTGAAAATAAAGTGTTTATCTCGTCAGTACGCATCCAAATAGGTCTTATGGTCGGACGCTATCTGGAAAAAAAGTGTTTTTCTCGTCTGTACGCATCCAAGTATGTCGCATGCGTCTTGCGCTATTTGAAAATAAAGTGTTTATCTCGTCAGTACGCATCCAAATAGGTCTTATGGTCGGACGCTATCTGGAAAAAAGTGTTTTTCTCGTCTGTACGCATCCAAGTATGTCGCATGCGTCTTGCGCTATTTGAAAATAAAGTGTTTATCTCGTCTGTACGCATCCAAGTATGTCGAATGCGACTTGTGCTATCTGGAAAAAAAGTGTTTTTCTCGTCTGTACGCATCCAAGTATGTCGCATGCGTCTTGCGCTATTTGAAAATAAAGTGTTTATCTCGTCAGTACGCATCCAAATAGGTCTTATGGTCGGACGCTATCTGAAAAAAGTGTTTTTCTCGTCTGTACGCATCCAAGTATGTCGCATGCGTCTTGCGCTATTTGAAAATAAATTATTTTTCTCGTCTGTACGCATCCAAGTATGTCGAATGCTACTTGTGGTATCAGGAAAAAAGTGTTTTTCTCATCTGTACGCATCCAAATAGGTCTTATGGTAGGACGCTATCTGGAAAAAAAGTGTTTTTCTCGTCTGTACGCATCCAAGTATGTCGCATGCGACATTCGCTATTTGAAAATAAAGTGTTTATCTCGTCAGTACGCATCCAAGTGTGTCGCATGCATCTTGCGCTATTTGAAAATAAAGTGTTTTTCTCGTCAGTACACATCCAAATAGGTCTTATGGTCGGACGCTATCTGGAAGAAAAGTGTTTTTCTCGTCTGTACGCATCCAAGTATGTCGCATGCGTCTTGCGCTATTTGAAAATAAAGTGTTTTTCTCGTCTGTACGCATCCAAGTATGCCGAATGCGACTTGTGCTTTCTGGAGAAAAAGTGTTTTTCTCATCTGTACGCATCCAAGTATGTCGCATGCGTCTTGCGCTATATGAAAATAAAGTGTTTATCTTGTCAGTACACATCCAAATAGGTCTTATGGTCGGACGCTATCTGGAAAAAAAGTGTTTTTCTCGTCTGTACGCATCCAAGTATGTCGCATGCGTCTTGCGCTATTTGAAAATAAAGTGTTTATCTCGTCAGTACGCATCCAAGTAGGTCGAATGGCGACTTGTGCTATCTGGAAAAAAGTGTTTTTCTCGTCTGTACGCATCCAAGTATGTCGCATGCGTCTTGCGCTATTTGAAAATAAAGTGTTTATCTCGTCAGTACGCATCCAAATAGGTCTTATGGTCGAACGCTATCTGGAAAAAAAGTGTTTTTCTCGTCTGTACGCATCCAAGTATGTCGCATGCGTCTTGCGCTATTTGAAAATAAAGTGTTTATCTTGTCAGTACGCATCCAAATAGGTCTTATGGTCGGACGCTATCTGGAAAAAAGTGTTTTTCTCGTCTGTACGCATCCAAGTATGTCGCATGCGTCTTGCGCTATTTGAAAATAAAGTGTTTATCTCGTCAGTACGCATCCAAGTATGTCGAATGCGACTTGTGCTATCTGGAAAAAAGTGTTTTTCTCGTCTGTACGCATCCAAGTATGTCGCATGCGTCTTGCGCTATTTGAAAATAAAGTGTTTATCTCGTCAGTACGCATCCAAATAGGTCTTATGGTCGGACGCTATCTGGAAAAAAGTGTTTTTCTCGTCTGTACGCATCCAAGTATGTCGCATGCGTCTTGCGCTATTTGAAAATAAAGTGTTTATCTCGTCAGTACGCATCCAAATAGGTCTTATGGTCGGACGCTATCTGGAAAAAAAGTGTTTTTCTCGTCTGTACGCATCCAAGTATGTCGCATGCGTCTTGCGCTATTTGAAAATAAAGTGTTTTTCTCGTCAGTACGCATCCAAGTATGCCGAATGCGACTTGTGCTTTCTGGAAAAAAGTGTTTTTCTCATCTGTACGCATCCAAGTATGTCGCATGCGTCTTGCGCTATTTGAAAATAAAGTGTTTTTCTCGTCTGTACGCATCCAAGTATGTCGAATGCGACTTGTGCTATCTGGAAAAAAAGTGTTTTTCTCATCTGTACGCATCCAAGAATGTCGCATGCGTCTAGCGCTATTTGAAAATAAAGTGTTTATCTCGTCAGTACACATCCAAATAGGTCTTATGGTTGGACACTACCTGGAAAAAAGTGTTTTTCTCGTCTGTACGCATCCAAGTATGTCGCATGCGACTTGCGCTATTTGAAAATAAAGTGTTTATCTCGTCAGGACGCATCCAAGTATGTCGCATGCGTCTTGCGCTATTTGAAAATAAAGTGTTTAACTCGTCAGTACGCATCCAAATAGGTCTTATGGTCGGACGCTATCTGGAAAAAAAGTGTTTTTCTCATCTGTACGCATCCAAGTATGTCGCTTGCGTCTTGCGCTATTTGAAAATAAAGTGTTTTTCTCGTCTGTACGCATCCAAGTATGTCGAATGCGACTTGTGCTATCTGGAAAAAAAGTGTTTTTCTCATCTGTACGCATCCAAGTATGTCGCATGCGTCTTGCGATATTTGAAAATAAAGTGTTTATCTCGTCAGTACGCATCCAAGTAGGTCATTGCGTCTTGCGCTATCTGGAAAAAAGTGTTTTTCTCGTCTGTACGCATCCAAGTATGTCGCATGCGTCTTGCGCTATTTGAAAATAAAGTGTTTATCTCGTCAGTACGCATCCAAATAGGTCTTATGGTCGGACGCTATCTGGAAAAAAGTGTTTTTCTCGTCTGTACGCATCCAAGTATGTCGCATGCGACTTGCGCTATTTGAAAATAAAGTGTTTATCTCGTCAGTACGCATCCAAGTATGTCGCATGCGTCTTGCGCTATTGAAAATAAAGTGTTTTTCTCGTCAGTACCATCCAAATAGGTCTTATGGTCGGACGCTATCTGGGAGAAAAGTGTTTTTCTCGTCTGTACGCATCCAAGTATGTCGCATGCGTCTTGCGCTATTTGAAAATAAAGAGTTTTTTCTCGTCTGTACGCATCCAAGTATGCCGAATGCGACTTGTGCTTTCTGGAAAAAAGTGTTTTTCTCATCTGTACGCATCCAAGTATGTCGCATGCGTCTTGCGCTATTTGAAAATAAAGTGTTTATCTTGTCAGTACGCATCCAAATAGGTCTTATGGTCGGACGCTATCTGGAAAAAAAGTGTTTTTCTCGTCTGTACGCATCCAAGTATGTCGCATGCAGTCTTGCGCTATTTGAAAATAAAGTGTTTATCTCGTCAGTACGCATCCAAATAGGTCTTATGGTCGACGCTTTCTGGGAAAAAGTGTTTTTCTCGTCTGTACGCATCCAAGTATGTCGCATGCGTCTTGCGCTATTTGAAAATAAAGTGTTTATCTCGTCAGTACGCATCCAAATAGGTCTTATGGTCGGACGCTATCTGGAAAAAAGTGTTTTTCTCGTCTGTACGCATCCAAGTATGTCGCATGCGTCTTGCGCTATTTGAAAATAAAGTGTTTTCTCGTCTGTACGCATCCAAGTATGCCGAATGCGACTTGTGCTTTCTGGAAAAAAGTGTTTTTCTCATCTGTACGCATCCAAGTATGTCGCATGCGTCTTGCGCTATTTGAAAATAAAGTGTTTATCTTGTCAGTACGCATCCAAATAGGTCTTATGGTCGGACGCTATCTGGAAAAAAAGTGTTTTTCTCGTCTGTACGCATCCAAGTATGTCGCATGCGTCTTGCGCTATTTGAAAATAAAGTGTTTATCTCGTCAGTACGCATCCAAATAGGTCTTATGGTCGGACGCTATCTGGAAAAAAGTGTTTTTCTCGTCTGTACGCATCCAAGTATGTCGCATGCGTCTTGCGCTATTTGAAAATAAAGTGTTTATCTCGTCAGTACGCATCCAAATAGGTCTTATGGTCGGACGCTATCTGGAAAAAAAGTGTTTTTCTCGTCTGTACGCATCCAAGTATGTCGCATGCGTCTTGCGCTATTTGAAAATAAAGTGTTTTTCTCGTCTGTACGCATCCAAGTATGTCGCATGCGTCTTGCGCTATTTGAAAATAAAGTGTTTATCTCGTCAGTACGCATCCAAATAGGTCTTATGGTCGGACGCTATCTGGAAAAAAGTGTTTTTCTCGTCTGTACGCATCCAAGTATGTCGCATGCGTCTTGCGCTATTTGAAAATAAAGTGTTTATCTCGTCAGTACGCATCCAAATAGGTCTTATGGTCGGACGCTATCTGGAAAAAAAGTGTTTTTCTCGTCTGTACGCATCCAAGTATGTCGCATGCGTCTTGCGCTATTTGAAAATAAAGTGTTTATCTCGTCTGTACGCATCCAAGTATGTCGCATGCGTCTTGCGCTATTTGAAAATAAAGTGTTTATCTCGTCAGTACGCATCCAAATAGGTCTTATGGTCGGACGCTATCTGGAAAAAAAGTGTTTTTCTCGTCTGTACGCATCCAAGTATGTCGCATGCGTCTTGCGCTATTTGAAAATAAAGTGTTTATCTCGTCAGTACGCATCCAAATAGGTCTTATGGTCGGACGCTATCTGGAAAAAAAGTGTTTTTCTCGTCTGTACGCATCCAAGTATGTCGCATGCGTCTTGTGCTATTTGAAAATAAAGTGTTTTTCTCGTCTGTACGCATCCAAGTATGCCGCATGCGTCTTGCGCTATTTGAAAATAAAGTGTTTATCTCGTCAGTACGCATCCAAATAGGTCTTATGGTCGGACGCTATCTGGAAAAAAGTGTTTTTCTCGTCTGTACGCATCCAAGTATGTCGCATGCGTCTTGCGCTATTTGAAAATAAAGTGTTTATCTCGTCAGTACGCATCCAAATAGGTCTTATGGTCGGACGCTATCTGGAAAAAAGTGTTTTTCTCGTCTGTACGCATCCAAGTATGTCGCATGCGTCTTGCGCTATTTGAAAATAAAGTGTTTATCTCGTCAGTACGCATCCAAATAGGTCTTATGGTCGGACGCTACCTGAAAAAAGTGTTTTTCTCGTCTGTACGCATCCAAGTATGTCGCATGCGACTTGCGCTATTTGAAAATAAAGTGTTTATCTCGTCAGTACGCATCCAAGTATGTCGCATGCGTCTTGCGCTATTTGAAAATAAAGTGTTTATCTCGTCAGTACGCATCCAAAGTATGCCAATGGTGGCTATCTGGAAAAAAGTGTTTTTCTCATCTGTACGCATCCAAGTATGTCGCATGCGTCTTGCGCTATTTGAAAATAAAGTGTTTATCTCGTCAGTACGCATCCAAATAGGTCTTATGGTCGGACGCTATCTGGAAAAAAGTGTTTTTCTCGTCTGTACGCATCCAAGTATGTCGCATGCGTCTTGCGCTATTTGAAAATAAATTATTTTTCTCGTCTGTACGCATCCAAGTATGTCGAATGCTACTTGTGGTATCAGGAAAAAAAGTGTTTTTCTCATCTGTACGCATCCAAATAGGTCTTATGGTAGGACGCTATCTGGAAAAAAAGTGTTTTTCTCGTCTGTACGCATCCAAGTATGTCGCATGCGACATTCGCTATTTGAAAATAAAGTGTTTATCTCGTCAGTACGCATCCAAATAGGTCTTATGGTCGGACGCTATCTGGAAAAAAAGTGTTTTTCTCGTCTGTATGCATCCAAGTATGTCGCATGCGACTTGCGCTATTTGAAAATAAAGTGTTTATCTCGTCAGTACGCATCCAAATAAGTTTTATGGTCGGACGCTATCTGGAAAAAAAGGGTTTTTCTCGTCTGTACGCATCCAAGTATGCCGCATGCGACTTGCGCTATCTGGAAAAAAATTGTTTTTCTCGTCTGTACGCATCCAAGTATGTCGCATGCGTCTTGCGCTATTTGAAAATAAAGTGTTTATCTCGTCAGTACGCATCCAAATATGTCTTATGGTCGGACGCTATCTGGAAAAAAAAGTGTTTTTCTCGTTTGTACGCATCCAAGTATGTCGCATGCGTCTTGCGCTATTTGAAAATAAAGTGTTTATCTCGTCAGGACGCATCCAAGTATGTCGCATGCGTCTTGCGCTATTTGAAAATAAAGTGTTTATCTCGTCAGTACGCATCCAAATAGGTTTTATGGTCGGACGCTATCTGGAAAAAAAGTGTTTTTCTCGTCTGTACGCATCCAAGTATGTCGCATGCGTCTTGCGCTATTTGAAAATAAAGTGTTTATCGAGTGGGTCTCGCCTTCATTTATCTGATTTATTGGATTGGATCCTTTAATTATGCATTATTGGACTCGAGAATAATTCGCTTTATACGAAAAATATCATACGATATTATATATTGATGCTACTGGATCATTAATTAAAAAAATCAAATTACCAAACGGCGAATTATGTTCACACATATATTTATGCCAAGCAGTAGTACAAGTTGCTGAAAACATAGCTCCCATTTTCCAAATGATTTCCACATCACAAAACACAAATACAATAGTATTTTGGTTGCAAGAATTTTTACGAACTGGTGCTATGCAAAACTCGTCATTTCCCTCTCCTAAAGAAATAGTCACAAACTTTGACAAAGCTTTATTTGGAGCTGTTGCAAGAGCATTTGCAAAATCTGTTTACTTTACATGTGTTACTTTACATGATTATTTAGTAACCTGTTTTGCTTTACTGACTGATGCAAAGATATCTAAACCGTCTTGTCTCTTACGATTAGACATTTGCCACTTTATGAATATGATTGCTAGGTGGAACTGTTTTTCTGGGAAACCACATATAATACGATCATTTTTTATGCGTTCGATGGCAATTTTAAGAAGACAAAAAACGTTTCACGAATTTGAAGATGTTACGCGTAACATTTTAATTCTCGCCATGAGTCCCTATCAAAATTTTAATAATGTGACAATGCGAGCACGAAATAGTTTAACATCTCTTATACAAGGCGATACAGATACTTTAATAATGTCAATAAATGATCCAAGTCAGTCAACATCTACTGAACATGAAAAGACATGATCAAGACATGTTAAACGATGTAGATGTAATCAAAACAAATATAGATCGTTGGGTCGATTCAATATACAATGATTGTGTCTCTCAAACAAATAGCTTAGAAGAAACCTATGATATTAACGGATTCTATTGCGTAGATTTTGCGAAAAAATTTAAAGCATTATTAAAGTACTTTCTATTATTTACTGCCTTATTATGCCTACAGTATTTGGTTACGGTTCTATAAATACGACATCTGCGGCAGTGGAATCTGAGTTTAATGATTTAAAGAACCGTACATTAAGAGACATATCTCTTCCTATGAGAGCTGATAAGTTTGTTAGCAAACATATTTTTTCTTTATCCGGAAAGATAAAATTGGCAATGGCGGGAAAATTAGAAAATGATTTTATAAATGCCGATGACAAAAATGAAATATATAGTAATAATAATTTACTTACATCGACTGACATTCCCAATACTAATAATTCCGATATTAATCTTATACATGATGATTCAATAGAATTAACGGAATTGCAAGCCGAACAAAATTGGCATAATAAAAATATTAAAAAACAAGCTGTTTGTCGTTATGCTGTCGCGATGCATGTCCAAATTTTGATCCATCTAGTGATAAATATGCAACGTTACCTACTATACCAAATGGAAATTATTGCAAAAATGTCAAAAATGGAAAAAGACATTAATAGTAACAAATACTTGTGGATTTGACAGTTTATGTCAAATATTATCTGTTAGCTTAGCGAATAATGAAGCATATAATAACGCATTATTAGAAACATCCTCGAAATTAATAATATGCGCTAAAGTGTTGATAAAAGAGGGATTAAGCGCGCATTTCTTATAGAACGTGCTAAAATATTGTGCAATCTTGATCAATTAAAACCGAACATTAGACCAAGTTCGATAATAAAAGTAAGCGCTATTTCCAATATAGCCAATCTTACAACCTGGTTACTCGACGATGTTCCAAGCTTTACCGAAATAAATACGTGTGACACATGTAATCGTGTAATAATACATAAAAATGTTTTGTATACTAATATTAATTATACGACAATAAGCGAAAAAGGAATGCAATTTTTACAAGAAGCATTAAATGAAGAAATTAACGTTCACCGGATATGTTGCGGAAACTCTCAAAAATCGAACATTATATATAGTCCGCATTTAATTATTGAAACAGAATGTGGTGATCAAAGATTGCTGTCTGAATATCCCGTAGAGCTACATGTAACTAGAGACAACAAATATACCTTATCTGGTATAATTGCGTATGAAGGTAACAACGATGTAGCGTTTGTGGGATATTACATTGCTTATGTTAAGACAGGCAGAAAATGGATTTATTATGATGACAACTCACGTAAAGATAAAGCAGGAGTTAGTCGATGAACGGACATTAGTCAAAGGACACATATGCATATATATCTTATCACAAAATGATGATTAAAAACATTTCAATATTTATATATATGTATAATCACATCTTGATAATGTATGTATTATATATATATGTATAATCACATCTTGATATATGTATAATCACTACAGCTGACAGCTGAGCGGACATGTGAGTGTAAGCGTACGTGTGAGTTCGACGCCTGCGCACTATGGTTGTCCGCTCAGCTGTAGTTGCGTGCTGCTAGCGTACGCAGTCTGATAACAGCGTGCGAGAGCTAAGACGTTTTAATAAAAATCTTGTGTTTGCGTAGTAAATTAACAGTGAAAATGAAGTATACTCTGCAAGAATATACGGATATGATTGTGGCATACGGACTAGCGGGAGAAAATACTTATCGTGCGGCCGCAATTTACATGGAATCATTTCTCGGGCGTGCACGAAAATCAAGTGACCGTACAATTTTACGTGTTGTGCAATAATTATGTGACACTGGGGACACGGGTGTCGTGCATAATATCGGGATAACCGGTCCAGCAGTGCGCCTTCGTGTACGAGATGAA